>JAODKC010000064.1:7327656-7344925 GCA_026777985.1 Mormyrops attenuatus
CCGCCTCCCCTCCCTCCCCCGGCCTCCCCCCCCCCCCCCCCCCCCCCCCCCCCCCCCCCCCCCGCGCGGGCCCCCCCCCCCCCCCCCCCCCCGCGGCGTGTTCATTAATGAAACTCAAAGGATTTGAATAGCCCATCCATACAACGCAACGACACGATGTAAAAGACAGTGCCAGCTCGACCTTTGGGGTTTTATAAGTCCTCATATAAGAATGATCATCGTCACGACAAGTTTTGCATATTTTTACCCGCTGTACTTGCTTATCACTTGCTTCTCCTTGGTATTGAGGGAACGGTCGGCTCCAGCGCATTAACCTGCCCGTGTCTGCCTACTCCGCTCCGGCGTGCCTTTGCCCCACACCCCCTCAATGATGGCGGTAGATGCTACCGGTGATGTCCAGAAAGCACCGCTCGAAGACACAGAGATGGACGAACGGGTAAAGCAAATATGCATAGGCTAATGGTTATGTCGTAACGAAATACATCGGCGTATACAATATATTCATATATATATATATGAAATACGGTTATATGTACGTGCCAATTACATGCAGATCGGCTAAGAAACAGGAATGCTGGATTTATGCCCCGACAGCGGGACCCAATAATGCTTAGGAGAAATTAATAATCAATATTTAAATATGGAGTATTAAACATAAAGACTATGTTATTATAAGAATGATTTAAAGACGCGGATGCTGCGATGACGCATTGCCCCAAAACGGGAAAAACCTCATTCGGAAGAGAAAAGAGCGCATATAAATCTGCATGTCTAACGTCACTTTCTGTGCGAGTGGCGCAGCATTTCTCGATTCTGGTGTTTTAAAAATAACACAGAGAGAATATTTTTTAAATCGCTTTTTAAAAAGAGACGTATCTTGCCATAACTCCAGTGTAACATATTTAATTCAAGGACACATTACTGGGCCGAGTGTACTGTCTGTATTTTGATGGGGTTGAGACCTGTATAAAAGTAAAGCAGATTATTTGTAAGAATCTGAATAACTAAATCGAATAAACAAAGAGAAAATACTGCAGCAATTAGCAAAACCTGTAAGGAATTTCCTTGTAGTGGCATCAGTCGGCTTTTGAAGTTAATTCAGCAGGTAAGTCGGGAACATGCGAATATTTGCGCATATCAGTCCGACCTGTTCCGCCACTGTGGCGCTGCTAGATTGCGGCTATCAGCTGATCTGCGCTCACTGTCAATCGGGGAAGGTTGCTCCGCCGCTGGAGTTCGTCAGCTTCGGTCGCCCGGTTGCCCTCTTTCACGGTGAGTTTAGTCAGGGTGACCCCTCAGTGGTGCATCTTAATTAAATTAATGTAACATTACGTAATCTGATAGCGTGTTGCATTATGTTGTGGATATATTAGTAAGCTTGCTAATAAAAGTGAAACGTGTCTACAGTAGTCACAGTCACACTAACGTGTCCCGCCAAATGCAAAACACGGTTGTAATATAGTGAAAATGAAGTGAACCGATAACTGAAAGTTCCTATTAGGTTTTGTGACAGTCTCAGAAGCCGAGTTCAACACAATGCAGCTCGAGGGTGTGTTTTTATAAGCGAAACCGACCCGATTTAAAATTATATTTAACTACAGTTGGACTCATGTTAGTTCACGGAAGAAATGTTAACGACATTGTGGCGAAAAGCGCTAAGGATTATGGATTATGGCCCATATGACCTAATTTCGATGATTGACGATTCGGGGCTGTTGCTATGATACCGTCTAGTGAGATCAGAACATCACCTATATTTTGTTGCCCAGGTTTAAATGACACCTTCTGCTTGAATGCTGTCAGGTTCATATCTAACAGGAGCTGCATAATTAATAATAACTGGCTGCTGTTTAGTTGTGCTGCACAACTGTACCCTGCACAGACTTCTTGGGGGGCAGGTGCTTTTCGAGGGGGGCGTGGCTTATGGTACATTTTGGTGCCCTGGGAAGGGGTATTCCCTTAGGTAAATTTTGCCTGATTGTCAGTTGGCACTTAGAAACTCAAAAGAGGGTCACTTTAAATCGTTTGGGCAAATTAGCAGGTGCTTAGCTCTTAAGTTTTTAACCCGGATATTCACTCAGCTCAGTACTGCAGTAGGAAAGATGCATTTTGCTTGCTCTCCCCTGATATCTGTTCTGCCTTTACTGCAGACCGTCCCAAGTAGGATGAAGACCGATGTTGAGTCGGGCAGCACGCTGGAAACCGGAACAGCTGCTATACAATGCAGGGATGTCTGCAGGCGCTATGGCAAGCTGAGGGTGCTGAACGACCTCAATATGACCGTGCTACAGGGACAAATGTGAGTGCCACCAATCTTCTTCCCCTTTTGTCCATGCCTTTATGTTTAACATTGCGGGAAAATGCCCACCCCCGTATAGTGTATAGAAATGGTTCGTCTCAGGCTGGGACGCAAAAACACGAACTGTCTGAGTCCCTAAAGACCGGATTGGGAAACACTGAAATATCTTATTGGCACGAACCTTTGACGTTCTGATGTACCCTTGTTCCTTCGCATAGCTATGGCTTGCTGGGGCCGAGCGGCTGCGGCAAGACCACGCTGCTGAAGTGCATCGTGGGAACGCTGAAGATCTCACGGGGTCACATCACGGTCCTGGGGAAGCCCCCTGCCTTTCCCGGACACGGAGTGCCTGGTAGGATGGTCGGGTACATGCCTCAGGTAGGGGTTAACAACTTGAAACGAGCTGTTAGAGCAAGTCAGACATGTTTTCATACTCTGGGAGTGATCCCTCAGGTCATGTTTGCTTGTGACTTTCAGTCTGTCAGTCTCCTCACCTCTTTCTCCTTGGACTTGAGAGCTTGGTGGAGGCTGAGCTGGTTAGCAGTCGCTAAAAGCTCCTAAACCTAAATCGTACATATTCCACACTTCGAAGTGGAAGTTCATTTCAATTGTCCTTCTCAGGATCTGGCCTTGTACAACGAGTTCACCATCAGCGATACCTTGTGGTTCTTCGGCCGCATCCACGGCCTCTCTAGAAAGGAAACGCAGGCCCGGATGCAATTCCTCATCGATTTCCTGGATCTGCCTCAGAAATCCATCCTGATCCGGAACCTCAGGTAGGCGCCTGCTTCTATTTTCGTCCTGTCCTATTTTTGTCTTCACTTGTGTTCTTTCGTTAATCCGTGTTCGTGAACCTCCAAAAACAGAGCAGCCGTGAGCCACATGGTCATTTTTGTGCCAGTAGAGCCGTGTTCTGTTTAAGATCATCCAGATATAGTAAGGTTATTGTATGGGATATTATGCAAGATGTCTTACAGATGTCCGAGAAGTTGTACAGTGCGATTAATACTGGAAAGTGCTGACGCAGTGGTTGTTCGGAATAAGCTGTGGCTCAGGGTGGCTTCTGAGTGGTGGTTGGCCACATTGTGAGAAAAGAGGAAGGTGTGCTATGCACGAGCTTTCAAATATCAGTTTTTTTGGGCTGTTTCAGTTGCCAGAAGCCCCTCTACTATAAAGATGAAAAATTGTCATTGTTGTCACACCACAGCACACAACAATGAAATGTGCCCTCTGCATTTAGCCCATATGTGACATAGCAGTGGGCAGCTATTATTTAGCACCTGGGAGCCGTCCAAGGGGGCGGTACTGTCCTCAGGGTACCTCAGTGGTGCCTTGCTGGTCAGGGCTTCGAACCAGCAACCTTTCAAGCACACTTCCCTAACCATTAGGCCACCACTGCCTTACTGT
Organism: Mormyrops attenuatus; assembly: GCA_026777985.1. Taxonomy (NCBI): domain Eukaryota; kingdom Metazoa; phylum Chordata; class Actinopteri; order Osteoglossiformes; family Mormyridae; genus Mormyrops; species Mormyrops attenuatus. The sequence goes on from JAODKC010000064.1 coordinate 7,331,363, forward strand.
GGGGATGTTGAGGGTAAAACGCTTGAGGGGTTGTGACGGTAACAGTTGTTGATTGGGGCGGGGGGGGGCGGACGGAGTGGTAAAATTTTATTGAACGTGGTTAATTATTTAGTTGAGGCCCCCTTTTGGCAGAGGCCCCTGTGTTTCAGCCAGGGTAAGCCCACGCATTAAAGGGCTGTTAAAGGGTTAATAATAACTTAATTTGTCAGTGTCTCTGGGGGCGAGGTCAACGGCAGTCTGAATTCACATACAAATCTGGCCCAGATGAAACCTCCGGTTTATCCCACCCCCAGCCTGCCATCTCTGAGCTCTCATTGGTGGCCTGGCATTTCAGTCTCAGACAACGTGACATGAATACCAGTTGGGCAACATGAACATCTTGGCGTGGGAGACAAGAGGTCGCCTTCACCAGCAGCCTTTCAGCCTTTCATTCATTTGCATCCAATCAGGGCATTGACTGTCTGTAACCTTTCCTCAGAAGCCACCAATCCCATTCATTTTCCCACAGGCTTGAAACAGGATCTGCAAGAGTTCTATTGTGCTCATTTTCCAGTAAAAAGAGCACCAGCCTCATTAGTGGATCATTCTGACGCCGGTACATCATGGCTAATTGTTTCCTCGTCCTGTTAAACAACTGGGGCATCGCTCTGGAGGGCGCACTTTCAGTGGCGTCAGCGCGACATGCCGGATGCCTCGGTATCCCTGCAGCCTCTGTCGCATGGCACGCATTTTCAGGCGTGCCTTTCTAGCGCTCATAAACTGCAAGAAAATGCTCGGCATGACGGCACAGTGTTGAGCGCCCAGCTCAGCTGATGGAGGTGGGAGCGGTCTGGCTGGTTCTCGCTGTCTCTCACCACTTGGACCTTCCGGAGAAAATTAGCTGTCCTTTGTTACCTGGGCCATGTAAAAGAATGCATTAATTTCATGCACTGCAGGCTTGCAAATTTTAAAGGTGCTATGTAGTACAACAAGTTAAAAAGTAGAAACCTAAAAGAAAAGTGTTTTTTAAATGATGTGTACAAGCATATAGGAACTTTTTGATTTTCAGATATCGCGAGATTTTTGCCAGAGAGACACTTATACCAATAGTCATACCTGAGGCATTTACTCAAAGGTTAAAATTCCTATGTGCTTTTTGAACTCACAACCTTTGCATCATTAGCACAATGCTGTATTTGTTGAGCTACAGGACCTGATATGAGCTTGTTGTGTAAGACGAGGATTGTGTTGAGGCAATTAAGGAATCAGAACTGGGCCGGTATCGCATTTCTCATGGAGCTGATTTATTTCTCTGTCTCTGTCCCCCCCCACCACAGTGGAGGGCAGAAGCGGAGAGTGTCACTGGGTGCCGCCTTGCTCCAAAACCCTGAGCTGCTGATACTGGACGAGCCCACCGTAGGGGTGGACCCCGTGTTACGCGCCAAGTAAGTGGTCCCAGCCTTGCTTTATAAGCAGGCCACACCCACAGTTCTGGACCCCGCCCCCATGCTCTTTATCCTGCACATTTCCCCCTCCCACACTGTCACATGACATATCCATCACTGGGCCTCATCTGCAAGTAAACCTGCACGGTGCCCCCTGCACACCTTCATCACAGAGCATGATAATACCTGCACCCTCAACGCCACACCCCAACCCATCAGAGTTCATCTCAGGTCCCATTTCCCATGCCTGACCCTCATTATACACGTGACCGGTGGGGACCTCGTCATCACAGGGGCTTTGAGGCATGATTTATTGAGGAGCACTCTGTGTGCAACATGTACGCTTTCTGTGTCCAGCCTCTTTCTGTTTGTTTTAATGACCACTGACTACATGTTTACGATAGATAGTTCAGTTAAAGTTGCACAGTTCTTCTGGATATGATGCGCAGTGCAGCTAACAATACACATTTCTTCTGGATACGATACACAGTTCAGTTTACGTTACACAGTTGTCCTGTTTATGATACACAGTTCAGTTTATTATACGTAGTTCCGTTAACAATCCACAGTTCAGTTTATGATATGCAGTTCAGTCTACGTTACATAGTTCTCCTGTTTACGATACACAGTTCAGTTTGTTGTACGTATTTCCGTTAACAATCCACACTTCAGTGTATGATATGCAGTTCTTCTATTTATGACGCACAGATCTTCTATTTACAATGCACGGTTCTTCTGTTCACGACAGACAGTTCTGTTTACAATACAGAGAGCTTCTGTTTACGCTACGCACTTCGATTTATGCTACGCACTTCTGTTTACACAGTTCTTCTGTTTGTTACGCACAGCTCTGTTTAGGCTGCACAGATGGTCAGCTCTTCTGCTTGTAGCATGACCTCTGCCGGCATTGTCATGCACACTTCTTCTCTGAGCAGCTTGTTGTTCTTCTGCGTGCCTCTGCTCTGCTCACTAGTTGCTCTACATCCTGACTAACCCCTGACCCCCAAACTCGCTTCTGTTGCTTGTCTTCATCCTGACAGCCTCCCTCTCCAGCCCTGAGCCTGTGGCGTACTCTGTGAACGAGTTATTTTTCCAGTTTTTTTGTGCCGTCGACTGAATGAACGACACGTACGCTGAGTGCGAAACTTGGGGCAGCTGAGTATTGAGATCCGTTCGCGTAAATCTGCCCTTTTGTTACATAATTTGCTGAAGGGCTTTCATTTTATTTTAATTGTTACTGGTTTTCCCAAGTGGGATTTATGCTATTAAATATGCAGTGTGAAATAAATCCCTCTTACATGGCTTAGCCCATGTGTGCCCATTGCGGTTCTCTAATAGGACCTGCATTTGAGCATTCGCATTTTTAGCACACGCCATTATCCAAAGCAACTTATAGTTTTGAGAAAGCAGGACCATCCAGTACCTGAAGCAACTGGAGGCTAAGGGCCTTGTTCAGGGGCCCAACGGTGAATTTACTCATTCCTATCATAGGCACCGCATCTTAACCCGCTGAGCCACACTGCTCCCCCATAGCCTGTTCCTCAGCCTTTAGCAACTTTAGGTGACACAAAACTCAGTCGAATGCTGGCTTAGTGTGCAGCACTGTAACCTCACACTTTCTGGGCTGTGGCCTGCCTTGTCTCTGTGTGGCTTTGCACGTGCTCCCTGTGTTTGACTGTACTCGTTCTTTCTTCAAAGGGAAAGGCATGTGGCTTAGGGGGGTTGGTGTCTCTGATTTGTTTGCTGTGAATGTGTGCTCTGTGATGAACTGGCTTCACATCCAGGGAGTTCTCTGCCTTGTCCTTCCTAGAACAGGCTCCAGGCTTGCAGCGATCTGGAACTGGATGAGCGGTTATGAAGAAGAGATGCATGGTGTCCATCCATTTCATTGTACAGTAAAATCCCGTTATAACGGACTTCAAGGGACCTGGCAAAACATTCCGTTATATCCAAAGTCCGTTATATCCAGAGTTGCTGTATGCCCAGAACACAACTACAGGACACCATTTACTCATGTCACACCCCAGCAAACACACTTGTGGTATAGATTATTATATTGTACATGTAGTAATCCAACTTTACCTGACCAGATGCGTGACTAGTAATAATCCCGACTACGTATCTGCGCTGAATATCACCGGCACACCACGCGCCTTGTAGGCGGAGCCTGCATGTCCGTTATAGCCGAACAATACCATAGCTAAAAGCGGCCCTGGGGACCAAATTGTTTGTTCATTATAAGTGAAATTCCATTATATGCGAGTCTGCTATATCCGATGCTTTTTCTGCATGTTCTTAAAGGTGCGTGAGTCTTAAGTGAGTCCACTATAATGGGATTATACTGTAAAAGCATAAATAGCTATGGCAGTTTTGGTAGAATGTGAGAATAGTGATTGTGTCATCAGCACGAGGGTTAAAAATATTGGTTGTTCCCATAAAGGGTTTGACTGATCCCCATAGACCAGTGCTTCCCAATCCAGTCCTCCGGGACCAACAGACAGTCCATGTTTTTGCTCCTTCTGTGGGTCCCTAAGGACCAGACTGGGAAATACTGCCCTAGACACTTTGCAGGACACTGACTTTTTTCAGAACCCCACTGTAAGCTGCCACCCTTCACCCATGCCTTGCCTCCACACACCCAGGATCTGGCAGCACCTGGTGGAGATCGTGAAGGATGGGCAGGTGTCCGTCATCATCACCACGCACTACATCGAGGAAGCCGGGCAGGCACACGTGGTAAGTGGGAGCGCCCCAAGCCACTGTCCCTTCATGCTGTCTCTGTGGTGACCCCCAGGGTAGCTGTCTGCAAGTGGAGTTTGAATGTTCTCCCAATGGTGTTCAGGCTTCTTCCAGGTAGAGCCCAAAAACGTACAGACTAACATGTTAGGTGAACTGGTGTCCCTGAATTGTATGATAGTGTGTGAGTGTGTGCTCTGAAATGGCTTGGCGTCCCCTCCAGCATGTCCCCTGCCTTGTGTCCTGAGCTAGACACAGAATGCGGAACACATCTGAACAAGGGGGAGCATAAAATCATGTCCACTCGTCTGTTTGCTATAGAAAAACTCGAGTGTAACCTTTTGTTTAAAAAAAAAAAACAGGGATATATTTCAGGCTTTAATTAATAACACTTCATCGGTTTACATTAAATTGCACGTAGGTAATCTGTTTGTGATTGCCCATTACCATGTTATTGCCGTGATTGCCCATCTGCATTCTTAATGATGCTCCATGGTTCTGTTATGCAGCAGTTATGGAACCTGGGTGCCTGAGGAGTTTTATTAATGTTCAAAGCTGAATAGTAATATTGATATTGCTATAACTGTGCAAAGTACTCGTTTTTTCATTTGTGCTCGTTTAGCAGGTGTGAACTGCTAGGCGCTTTGCAGGAGAAAACAACCCCCCCAGATGTGTTTTGTCTTTCCTGTTCTTGCACCCACCATGCAACGTGACGGGCTACTGTGCTCAAAAGCATGAACAAGGGAGCAGATTGACAAGCAAGAAGTTCACTGGCTGCCACACGCCAGAAAGTAGATCTTAGGAAGGAAGCCGTTCTTGTGCTCAGGGGGAATTAAAATACAGAACCAAAACTAGTTTGGGGAAATCGCTTCTGTGTTCATATGGGCTGGAGTTGGCTAGAGCTGTTTTTAACGGCTGATCTTCACAGAGACCCAGTGTGCTGGTTGCATGTCCCCACTGTGGCGGGACACACTGCCGCTGCGTTTTTGCTTTCAGAAGAGGGTCAGAAGGTCACGCAGCCCGGCCACCGCGATTCCTGTCCCAGAGTAAACAGAGGCAGGAGCTGGCCGAGGAGACAGCTGAAATTCTTGGTGGTTTTATTGGTCGGCTTTTGCTGTCGCCTGCTCTCTGCGTGGAGGCCATCTGCTCCAGCACAAAAGCCTTCAACAGATTATGATATGAAAGTCATCTATGCAGGCGGCCGCTTCCTCACAGCTTCAGTCGCTGTAAATCCGTGCCACTAGCCTGAAACACTCTCTGGCCAAGACTTCTGAAGACTGCGAAACTCTTTTATTTCCAAGTACACGATAAGGCCCAAGTAGATGAACAAACTCCAGGACAATTAAAACAATGGTGTATACACCTGGAAGTGACATCAAACACGCAGAGTGCAACCTTCTCAGTGTCTGAAGCCGTCTCGTCTTTCCTCCGCTTGGTGGGAGAACAGCACTGGCAGCCATCATGCAACATTACCTTTAAGGCTGGTGCCATGGGAACATTACCTTTAAGAATAATACCATGTGGCCTAATGATACATTTACCAGTTTGTTTTTATGAAGAACCAGTCATTTTTCTGCCTTAGTTAGCTGATACCTGGGGGTGAATCTACGATATTCAGCGGAGTGGAGCGTGTTCTTCCTGGTGGTAAATAAGGTTTTTGGATATACGTCTCTAAATGAACTCATACAGCTGTAGCCATATATCGATCGCAAAAGTCTTATGTCTGCCCAGCCCTGTTCCTGGAGATCTATCCCCTGCAGAGTTTAGGTGCAGCCCTAATTTAACACCTGATACAGATAATCAGGCATTTGGTATCATCTCAGAATTAGAGTCCCTGTAGCTGGTGCTAATGTCATAATGTCGTAATGTCATAATGTCATAATGTCCTGTCCTAAGGTGTTAGTGAGTGGGACAAAGCAGAGGGGAACTTGCCATAAAAAGGGCGTCATGGTGGTATTTTTTGGCAAAATATGAAACTGGTTACCAGTGTCCTTCCATCCATTTTCTGAAACCACTTATCCTGTTCAGGGTAGCAGGGGTCCGGAGCGTATAGGCGCAAGGCCGGGAACAACCCAGGATGGGGCGCCAAACCAATCACAGAGCACACTCACACACCATCCACTCACACACACCTATGGGCAATTTGGTAAATCTGATTAACCTCAGCGTGTTTTTGGTAAATTTGAAATGCATTTAAGCTGACATCCAGGAAGGAAATTTAAAAGAGTCTTTGTTTTGCACTGTTCACATACCTTTGTACAACACATGACTTCTAACCTTAACACAATGAGTGCCTTAGTCAGTATGACACGTGGTGTGTGTGATTGTCTCTGGGGGGCTCAAGCTGTCTGTGTCCCCCCACAGGTAGGGCTGATGCGTAATGGCCGTCTGCTGGCGGAAGCCCCCCCGGACGCGCTCATGAAGCAGCACAACGCGACGGTGTGTGGTTTCGGGTTTGGGGTGGGAGGGGGGTTGAGGCTTTTTAGTGAGCTGCTCCCCCCCCCCATCATGCCCATGCTACCTCACACGATCAAGGCCTGCCGGAAAGCGGACAACCTTGAGCCCATCTGGCGCTGTGCCTTTGAACAAACCCGAATGAGTTTGATACATAATTATTAAACATAAAGCATAGTAATAAACCGAGCTGCGAGTGTGCTCAAGGTCGCCCCCCGGTGACAGCAGGTGTGCTGTGTCGCAGACCCTGGAGGCCGTCTTCCTGCAGCTATGCGAGTCCTCAGACCAGACAGGCCACAAGCCCTGCCCTAGCAGCCCCCAGGACCTACGCACAGAGGACAGCCAGTCGTCCGAGGGCAGCCGGGACGAGAGCCAGCCCATCCTGAGTGATGCGCCGGCTCCCACCACCCAGGACTCCAAACTGACATGTATGTTTTATTTATCACGTACACAAACATGCACTGTGCATCCTCGCAGTGAGATTCCACTGTCCACCTGCATCCAGGATTATGCATATAAGGAAATAATAAAAAAGCAATAAAGAAGATAACAATAAAACTAACAAGAAAATTTGACTGCTAAGTAAAGCAATAACAATCGAGAGTAAGGGGACCTTTAGTTGTAAATGAAATGTACGATGAAACTGTGGAATGGTATTAAGTGTGTGTACAGTAAATTTAAATGTTTAATTTAGTTTTTATTAGGGATCTAACATCTGTAAGTGTCTTTTTTGAGTGGTGCCAGGTTTATATGCTGAAATGTTCATCCTTACTACTGATCAAAACGTGATAGTGTTTTTCTTTGACCTGCGTGCATGACTGCGCGTCTCCGCAGCGGACTGGAAGGTGAGGGTGCTGCACATGACCCCAAAGTGGCGTAACATCACAGCCCTGATGATCAAGACGATGGTACGGATGAAGAGGTTGCCAGGGTGAGGGGGAGAGGGAAGGCGCTGGCTCGCCGTCCAATCGGAACCGTTGCCTTTGCATAATTAATGAGGCTTCAGAGACACAGGCAGCCATGGAACGACACTGAACCTGACCTCAGCGTGCATCCCGATGTGCCGCCATCTCCACAGCTTCCTGTGTTTCCAGTTCCTCCTGCCCGTCATCCAGATCTCCCTGATGTGCCTGTGCATCGGCGGGGACCCCCAGGGCATCCCCGTGGCTGTGGTCAACAATGAGACCAGCGGTGACTTCTACAGCAGGACGCTGCTCTCCTTCCTGGATAATTCCAGTATTCAGCAGGTGTGAGGTTTTTTCAGGGTGGGAGGCGAGGGTGTTAAATTCTGACAGGTTCTGTCGGAAAGCCTTGCCAGCAGACAACAGGCCTGCTGAGCGGTTGTCAAGCCACCACTGGTATTCAGATGCATTTCACGGGTTTTATGTTGATGTGACTGTGAACAGAGATGATTCAAAATGGGTTCTAGAACCTGGCCTTTGTAGGCGTCGCCCACTGCTGGGTTTGAGTAAAGCAGAGGCTCACCCATTGGAGACGAGTCATTGTATTTATGTCATTATACTGTATACAGTTATGCTAACCATCCTGTTAATGCGCTGCTTGATCATTAGATGGTGACTGAATTACTCCTGCAGTATAAAGTGAAAGACGGCGTAGAGTGCATCAGTGACTCAGACAGTACAATGCAAATGAATTAAACAGTGCAGAGTAAATGACTGACACAGTATAAATTACTCTGACTGATATTCAGATTTTCAGACAGTGTAAAGTGAATGTGTGAACCATACATGTATCTGCAGGTGGAGGTGTCCCACGCAGAGGCCTTTGCTGGGGTTTATGATGGCCAGTACTGGGCAATCGTTGGTTTTGGAAAGAACTTCTCCAGCTACTTAATGAAGAGGTGATGCTGACGTCTTTGATGGGATGGAAGCCCCACCTTTGACACCAGAGCAAAGATCACGTGCCCTGGGAGATGATGCACTCAGGGCTTCTAAGAATGTGTGATTGCTATGTGCCGGGGGGGGGCAGGGGAGGGCACTGGTAAATATCTGCCCAGTTTGGGTAACTCCCTCTGTCGCTAGGGTGGGGGTGGCATGCAGCCCTGTGTTGTCAACAACACTGGTGCAGGAGTTTGGAGGCATTTGATCTGTATCACACAGCCTGGGGTGAAAAGTTCAGTCTGATCAGTTCTTGTTCTGATCACATCATCCGGTCACATGTTCCTTCTCTTAATGAGTGAGCCATTCATCTGACTGAATAAAACTGAAAAGCTTGTGCAGCATTTATGGGCCCGAGTTGCACTTGTGTCTGTATTTCCCGTGTTTAGAATGGTGAACGAATATAATGTACAAATTATGTATGAATGGCCTCATCATCCAGGAAATGCTGTCTTTCATAGTGTTTCTTTCTTAAACAGAATTTTGCAACCCCGAGTTACGAGGGACATCGTGGAGGGAGGCTCCGTTCATGTGTGGCTGGACCTGACTAGTGAGTTTCTACTGTGGCTCCGTTCAAGTTTCCATCAAAACAAGAAAACTTTACTCTTGCCTCTAGATGGCGCTGTTTGCACACAGACACACAGACAAGCCAATGGGAAAATACAGTGAAAAATGTGTCTCTGCTAAGGCTCCTTATATCAACTCTTTTAATCTGCTTGTTAATTCATTTGGCTGTGATGCTTTTCTTTTACTTCCAGATCGACAGATTGCTGTTATGCTTCAGAAAAAGCTGCAGGAGGCGTTCGAGGTATTTAAAGGGGACTTTCAGGCTGTGCTACAGATCTTGGGACTTCGCTACCACAGATGCAGAGCTGGCTTTGTGCTGGAATTCCCATCTAGATAGATAGATAGATAGATAAGATAACATAGATAGACAGATAAGATAGATAGATAAGATAACATAGATAGATAGATAAGATAGATAGACAAGATAACATAGATAGATAGATAGATAGATAGATAGATAAGATAACATAGATAGATAGATAGATACATACATACATACATAGACAGATATTTTCTTGTATCCTTGTATTTGCAGTTGTCCACCACCCCCTCTTACACTTGGTGCTTTTTCACAGGCCTTTGTCCAGAACAAACTGGGCACCATGTCCTACCTGGTTTCTATGCCTGTCAAGGTAAGTCCGCTGATTGTTTTGTAGACCATTGAAAAAAAGACTTTGACCATGGTGACCACAGCCCCCCCCCCCCCCCATCTGTGATGCGCTGCCCATAGTTCGAAGAACCCATTTACGGCAGCAGGAACACAGACTTTACCACCTTTGTGACTCCCGGAGCCATTCTAAGGTACTGATTCATCAGTGTGGGAAAGAGTGGTAGCTGTGGGAAGGAATGGTAGCTGTGGGAAAGAGTGGTAGCTGTGGGAAGGAATGGTAGCTGTGGGAAAGAGTGGTAGCTGTGCTTTACTGCTTGACAAATGCCTGACGTAGGGCTCTGCTGTCTCCTCAGCATCACCTTTTACCTGGCAGTTGGGCTGACTGCCCTGTCCTTTGTGCTTGAGAGGAAGGAGGGTCTTCTCGACAGGTGTTGTGTAGCAGGTGAGAAATGTTGCCATCTGCTGGTGGGACTCTATATTGACATGAACATTACAACGTTTGTCAATTAATCAGTCTCATCAAATTTTAACCCCATTAAGATGTCTGTGGTCTGCATCCTAAAGCTGTCTGGCTGTCCACACTCTGAGGGGTCAAACGTCTTGTGATCCCTAAATGGCAGAACAATCCCTCCTGAATACCCTCCACTCTTGATCAAAAGACTCAAAATGTTAAAAGTGGTGGCTAATTAACACAACTTAGTTTGTACATTTGTTGGACAAAAGCAAAATGTACAAATATTAGATATGGCAGTGTTATTTTAAATGGTGTCCACTAGGGGGCAGTAGAACCACTTTCTTTTCTCTTTCACTCACCCACATAAATTCTCAAATGCCTATTTAAACTTGCATAGATCTGGATGTTACATTGTGAAGACAAATGAAATGGTCCCATTGACATGAGATTAGAGCAGATTAACATGTGAGGGTTGGGGTGTCTTCAGTGTTCCTGACTCGTCTTGTCTTGCAGGTGTCAGCTCCCTGGAGACCATGCTGGCCCACCTCTTTTCCCAGCTGTTCGTCATCAGTGTCCAGATAGTCCTGATGCTCCTCTTTGTCTTCCTCGTCTTCAAGGTGTGTCTGGAAATTTGCGGGTGTGGGCACAGAATCACGAGGCGACACAGGCTCTTGTGAATCCACACTTACACGCTCACAAACCCCCAGGGTTCCCACCACGGCTCGCAGACAGGTGCAGCTGTGTCATCACATCCATGCACCCCCACCATCATTGCCCTGATTCTCTCATTAATTTATGACAGGTCGTTAACCGGGGAGTAAAAGAGTAGATTTTTCACATAGGAGAACCAGAGAAAAATGTTTGTTTTCCTGGCCTGAATGCACAGGTGCGAATGTAACTCTACTGTATGGGAGTGACTCTGAGGACTCTCACACCAAACATGGTGCCGGCAGTGACTCTGATAACTCCCGTACCAAACTCACACACCTGTAACCTGCATGTTTTTGTTTTATGGCTTTTGAGGGTCATTGCTTTTTTACCTTTGGAACACATGTGCAGTGTTCACTGAGATGCCCTGGATGAAAAAAGGGCGCATTACTTTTGGTTTCGAATAAAATCATTAGGTGAGCAAAAATATGATGATATTTTAGCCTGTGCTATTAGAATTATTTAGTGCTTAGGACTCAGATGGAGGGTTTACATCAGGTTTGGCGGGGTCGGGGGGGGGGGGGCAGTGGAAACCTCCCTTCTGTAGCCTTAAACCCAGCTGCCCACTAGTACAACCACAGGGTGATTGGAGTGAGGGCTTCTGGGAACACCTGCGAGGTCATGGCTTCCACGTGGGATGGATTCCTGTAGAGAGAGCAAACAAATGGAGATGTGGGGAAAGAGGGGGTCACGGATCCGACACAGCCTGCTGGCGTGGGGCTGACATTTATGGCTTGACGGAGACAGATAGACGGCAGTGACATTTCACCGTAACTGACACCGCGGGGGGAAAAAACGAAGCATAACGGCACTCGATGGGAATTTGCGAGGGGCGTAAGGCACCGCTTCCAAATAGCCGCTCCTAGTTTGACAGTAACCAAGCAAAGGTATAGTAATGGCCCTGACAACAGCCTGATTGCTGTGGCGACCGCAGGCCTGCCCCTTATTCTGCTCTATTTCTGTCGTGTGTTAGCTGAACCCTGCAAGACTGCAGGCCACACCCCTCGCTGTGGTGGGCTGCATTATTTATGACCCATGCCCTCCCCACACAACCACTCCCCTTCCCTTCCCTTCACCTGTATTAATGTTATGATGAGAGAGATCGGATGAACTCGAGCCAACAGAAGCTGTAGTAATTCAGATCGTATCCAGGTAAAAAAAAATAAAATAAAATTGATACACTAAAACAGCAAACGAGTTTTGGCAGCCTGGTAACAAAAAGCAGCCAGAGAATTTACCATTGACTGGGGGGGGGCTTGGTATATTTTGCCACCAACTAGGGAGGGGGTTCCTGTAGGGTATATCGCGATCAACCGGTTCTCCACCAATGAAAAAAAGCATAACTCATTTAATTATTTTCTGCAATCCTGCAATTGGCCTGGATACGGTCTGAGATCGATAGACAGGTTGGACATCCCTGGTATATAGGGTCCATACTGCTGGGTTGGGGAAGAAAGACCGGCCCTCACAAGACCAGCCCACTAGCAAAATTCCCAAATTTCCCAATGGCCAGTCCATGCCTGGATGGGAGAATTATGGTATTTGTAGCCATGACCTTTGCGCACATTTTTTGTGACAGGTTCCCAATGAAGGCTCGCTAGTGCTGGTCATCGCATTGATAATCCTTCAGGGTGTGACTGGTATCTCCTTCGGCCTGGTCATCTCAGCGGCCATCGACGACGAGCAGTCAGCCAACCAGGCTGCCCTGGGCATCTTCTACCCCAACCTCATCATCAGTGGTGGGTCCCTGTTGCTAATGCTTTGGCCAGGAAGCACCAGGAAGGTCGTGCAGGCTCAGAGCTTTCTGTTATGGCTTGCTCTTCCACTTTTGCAGGTATCATCTGGCCTGTGGAGTGTATCCCATACCCTTTGCGCTACCTGAGCCTGGTCCTGCCCCAGACCTATGCATCTGAAGCCCTACGCTGCATCATGTATAGAGGTGACCTTCTTTTCCGGCATACGACGTAGTGCAGAACCACTGCCATGTGTAATTTATTAGCACAGCTCCACATGATGCATTAAAACAGAAGAAAGGCAGGGACCAGTCCAGTACCCTCCAAAGAATATACTGGGAAATGCTGCCCTCTAGTGAGCAGGAGGACTCCAAAAGCACTCGCTCACAAAAGAAATAAATTTTTGTAAGCATGATTAATATAAACAGCCTTGCTGCAGCTGGAAAGTGCTGACCCAGTGTGTGTTTAGGCTCTAAAGCGTCACCAGACTCGCTGTTGTGAGAGTTATTTTTGTTTACATGCATTACAGCTACTGTTGCTGTTGTTGCTATCGGTTAACAAGTTAACAAGGAGGTCAGTACCGCGTTACCACCGACCATGCTCTTTGGATATTTCGTTCCTCCGGCTGTCATCACACTGGGTTTTGTTATGCTTCCCCCCCCCCATCTTAATTATTGAACAGCCATCTTAATATTTAAGTCTTCGCTGTCAGCTGGGGTCCGTGTTCATTGGTACAGTATCCACCCCCCCTGCTGCGCACACCTCTACCCTATTGGATATCTGGTGCATGGCCTCCGTTGTCACAACAACCGTGATGTCAGGAAACTTTTTCTAAATGGCAGCTGGAAAGCTCAGATGGCTGAACTCAGGTGAGAACACGGTCGATGCCAAACGATGCGGTCGTGTCAGCCGTGGGGGGCGCCCCCCCCCCCCCCCCCCGCCCCGGGCCGCCGGAGAGAGGCGGGGAGAGAGAGGACAA
>JAODKC010000064.1:7344935-7356131 GCA_026777985.1 Mormyrops attenuatus
AACTCCGGGGCCAACACGGGCGATGCCAAACGCAGCGGTGGTTTCCGCCGGGGCCCCCCCCCCCCCCCCAACCGCCGTTTCTCCTGCTTCATACATGGAGCCTAATTTCATCCAAAGGTCATTCCGCGTTATTGACGAGGCCGTTCTGTGAACAAGCTGTTCCAGTCACCTGTCAGTCAGACACTCAATCCTGGTATGTTCCTATGAATGAGATCTATAAAAAACAGGGAGCCAATGGCTGATATAACCCTAACCGTGGTGGTGAATGTATTTTAATGAGCTGGATTAGATTTCCATGATGTTCGTTGAGGTATGTTATGGGGATTGTGACAGACAGCAAGATTGCCAACTGTCACGCTTCTGGCGTGACATTCACGCTTTCAGACTTTCACTGTCTCGCAAGAAAAATCTATATTATTCCAATGTAAACCTAAAATTAGCTACATCAAATGCATTGGGGTAGTTTGCAAACCCTACAGACTATTTAAAAAGTAATAAACTTTTATATACATGAAAATGTGTGTGCAGACTGAAAATCTCACGCTAGCCAGCTGACCAAAGTTGGCAGCCCTGATACTGGATCTCTTTGGGATTAAAGACTGAGGTGTATGGTTTTGTCATTCCGCAGGGTGGGATCTGTCACGAATGATGGTGTGGCGTGGATTCGTAGTCACCCTGGGGTGGAACACCTTCTTCCTGATCCTGGCCATGGTCATCCTCAAGCTGCGCACCTGAGGGGCAGAGTTGGGGAACGCCATGTCGTTGTGGGCACATTTGGTGTCGGGGAGTGTTGCTAGGCAAGATGCAGGCCTCACTGGCTAAACTTCTTGTTTTCCCGGTGGGGGGGTATTCACCCTCCCCCCCCCCCCATTGCTTCTCCCTCCTCATGCCCACATTGGCTGGGTCCGGTGCTGTGTGATTATTGGCATATATTACCTCAGAACTTCCCTGTCAGCCTTAAAACGTTTGAGTTTACAAAGGCTATTTGTAGGATGTGAGGACTTGATTACTGTAGCTAATCACAGAAAAAAATGTACATATAGTATATGAGAGAGGCAGAAATATATATTCCTTTTTCACTACATTTGTACATATTCTACTCTGGTGACACCCAAAGGTGAGAGAACCATCGTGTAACGGGTTGAAATTGTCTGATGACGTTAAAAATCTGACATTTGGTTGCATGTAGAACCGCATTGAAACCTGATGCCAGTTTTCTAGTATGGTGCCAAGTAAAAACAGGACAGAACCGGACCGGGATTTTATTCATGTATTTGTGTCAGGAATCAAGACTGGGCCTTTAACCGCAAGACCATGACACAAGTAATGGGCCGTCCCTCGACGATTAGTCGCTGTATTGATTGACCTCATATTGCAGAAGTGCTTTGAGACTAAACCAGCAATAAACCCAATAAAAAAGCACAAATACCAGCTATATTTAAAAGTATTACACAAATTAAAAGTGACCTAGCTAATACTTTCCTGGCGCTTACCACAGGCAAAAAGAATCAGATGGATTTTTATTTCTAAAATTATGGGGCAGAGCTAGCTATAAAGATTTTAAATATTACTAACTGTAGACTACGATGATAAATGTTTTCATGTCATACTAAACAAACCTCGGGTGAGAAGTACATTAATGGACATGCGAAACGGTCTTCTGTACGACGTTCCTCTTGTGTAGATTGGCACAACAATTAGCCAATCAGGGGACCTCACCATGGAAACGGCCCAGTTGTAGGTGGGTCTCTGTGTTTGGAGCTTCCTTATATGGCGCAGGGCTGTGAAATGATGAAGGGAAAACAAACGTATGTGTCCTGGTGAGGCCAGATGATGGAAACATTACGTCTGTGACCGCTGACCGCTAACAATGACTCCCCCCTTCCTCACAGACTGCTGCTGTGCCCGGCTCCACTTATATTTGGCTGTCTTCACCAGTAGTAGTGATGGAATTAAGGATGGTGAAGGTGAGGGTGCGCCCCCTCTGGTTGTTGGTGGTAATGCAGCATCTACTGTAAGGCAGCGTACCCATGCCTATAGCATTCATCACAGAAAAACATAACGTTATGTTAATTATCTTGCAAGAGCTCAGAGGCTACTTCATGATTACTTCTCTATATAGACCGTTGTACCGAAGATACAAAAGACCTTCAGTAAAGTCTATTGGTTGTTTGGACTTTCAGCACCTTAGGTTCAAGACACCTTCCTTCGCCCATTCTCTCAAGATTTCATGCCTGCTGAATTTCTTTGTGCCATTGAGGAATAAGACGCCCTGACCATGTTTACAATTGGGCCATCGAGGCCGGAGGGAGCTTCTGATGGACCCGGTCTGGTACCAGGCTAATGGAGTTGAGTCTTGCTTGTGTGTTTTCCAACATCTGGTATTTTTTAAACAAAAATGTATTTTTCTCAGAATTTTATTAAACATAACAAATTGATTCTTCATCTGAACACTTTTTGGAGACTCACATCAGCTGACAAGTCTGAGGAATATACCTAATTGTAAACCAAATGTATTTCTGGACGTTTGACGGGACGGGAATGTTATTAAACTGTCAAGACTGCTGGGTGTTGGTTTTTACCAACAGAGGGGTGGGGAACGGGATATCACAGTACCCAATCTGGACCTGTGTTGCAAATGACACAACACTGGAGTGTGCCGCGCTGCATGATAGTTAACCCTATAACGCTGTTGTTTTCCCCCTTCTCTGTGTCCCGCCCCCTACATTATTTTGATGAGACAATAACAGCAATCTGTTCCTCTGCACGGTGTCATGTTCCCTCTTCATGTTTTTACCCAGATGCCCATGCTAATGTGGCACTGAGTTCCTGGGGACCGGGGATTGGGTGGGGGCGGGGGTGGGGGGGGGTTGTTGCAGCGCGTATGCAGTCTTTGTAATCAGTTAATCAGCTGACTGAGAGATTAAGTGCTCTGGGAAATAATTGCCTCCGATTGTCTTGCCGACGGTTCCTTCGGAGGAGTGCGAATGGGGGGGTGCGGAGCCCGGGTCGTTCAATGGTTCCGGTGGCCTTGGCGTGCTGTGTTCACTGTAGCAGTATTTTGGGTCCCAGCCCACCTCCTCTCTCAGAGTCTCCCCCCGCCTCTGCTCAAAGCTGTGTATATGGATACCCTCCTAGGAAATCGCTCTTTTCTTTTCTCTTTTGAAACAATAAATCTTTGTATGAAATGGTACTGGGTCTCTCTTTTCCATCAGTGGGTGACTGCTTTTTAATCCTGACTTTATTTGCTGTGAAGCCTTTGAAACTGCAATTTCATTACTAATTTTTGCTTATAAATACTAAAAGAATATAAAAACAATACAATTTACAGATGCTAATAAACTGCAGCTGCGACCACCCCAACCCCCCCCCCGACGCACCCGGCCACTTGCCGCCCCTCCTCCCCTCGCCCCCCACTTTAGTGTCCTATTAGCAGTTCGCTCTCAAATGCGGGACAGCCCTAAGTGCCATATTTACTCATTATGTCCCATAATAATGCAGCGAACAGCTGTGGATTAAAACACACAGCCTCTCCTTGCATATCTTGACCCCTCCTTCACATTTGATATTGCCCCCCCTCCCCCCAGTCAGTGGAGATTTTCCCCTGTGGGATGAGTCTGCAGCCATGCTAATTAAACATTATTTAATTTAGTTGTAAAGCCCATGACATAGGTTACATTTATACTCATAATGGGATATATATTTCTCAGAATGCTACAGCATCATTAATTTTCCAACATCATTCATCATCATTTTATTACCTCTATAACTCTCACTGTGGAGTTTGCTTTTTTTATTTTTTATTTTTTTTACTTATTAGTACTTATCATGGGTGTAGCTAGATATAACAAAAATTTAACGGTAGATTTTACCGTAATTATGTGTAAACACAAAAAGAAATTGTAACAGAAAAGACCAGTAATACATTTGTCTTTTAAGACTTAAGGCATAACTTTAATTCTGGGCCCCTTCTGGTCCAGGCTCCCCCCTCCCCACCAACGGGGCTGCCCATCTACTTTGGTCACAGACCGAGTCTCACTTTTTTGGTCACAAACACATTTTACCACCTAATCGACTTCACCTCCCTCCCCCCACACCAGTGTGAAGCTCAAGAGGGAGTCTTATCGTTGCCGTTTGCCAGTGAGCATGTCACTAAATGTGTGCTTGGACCTGTGGTGCTAATCCTCAGACAGAATGGGTCACCAGTGGGACCACTGCCGTACTACCGTACTGGTGCCAGCAGAATCTGTGTAGCTCCTGTCTGGTTCACAGTGCCTGGTTAGACCCACAACCCAAGAAAAATCAATCAGAGGAGTGCCTGGAACCTGCTAAAGGAAACGATCCAGTTTTTGTGTTCCATGCATCTACAACAAGGATGCAGGGCAATTAATCCAGCAGGAGGATCTACTGCAACTAGCCTGTAAGGCACCAAAGTTACATTTTTCATGCTTATCCAGGCACTCCCTCTCACACACACACACACACACACACACACACACACAGGTTTGTAATTATATCCTTGTGGGGACTCTCCATTCATGTCTATGGGGAAGACTGTAATCCCAGCAATGGCAACCTTAACTCTAACCTTGACCATAAGTAACCAAACTAAATACAAGACTTTTGGCATTTTTAGTTTTTTGATTGCATTCACAGATTTTTATAAAATTGGGCTTCCTCTTGTGGGAACCAAAAAAATGTCCCCACAAGGTGAAAATAACAAGTTTTTATTCTATTGTGGGGACATTTGGTCCCCACAATGTAATATATACATAAGTGACAGACACGCACGCGTGTGCACACATGCATGCTGACAGTGTTCATGCATAAAAAACCCAGCCGCCCGCTTTCTCCGTTCCCAACGAGTTTGTGATATTTCAAACATTCTGTAAACACGTCTGTGTACATGGTTACTGTTGCCACGGTTTCCCAACAACAGCAGCCAGGCTGGCCTCCAAACACTCGACTGTTGGCAAACGTAGTATTTGGTTTAGCATGAAAGCAACATTTTTTTTTTTGCTGCACAGTCCTGTTGCACCCAGGCTGACCTCACGAAGCCCTTTACTCTTGCCCTCTGCCAGCCCACTTGTGCTGCTGAACTCACCAAGGTGGCTGTTGCTATGTTGTTTTATGTTTAATCAACAACAACACACCTGCATACATGATGTCTCTATGAAAATAAGCCTTCGTAAGGCCAAGGATACCTACTACCCTCACAGAACATGAGACACAGGAGAAGGTAGGCCTCATTTTTGGCGCAGAATCAAAAGAAAATGGGAACTTCAAAATGTAGATGGGTTGGACATATCCACACATCATGCACATGACAAATGCAAGACTGACTTTTGACTTTGACTTGACTTTGACTTCATACCTGTTTTATTAAAGTTTGCCATAAATGAGGGACACAATCTAATTCGTTTAAATGATTGGATCTGTTGATGCTTGTATGTCAGACGTAACTTCAACTGACTTTGAGACAAAAAGCATTTGCCATCCATCAATCATCATGATCTTGCTTTCTTTGGCGAGGTTGGTGGGGGGAGGGGAATTTGTCCTCCTCTGGAACTCCTAGGTGAGAATGTTGGCAAAGTACGGCGAAGGCGCTGGAACTTTGTGACCATGGCAACAGCCACAAGACAACTAGTTGGGCGCCAAGGAAGATTACGAAGCGAGGGTGAGGCACTCTGTGGAGAGGCAGTGTGATGCGGCAGACTCTACGTCCGTAAGTGTGTGTGTGCGTGTGTGTGAGTGAGGGTATGCTGGATAATGGGTCTTTACAGCACAGGATTGTAGAGTCTCAAACTCAAGTACAAACTTTTACTTGATATGATACCATCTCCCCAGAAACAAAAAAATAACAGTGCAAGGAATTAAGCACCAAACCCTGCAGCTGATCTCTAAAACACAAAGCTGCTTCACATTCAGCTGCCTGGTGTTATAGACCCACACTTTAAACTTTTTCTTTCCTATTGGAGTTTCGGTAAGGCAGCTTCAAGCATTGTAATATTCATCTCTGCTACGTTCTGGTTAAGTCTGTCGTGTAATTTCGGGAATGCTACTTGTAATTTCATCGTTCCGAGAAAAATAAGCCAAATTTCTCTTGTCTCCTCCAGTCACCGCAATTTCCCAAGTGTGTGACAAAACACGACACAGCAGTGTGACCCTCATTTGGTTTTATATTTAATTATTGTAAATTTGGGTATTTAGGTGATGGGGGTGCTTGTCCGGCAAAACAAACACACGGCACCAAAACAGCCCTTTTTCTGCAGAAATCAAATTGATGGAGCCCAGCTAAGGGCAGAATTACATTACAATCAGCAGAAAAACAGCCGCGGATCAGGAGGGGATCACAGTGTCCCAGGACTCCGGGTGGCCTCTGACCTTGCAAACCCCAGAAGATGGAGACAGAAGGTTTACTCACTGGGGAGCAACAGCCAGTGGGCAGGAGTGTGGGGGCATCAGCATTGCTTTGAGGTGAACAATCTGGTGGGAACGATCCTTAGGTACACAAGCAAGATTCGTGACCCATCATTAGCTGCCCCCCACCGAGAGTAACTCTGTAGAAGGACTAGGGGAAAGTCTTTTTTCTTCGGGGTTATTCAGGCAGCCCCCCCCCCTCCACCCAAGATATTGATCTGCTGAGGAGGCAAGTGACCACCGTGTGCAACTGGCACGTGCAGAAATAACAGCGCGTGTTCTTTCTTGGGGAGCACTATTCCTGCGTGTCGGCGTCAGCGCCGCGTGCACCCAGCCGTCGGTCCGCTTGCTCGGAAATATCACGTGCTGCTTTATCGGAACTTTTTATCCCGACAGTCAAGCGGAGCTTTTACGACTCAGATAAGTGCACGTTTAACAATGTTTATTATTTATTTTAACAAACGAATGTTAACAGAGTTTCCATTGATGCCTTTCTCTAAGGATCATATGGACATACTTCGGAACCCACAAAGTATATTTAAAAGATTAGTCCGGTATGGGGAAGGTGAAAATTCAAAAAGAAAACATGATTTTCCTGTTTGTCAAAGTATAAACCAAGATGTAATCCTCCGCTTTGACTTTAAGGTTTCTGATCCGTGTAAGGAGAAGGTTGCCATAACAGTGAGTACAATTCTCCCTAAATTTGAAATGGAGTGAAAGATCCCAATGGTTTCACTAGCGTGTAGCGTGCATTTTCGCGTCAGTCTCAATCACTGGGTAGCATATAACCCTGACCTCCCTTCTGTCCCCAGGGAAACATATACATCTGGTCTTAATATGTGAAACAAAAAGAAAACTTTGAAAAAACAGTGTGTGTTTTCTATTTTTCTTTTTTTGATGAACGCTAAACTCTTTGAATTTACAGTTAGCCATCCACTGCAGGAATGCACCAGCGCCTCGCAAGAATTTAACATCTTCCAAAGGATTTAATACTGAAGCCTAACAACAAGTTCTGTTCTCGTTTGAAACGGACATAAATCTCCTGCCAAAGTAGATTTTTAAAGAGCTTTCACTATCAGTATTTTGTACATCGACACAAGCAAAGCAGTATGTATATTGTATGCAGTGTTTATGCTACTTTTTACGATAATACTGAATAGCTGAACAAAAAAAGTTTTACTTGCAATACAGCCAGAGTTGATTCAGAATTTTTGGCATGGCGAAATACGAATGTCAGTTTTACATTCGTTACGACGAAAGAACTCTATGGATATGAGGACTGACTCACGGGTTGCGTGTAGCTTACTGTCAACAGAAGAATTTATGTCAACATGCACTACACTATTTTTTAAAGCAGTTGTCTTCTCGTTTAAGGCGCTTTAAATTATATGACTCAGTGAAAAGCCTGTTGAGCAGCGATTGCATAATGCCAGACAATGTGTCATTCGTTGAGGATTAAAAATGTAAGAATAAAAATTTTAACAAACAGACTTTTATCCAACAATCAGAACATTCTTTGCTGACATCAATGGTTTCTATCAGGCTTTCAGGGAACAAATGTGTCTTTTTACAGAACGCAATACACCTACAGTATATTAACATAATATACGTCCGAGCAATGATTTACAATGTACTGTAACCGTGATATTATTTGTGATGACTGTAAAATCAGTCACTACCAATGCATCTTTAATTCATTCCAGCACCGGAGCATATAATTACAGATAAAGCAAGTCACATCGTCGTGAAAGGCAATGTGTCGATGCGATGCATTGTGGGAACTGTATTCGGAAAATTGTTCGGCAACGCTGGCGTTTGTAACATGGAACAACATTACCCATAACCCCCTCCAAAGTGATCGCTCTGACGCGACAGCTTTTATGCCTATAAACCTTAGGGGGCAGTTACTATTATGATCAGATGGCGTTTACTGTGCGGAGCGGCTGGTGAATGCAATTCAAGCAAACGGTTAAACAAAGCGGTTCGCAGTAAATTTGTTGCCGGCGAGTGGTGCTGAAAAACCGCCACGGGATTTTATAACAGCAGTTATCTGTTATATCGGCGCGCCAAGTCCGGTCCGCTGGTTTCACTCGGACCGCCCAGCTGCACCGACTCAACTGGTCGGGAACGTCGCGGTCGGAGCCGCCGTAAGTACCGTGCCCAGCGGCAGCGGTTCCCTGTTTCCCATTTCCCGAATGTGCCACATTTTATTGCAAACGTCAGGTGCTGTCTACTTGGGGTACACGTAAAAAGAGCGCTCGGATTAGATGTGGGGATGCATTAATGCTCCAAATCCACCTTGCAGGTGACAGCATGATAGAAGCTTAATCTGCAGGTATTCAACCCGCTGTGTTTGTTTTGTGATAACAAGGCGTTGCTATTAGTGGTATCGGTGTTTGATAAGTACCCAGTTAAATATTCCTTAACCTTGACCTGGTGCTTGGTGGAGCTCGTAGTTTCTTGTTATAACATATTCATAGAGAATGTCAGGCTTCCTAGCCGCTTGGCTTTAGCTTGCCATGTGACTGTATGCCTTTAAACATTTCTACAATTGTAAGTACTTATTCAGGTGACACTTTATAGACTCCTTTAAACATGCTTTCCAAATAACGCGATTTCAAGCCAGGCGGACTGGTGCCGATCGCACGCAATCTCACCCAGCGCACTTCTTCTTACCTTCTTACTAATCAGTTTTGTTCACCGTTGGAACCAGAAGAAAGAAGTGTCCTACATTGACATTTAAAACTGATTTTCATTAGTATTCCGACTTGCGTTGCGTTAGTTCACCCCGACGTTATCTATAAGCCAGCGAGGTTTAGCTGTACCGCATCACCTGCAGGAAATCCGTCTGCATTTTAACCGCTTGCCAGCGAAGTTTTTTTTTTTTTTTTTTTTAATCTTTTTTTTTTTTAACACTTTTTTTTCTTTGTTTTGCGCCTCTGCTTTGTGACTTCCCAGGACTTTTCGGGCGGTGTTAACAGCGCTAATATACTTTTGCACATGTTTTTTTTTCCCAGGAGAGTTTAGACTGTTATTTTTAATGAATATTTTGCCTGCATCTTGTCCTCTGAACATCTGGCCCGATCGACCGGGCCGTTGTCCCGTGATGCTTTGGTTCTAGCACCTTTTACTGTCCTCCGTAATCACCCATGCTTCTGTGAAGAACCCCTCAGTCTGCTCTATGTGGAAGTGCCCTGTACACTTATAACAGTAAGCCGTGTGACACCCTATTGGCAGGCTGATCTCGTTTTTCCAGAAAACGATTGACAGGCCCATATTCTTCCAGCGTTTTGCTCTGAGACTGGAGGAGACCATGACTTCATCTGTAACGATCCTACTTCATTGGGTTTTTATGTTTTGGGGGAGAATTTTTATGAGTAGCCACGGAGAAATGTCACACTTCCATTCCTGAAATGACTTGACGTTCCTCTTGTCTGATATGCTTGGGAATCTCCTATCCCAGATACAAAACTTCTAGATTCTGGGAATAGAACCTTCTTAATTAGTAATTTTTCCCCTGGGATGTGAATTTTGGCTCTGTAATACATTTATTAGGGACCCCCACCCAAGGCACAAAAACAATGTAGAACATGGCTTGGTGAAGGGGCTGAAATAAAGGAAGAAATTCCATGAAATGCCAGTGAAATCAGTGACGTTGCTCCCATCCAGTGGGGCACTGCTACATCGCTGTTGTGACGTCTGATGTAATTACACTCGTGCCCAACACCACAGCACTGGGTCGGTCATGTTGAGCGATTGGGGCAGTATGAAATCCCCTGATCAAACAGGGGTGCCGCGTTTCCTCCACCAGAACAGGATTTTTGCTGGGTGTGTGTGTGGCAGGGAGATGGTATCCTGTTTGTGGGTTTCTGATGGATGTGCCCAAAAATGCGAAGTCCCTCTTTCTTGATCCTGATGGTCAGATGTGTTGCTGTACATGTGTTCACATGCACTGAATAATGATGTAGGGCTGTTGGCCCATCCCACTCTGCACGGAGCCGTGGGTCATTATCCACATTGGCTTTACGACATCGGTTGGATGACGTCTGCCCCATAGCCGTGTGCGGATTCTGACCCTCTTCTCACCCAGCTGGTGGGTCATAGCTTTGAGGTTATCAACAGCTGGCAGACTGTTGTGTGATGTCACTTCCTCCCGTGGACCAATGCGATTGATCGTAATTGAAAAATTAGACCGTTTACTTCAGGTCAGGTAATGCTTCAAACATTTATTCAACCACAAGCATCAGGAAAGCCTTAAAATTTATTAGCTGGTTATAAACACGGTCTGCATGCATTTTTAACTGGGATTCAACAAAGTCTGTGATACAGTGGTTCTTCAAAGGGAGGGTTTTGCTGGTATTGCAAGAAATGTCACACTCTTCCCATGCTGGGATTCTGTGTCATAGGTCCCTGAGATTGATGGGGGGGGGGGGTTTGCACTTAGGCCACCTGGGGGCCTCTGATTGAAGGCTGTTATCCTGCCTTGTTTGAAAGCGAGGTCTTTCCACGTGGCGGGATGCAGACACCGGCTTGTGTTTGAGTAGCCATGGTTATGGGTGTCACCTCTTATGTGTTGGTTTGTGCTTTAATTTGTTGTCTTTAATTATTTTTTGGATGTAGTGGCAGTTTTAGTTTTAGAGGAATTCATACAGCTGGGTGTGTATGTGTTGGAAGCCAAGGCGGGAGTGCATTTTAGGGTCTGCAGGTGGGTGTCGTGGCATTCTACTTCTTGTGATACGAGGGGGTGGGATTGGGAGGTGATGGTGGTGAGGAGGA
>JAODKC010000064.1:7375195-7400035 GCA_026777985.1 Mormyrops attenuatus
CACACACACACACACACACACACACACACACACACACACACACACACACACACACACACACACACACACACTCTCTCCAAGTGTTTCGAATTTACCATAGCATACTTATTTTAATTTTTTTTGGTTGCTCGAATCCTGCTGTGTTCGAAATCACATAAATGTCACAGTAATCTGTTGAATAGGTTACATACTGTATGGAAAATTATTAACTGACTTTTAACTCTGACTGGACAGGATGAGGATTATGTTATGTACACAGCTTGTGCATGTGTGTATTCATGTCTGTTAAGCCATGAGGATTTCAATATTGTGGGGTACATCTGTACCGAAGAAATCGGAGAACAAAGGATATTATTGGAATATCCCTGCAAATATCTCATGTGAAATGGGTCTGTTTGGGGTTATTAATTAAAAAGTCCATGCAAGGTGCCCACAGACATCTTTGCGAACGTGAATTTGTATCTGCATGATGGGTGTTGTCATCGGTGAAATGCAGTGTAGCACTATTCACCTCAGGGAGCGACCAGTGACTGGTCACATGCATTCACAACTGCCATTAGTGTGCACGAGTGAACCGTGTGTGACGTCATGCGTCATCGTTAAATGTCACGGACTGTAACGGCCTCTCTGCAGGGATGTCCTGTAAGAAAGGGCCCAATCGTTGGTGCACCCCCCCCCCCCGCCCTGCTTTAAGGGAATCGCTAACGGCGTTGTTTGGCCAGAACTTGTGTGTGTGTGTTTTTTTTTTTTTTTTTTTTACCAAGATACTCACAATAAAGTGGAAATAAAATATCACTCTGATGTACTCTGATGGTTGTGTTTCATGTCAGGTGGGCGTCTGCTGAGGACGCATTGACTCAGCCTCAACTTCGGCTAAGTGAAAACCAACCCCATGTGCATGATTATTATCCATCTGAAAATGTTTTACTCAAGATTGCCGTCTCACCGTGTCTCACAAACGTTCCTGTGCCACGCCCAACATGGCTACCGTAAAATACCATTTTTCCAAGGCCATCGTGCAGTTTGTGATGAGGTGTTTTGTGGTTTCAAGTTAATAGCTGTGGACCGAAGCCTGTACAGCTTCAGCTGATTGGGAACCTGAAGTTGCCAGTGAGGCGTAACCTGTGCAGAATTGTGTATTTTTGTCATAATTGCTTATATTAGCTTGTTAGCTATAGATGGAAAAATGAGACCAGAATTTATCGCTGGTGTTTTATGTTCTTAATAATAGACTACAAATGGGGGCTGGGGGCTAAACCTCTGTACCTGTGATCAGAAGGTCACTGATTCAAGCCCAGCCTCAGCATGTCTGCAGGCCCCTGAGCAAGGCCTTTCACCCCCCAGCTCCCTGGGTGCCACAATGGGTAGCTTCCCCTCACAGCCAGCCTGCCCTCACCCACAGAGAGCAAGATAGGGGAGGCACAAAGAAAATCCCAATTATTATAAGAGTATCAATTATAATAATGACACCTTATTAAATTATTTTTTCACTTACCCCATGACACAGACAGGTTACAGCAAGCTTGGCAGTACTGCCCACAGAGCTGGGGGGTATTAAGAACTTTGCTCAGGGGCCAAGGGCATAACTGCTGTGCCGAGGTGAGACTCAAACCAGCAACCTCCTGCTCACAGACACAGCAGCTCATGCCGCCGGCTCCCTTACCAGTACAGAAGGGCCTTCATAAAGTACTGAGAAATTCTGAGGGTGTTAAAGGGGCAAACAACAAAACTCATAGAAAAACGTTTGACTTGAAACATTTTCTGCCAAGTGTTTAATTTCAATGTTGATTGTTCTGCATTTATCTAATTAATTAGCAAAAAAGGCCTCTTGGCAAAAAGCAAATTTAAACTGAAATGAATGCTTCCCTAGACATACTTGGGATCACAGTGGTCCTGGGTTTTTGTGGTTCTGGAAAATGTGCTAACTGACAGACTTCTGCACCGAAGCACAACCAGAACTGTTCGGAGACTAAAGCTATGTTTATGGGCTACCGCCAGACTTGTAAATTTACAGCGTCAGTACCACGAGCGGCCACAAGGTGGAAGCAAACCTCACAGCCGCGCACCTGCGTCCCAGTTTTCGCTCGTCCTCAGTTGAAACGCCCGTAATAAAAAGACTGTGAGGCCTCCAGTGCTCTACACACGTCAGCTGACCTCAGCTAGACGCGAGGGTGCACGGACTGCTTAGAATGCTGCTATACCCTCGTTTTCCCACCGATGAGGTGGTGCTTCAATTACAGGGACATCTGTCGTAAAATCAGCTTGACGTTTGTTATCCATGCTTGCCTTTAAAATTAAAATTTCCCAGTCAAGCATGGCTGCTGTGTGACCAGTGTATTGCTTTTTCTTTTTTTGCAAAAAATTGATTGGCTATCCACATGGGGTTTTTCCTTCGATGGTAGCAGAGCTGGTGGGATGTGCCTGTTGCCTAGCATTTATGACCCCACACATGCATGAATGCGTGTGAGGGGGACGTTGCCCCCCCCATTCTGCTCAGGACTGCTCGTGGCTGGACAGCAGTCCATCTCCTCTGGGTTTAGACAATCCTCTCAAAACACAGAGGGTTCGCCTGGAGGCAAAGATTTGCGAACGTGGCCAGGAGAGCACCACTGCTGCACTCGGGTCACGTAGTGCCAGGGCGTCGGTTTCGAAAAGCAGGTGCCTTTTAATTACAACCAGCTAAATAACAGCTGGGGGGCAAGACTTCCTTTGAAACCAATGTGATCTGTTTCAAAGGGCTTCCCTGTCTCTGCTGAGATCATCATGACTGGAGATAAGGCTTCTGAGATGATGTATATTAAAGGTTTTTAAAGGAGACCAGATCAAAGTTTTCTGAGGCTGCCAGTTAAAGGTCAAAGCTATTACATCAGCACCTTGGCACCACGATATGAAAGAGTTTCATAAGATGGATGTTTAAGATCTTAGAGCTCTTTAAATATTTCTTTCTTTCTTACACTTTTCTTCTGTCATGGATTGGCCTTATCTTTATCTGTCCATACTTCGTTGCACATGTCATCCGCTGTTCACTTTGGATTGCCAATGCTTTGGTAAATACAGCGTGAAAAGTGTAACTATTTTGTCACTCCCTCCTCCACAGATGACCTCTTATGACTTTCAGTGCTCGATTGCAGCGTGGGGCGTCCGATTGGCCCGCTACATCTTAGTTGTCCTCCCGTGATAGACGGTCGTCCGCCATGGCAGCCCACGCTGAAGATCGGGGTCTCGCTAACAGATCGGCGAGTTATTTTTGACCTTCTGCGGGACCTTGTGCTTATCGGTGTCTGACTGTAGCCTGCCTCTGGCCTCGGTCTGGGAGAGCTCATCACGAGAGAAACGCCAGCATCCCAAGACAGTCCTGGGAAATATCGAAAAACCTCAGGCTCTGCCTCTGAACATCGAGTTGGTCTATCACCTGCACTATTTGGCCCAGTGCATTGATCATGATTCCTGATTATAAGCTGAAGGTGGCCATTAATCCTCTTTCTTTTTAACTCACGTCAACAGGAACCACTACTAATGCTTTGGCAGGCTGATTACACAATAACCCCAGTTTTTCCAGAGCCTGGCTGAACCTACTTTCTCAAAATGTATGTCGCGTTGGATAAAAGCATCTGTTAAATAAATAATATGTTAAAATGTAAGCGTGCCATTGCAACCAGAAAGGCAGAGACCTACAGAACAGCAGTAAAATCGAACCAATAGGATTCAACCCTCAGTGTCAGCCAGGTACCATAGAGTTAAGTGCTTTCTGGAGTGGATATGATGCAGCCAGCAGAATACTAATCTAGCCTTTCAAGGGATACAAAGGCTAGATAAATGTATTTTGCGCTTTTGTCCACTGTGAAGTGTAGGCGTTATTGTGTACTTTTAGGTAAATAAAAAGGGCTTCTCTGAAGCAATTTTGACTCTTTTGTGTATTAAGACGGACAAACAGCTGGATTCGTGGCAGAAGTTCAGAGAATGAATGTTTTACTACTGTGCTTTAGGCAAACAAGTGCTGCCGTGTGCCGAGCAAATAACAGTAAAAGGAAAGTGGACTTGTGGACACAGTGCGAAGGTTTGGTGTGGAGATCTCCTGGGGGTTTGGGGTCTTTGAGGATCAGTGTGGTGGGTGAGTGGGTCGGTTCTGGACTCAAACGGCTCATTTATGCTTAACCCGAACAGACGCACACAGCTATGGACTTGGTCACGGACAGCAGACGCTTTGCACTTTACATTTAATTGATTTGTTTGACGTTTTTGTCCAAAGCGACTTACAGTAGAGAGGAGGGTTAGGGTTTGGATCTCTTCACGTAACTCAGTCGAAGGCCTCCATAGTCTTTGCTGCCTATGTGACAGACGCGCACAGCTCTGCGTGGAAAAATCTGGCGGCAGGCGTTCAGACGTGCAGTGGTCACTGACGGTGAAAATCACGTTGCTTAACCCTTGCGGCTACACGGATGCACAAAGCATAAACAAACCTCAACAGAGGTCCTTAGACCTTGGAGCAGATCTCATGGGTGGTAGTGGGCGAAAGCAGGTCTGAGGCCCAGCTGTTTCCAGACGCAGAGAACCGCTGGTCACGGCGGGACCACCGCCGCTGAACAGACTGGTCGCTGGGACACTTACACGTGTGGCTGACATTTGAGGGAGCCCTGAAGGATGTCGAGTTTTTGGATTTCAAGAAAGCGAAATTGATGCGATAGGATCAGTGACATCATGTACAGAGAACTGTCACCGGTTTGGTCACAGAATCAAAGCAGTGATCCAGTGTGATTTACTGTCTTCCTTTTGTTGACCTTAAACGCATTTGAAAAGATGCACAGCGGAAAGACAATCCGTATTGCACTTTATTCTGGTTTATCGAAGGCAGAAATGCGACGTACTTTGAGGACCTTTACAAGGGTGTGAAAATGTCACATCCACCCTAAGGGGTCCGACGGGACACATGGTTCACAGAGAAGCGATCGAACACAAGGACGACATTGACACAAAATCACGATGGGAGCTCACAGCACCCTCTTCCCTTCACAGTCAGGTGCGGCCAATCACGGGGGCTGTCAGCGTGTCATGTGACCAGGCCATCCGGTTGGTGGCAGTAGGGCTTTACAGTCAAGGCCTCAGTGATCCAGGATGCGCAGGTTGCCAGATACAATCTTATTCTCCAGCATGGCGCCTGCCGGAATGTCGATGCGGTCGCCATGGTTGGCGATGATGATGACGGTGCCCTGGAATGGAAGCCCACCAAAACTCAGAATGTATGAACTGTGCCCCAGTTCACTCGAATGGGAATTTGAATTGGAATGACAGGAAGAAGAACTTAATCCATTTCAATTCAATTAAAAGAATTCAATGCAATCACACAACATAGGAATGCAGGGAAAGATAATCGTACATTAGGTTTACTTTCTAGGTGGTAGATGCAACATACTGCAGAAAAGTCTAAGGCAGCCAAAGGAAATCATGTTTAAATGATCTTTATGTGGGTGTAAAAGTATGATAAGTCTGTCTAAGTGTGCCAGTGTTGCCATTTAAAAACTTCTGCTAAAATCACTCCATTATTTTCAGCTAACATCCAATAGACATGCATTTTTTGACTCGACCACTAGCACACCTCGTATAGCTAATCAGTATCTCATTGACTTTAACTAATTAAGTTAATTAATTTAGTGAGCTGACGGTGAAATTTGATAAATCCATGGAATGTCTGAGGCGCCCCTGAGGAGAGCTTTGGGAGCTGAAGCAGTGTTCATCTAGCCATCCAGCAAGATATCAGTGACTTTTTGGAGAACAGAAGAAATCAACTAATTTTTATTGCGTTACTCTTAATTTCCATATGATCTAATGCTGAATTGTATTTTTTGTTCTGAGCAAAAGTGCACGCACTTACCAGATAAATAGCTTCAAAATTTATTTTCTTTTGACTGCCTAAGACTTTTGCACAGTGCTGTATATAGTCATCTTGTACACGTACGACAGAGTGAAGTATACTTTATATCTGTATGACCATAAGAAGAGAATTGCGTAGAACTTTTAGCCTATTCTAACAGCACACAACTGGGTTATGTTGGCCCTCCACAAAATACCCACCCCCCAATTATTTTTTTTTTTTCTAAAAAACTATCTTTTTTTTTATCATCCCTTTTTTGCGTTTTCCCCTTTCTGGGGGGGGGGGGGGGGGCCTCGTCTTTTGGATGGTAATGTGTATTGTTATAGCTGCACTTATACAATGTATGGACATTTATGTGAATTCAATTACATTTTAATTCAACATACTAAACTTTTAAATCCAATTACAAATGTGCATCCTGTTTGCAACCGCGGTTCAAATTCATGAAGGGATGCGGTTGGGGGTCACGTCACTCCGGCAGCCCCCTACCTTGAGCGACACATGCTTCCCGAAGGTGACGTCCCCGGAAACGGTCAGGTGGTCCAGCTCCAGCACGTCGGGGATACTCTCGAACCTCGTCAGGTACTCCTGCACCTGTAGGCCGCCGAAACGGGAACGTGAGCACCGAGGGGAACTCGTGGACGTCGGAGTCATTCGGGGATCCAACAATAACGACTCGAGACAGGGACTCGGAGTAGAAGCACCTTGGTAACTTGGTTAAGTACCTGTTCTAAACAGTGTTTGAGGAGCATGGTAATATCCTTATGCCGCATTTGCAGGGGAGGGGACGGGTGCATGAGGGACAATAGGACAAACAACACTGCAATACAGGACAAAAGCGACAAAAGATGCTGCAATACATGGCTGTGTGCAAGGTCCTTTTCTTAAATCCTCACAAAAAATGTATACAATACAATTAAAAAAACCTTTACATTTAAGTCAGTTTGAACAGAAAGCATCTAAGTAGCTCTGTAACACAGAACGAGGCCCACAATGAACACTGAAGGTGATGGCCGAGCCGGTCGATACCGGCTGGATCCAGCTGGGAAGGCTGTGGGGAGAGCTCCTGCGATTGGATTTTGATGTCAGCTGACTTGTTCGTACAGTGGCCCGAATGCTGCTTGGCGTGCATCAATATTAATGCGGACTGACTATTATTAATGTGCTGGGGGAGAGCTGATGGCCCCAGCGGGTTCTGCGGGAGGTGGGTCCCTGGTCAAGGCCGGCACTCGCTCTCTCCGTGGCTCTGCCAGTGTAGCTCCCGCCGTTTCCGCTTCTGTGCTAATTTAGATCCCATCATGGTACTGGAAAGGCTAGCAGTCCTAGTACATCTTCTAATGTAGCAAGGAGATGCTGAGGTGGTACAGTGGTTCCCAGTACCTTGGTGAAGGAACTGCCCAGCTTGACGTGGGGAGTGGTGGGGAACTCCCTCTTCTGGCTCATGGTGAGGGAGCCGGCATCCAGGCTGTACAGGTTAGACATGACCAGCAGCAGGTCGGATGTGGTCTTCACGGGCAGGAAGCGACTGCGGGGCACGTTGATGCCCAATGCATTGTCGAAGCACTTGATCGCGGCGCCCACGGCCGTCTCCAGCTGAACCACGTTGAGGCCTCCATCCAGGGTCTGGCAAAGGGGAGAAGATGTGTGCAGAGGTGGGATAACGGCCTTGGATGCCAAGCAGGTATCCAAGGAAATTCAGCATCAAATGACAGGAAGATGGTGGAATTCCATCAATTTTTACTTATTTGAATTTTTACATTTTTTTTTTTTGAGAAAGCAGGGCTGGACAATTTCTGGAGCAACTGGGGGTTAAAGACCTTACTCCGGTGTCCCAGTGGTCAAATCACTCTGCCAACCCTGGGATCAGAACCAGCGACCTTCCCAGCATCCTTACCCTCTGAACAGCACACCACAGCACTCCATTCCTGCCATTTCTCAGGAGTTACCTTTGGGCTAGTAAATGATTTACTTCTGGACCGGCAAGTGAGGTGACTTAGTGTGCAAATGACCTTAGTTGAATATTCAGTAGTTGTGGAAGAGCTAAAATTAGCAGAGCGAGCAGCGCTTGAAGGCAGGAGATCCTAATTTGCGCTGTGGGTGAAGGGGAGAGCAGACTCTCAGCGCAGAGACTGCAACAGCGCTAGGATTTAATTTCCTACTGTGTGCACGGGAGAGAGAGTTGAGGGGCTCGGCACTCAACAGTGGGAAAAAACACACTTTCCAAATATACTGCTTTTGTGGCAGCAGGCCGGTTCCTGCCCAATGAGCCAATGAACTGGGTTGACGGGAGGTTTGGAAGAGATGTTGCCAATGTAACTATAAGATAAACAAAATTCATGCAGAGGCCTCAATGGAGCATGAATTTAGTGGAACTCCAGCCGTTTAGCGAGAGGGTGAATGGCTGCACCCACATGCTCACATGGCCTGAGCTGGGCAGCCAGCGCCCCCGTGTGTTTGTACAGCCCCCAACCTCTAGCAAACCACCTGTGGGTTTTGGTTTATTCAACAGCCCATCATAATAACTTTAATTCTGATAACACAGCATTTACCTCTTGTCTCCAGGGTCTTTCTCATTTGGACATGGCGGACGGTGAGGACTGACTCTGTCCCCCAAGCAATCCCAGCAGGGGTGTATACAGGGGTGGGGCCACAGTGCCACTGGCCATAGCTGAAAGCTGACTGACTAGCAGAGTGCCCCCTCCCCTGTCACTCACCGATTTCAAACATATCATTGGCTATCAATGAGGTTGGCCCTTCTGCTAACTGGTGTGAGACATAGAACGCTGATGCCATGGGAGAGTTTGGTGGATGCCACATTTAAATGAGATGTGACAAGCTCTGGGACAAGAGCAAAAACTGTAAGGAACATCACTTGCATCCCTGTCAATTACCGGTACTCTTGGTCTAATACAAATTCATTTTAACAGCAGGGTAATTTAGCTCGAGTGACTTATTCAATAAACATCTCAGTGCAGGATAATTAATTAACAGCTAAGCTGGAACAGACCCAGTTTGGACAGGGAGCTGGACTGGACCGGGAATGAAAACCACTGATACAGTTGGATGTCTGTCCCCCCACCCACGCCTAAAGTGGTCCGTCTCTGGCAGATGAGTCTAGTAACCTCCTTGTTCCTGGTAATTCTCCCCAGCTGCTCCCCAAGTATACTGGTGTATACTGGGTTTGTTTTGATGGTGAAGTGGGAGCCACGCCTCATTGAGCTGTCAGCCAGCTCACCACAACACCCCACTATCCATCCATCACTGTAACCGCTTAATCCCAACCAGGGTCGCAGGGGGGACCGGAGCCTACCCTGGGAACAACGGGCGTAGGCAGGAACCAACCCCGGGCAGTCGCCAACATATCGCAGGGCGCACACACTCACACACACAGTCACACAATTACGGGGCCAACTTAGATTCACCAATTAACCTACTGTGTGCACTTTTGGACTGTGGGAGGAAACCAGAGCCCCCCGGCAGAAACCCGCGCGAACCCGGGGAAAGCAGGCGAACTCCACAAAGAAAGGTCCTACGCCTGGCCCGGGGACCGAACCCAGGACCTTCTTGCTGTGAGGCAGCAGCGCTAACCACTGCACCATCACCACAGCGGTAACACCACAGCGTTCAAATGTTTTCCACCTGCCAAATCAGTAGGCCTAGCATTACTGTGGTCAAGCACAAAGGACCCCGGTACTCCCTTCCCCTGCCTGTCCCTCCCACCCGTCTATGAGTAGGGCGCCCTCCCCAAGCCGCCTAGACGTCTCACCTTGGGGTTCACGATAATCTCCATGTCCATGGCGCTCCTCTGCTGCAGCCGCTTGATGGCGGCCAGCGAGATCCACAGGTTGTTGGTGTTGAAGATCTTGAACTTGCTGACAGACTTGAACTCGTCCACGTGGGCCTTGGGTACCTGGGCGATCTCCAGCAGCCGCAGTTTGCCGTCGTACTGGATCAGCGTGCCGCCCTGCGACCGGGAGAGCAAATGCCGCCAGCTCAGTTCCCATAATCCATCCAGGCCTAATCAGGTCATCCCTGCCGTGCGCCGTTACGTCTTGAACAGTGCCGCTCTACGTGGATTCCTCGGGAGAGTTCAGCAGGGATGCGCCACCAAATTTAGACAGGAAACGTTACTCTCATGTCTGATAGTGCCCCCCATGACAGCTCTTTGGGATCGGACTGATTGAGGAGCTGCTTGAACAATGACCCAGACAGCCTTTGGGGACGTGTTTTGTCATAAGCGCACAATGCAAAAGCTATCCAGGGCGTTTCACGTAATCTTCCACATGCAGACCGTTATTCTGAATGCCTCCCATTCACACTGCTCTTCCTGCATTCAGACGTTGCCTCGTTCTGCTGGGTTACTCATTTGTTTACCTGCCGAGTGCTTTTCAAACAGCCTGGTGGGTCAAGCCTCTGGTGCCTGTTCCCGTCCCTCCGGGCGAGAGGAGTCTCACATTTAACCGTCTCTAACCGACATGACAATCGAAGCAGTGCTTTACTGTCACTCCACCCCCTCGCTCTTTATTTCACCC
This sequence comes from Mormyrops attenuatus, assembly GCA_026777985.1. NCBI lineage: Eukaryota > Metazoa > Chordata > Actinopteri > Osteoglossiformes > Mormyridae > Mormyrops > Mormyrops attenuatus. Next base: position 7,385,597 of record JAODKC010000064.1, read on the forward strand.
TGCATCCCAGGTCAAACTGGTGCCAGGTCAGACTCCTCCACTAACTTCCTGCCCTTGATGGCACCCCCACACCACACCCTCCCAGGCTGGCAAAAGCTCCTTCACTAGCCTTCATGTCATGTCTTCAACGGTGCCATAAAATATAAACACAAGACCCATGCGATATCAGACACCTTGGGTTGAACTAAAGGCTACTTGACTGTGGTAAATGATTAAGAACTGTGGCTATTTTTAGTATAATTTTTATGTATTTTATCTACGCATATGAGGCTCTCAATTAATATTATTTTGCCTACAACAACCCCCCCGCTCAAATAGCCCTTTGGGTCTGGTGGTAGTTTTATTTAATTTTCTAGTTAACGCTATAATTGGTTAGCTGAGGGACTGGCAGCCATTTTCCCGTATTCCTGCTAACCGGAATCCTAATCATTCTCCTTCATGTTTTTCGTTTCACCCGATCTGTACAGCAGAGGGCACTGTTCTCACCTTGACATCGGCCCGTGTCTTGTCGGTGACCTCCATGACGAACTCGCAGCGCTTGCTGTCCGGCTGGCTCATCAGGTGGTGCAGGATATGCAGATCCACGGTGGCGCCCAGGTTGTCGATGTTGGACACGAAGATGTACTCCTTCCCTTCGGTGATGAGGCGCTCCAGCAGGCCCGAGTTGTAGAAGCTGGTATAGGTGTCGCCGTGGCCCGGCGGATACCACGCTTCTGCATTCTCGCCCGTCAAGCCTAAGTCTGTCGCCACCGGCAACAGAGACTCCTTATTGATCCGCGGGTACCTGAGGCGGGGGGGGGCACGTTTGAGTTATTTCCGATGGGAAGACCTTGATCAGAAGAAAAGTGAGGGAAAAAAAAACAATCCTTCAGGCGCCGTTACAGAAAAACAATGCGTGGGAGCAGGGGATGGGGGGCTGTACGTCAACATAATCGTACGTGTTTAAAGTGAAAGGGGAGGGGTTCAGGTGGTGGACACCATGGCAGCTGGGATTATGGATCAAGCTGACATATTAAAGACATTCTTTGGTAGATGGGGAAACAGAAAGGGAGATACGAGGTTGACGGGGGCAATTAAAACACATGGAACAAATTATTATCCATCCATCCATCCATCCGTCCGTCTGTCTATCCATCCATCTTCTATACCCGCTTGTCCTATACTGGGTCACTATCATTTATTCACTTGCTTTTTTGGGAATCAGAAAGCAGGCTCAGATAGCCACCAATTGCTACAGGTACTAAGGGCCCTTTTCTTGGGCCCAGTGGTAAAAATACTCTGGTGATGCTGGGATTTGGACCATACCCTTCCGATCACAGGATCTCCGCCCCTGAACACAGAGCCGCATATAGCCCCGCTGAAACAATGAAGCTCAGCAAATTAAATGTCACCTTTACTGCGCTACACAGCCACTTCTAAAAACTACAAATGTCCTGCTGGGGGGGGGCTCTCCAGGGGAGTCAAAGCGACTTCGCCGCCAGGGTCCGTCTGCATAGCTAGACGCAGATAAGCCATTTTCATCCACAAACTATTAAACCCACAAGGCGGCAGGGTTTGAGGTAAATTGAGCTTGTATGGCCCCCCACCTCCAGATGAAATATTAATTCCTTCCCATTATTGCAGTGGGTTCTCATTAATCTTTAACTGCCTGTTACTCTGTTACTCCTCCATGGCCGTGTGACACAGGCCAGAGTGCACTCCAGCTCAGGCTGGCAAGACCAGCTACAAAGGGTCAGGTTCCCCCCCACGGGCCGAAGCCAATGGCCCAGTCTGTGCACTGGGATATGTTAAGAGGATTCAGCCTCAACACCACTGACCTGTTCAGTCTTTGTGGTTCTGGCCAAATCAAATATTAGAAATACAGCAGCACCACTAAGTGCACCATCTGACCAACTGCCTTATAATCTGATTATCATGAAAGGCTTCAGAATATTATACAGGGTGTCCGTTGTTGGTTCACAGGGATCTGTACTGTTAGTTACAGTGAGAGGGGTGAAACAGGTGGGGTGTACCACTGATAAAAGTCAGAGGGGAGGCAAGGTCGCAGAGTTAATGTTTGAATTTATTAGGAGAGATTAGAATCAGTTATAACTCTGGTGGCATTTACGAATGGCATGAGTCACGAATGTGGTCTTTATCATGGGGTAACAATGAATGAGGAATGAACTGTTTAGAGGCAGTTTATACCACTGAGAAAATGTTGGGGACCAAAATAGGGAATGACAGGTGGTGTATACCTGCTCTGATTGAAGGTGTGGATCTTCACCCTGTGATGCGTGTACTTCTGTAGGATCTTCTTTGTGTCTTCATCCGTGTTGAAGGAATTCATGAGAACCAGCGGCACGTTCGTGTTGTAAGTCTTGTTCAGGTGCTGTGAAGGGAGTTGGCAACGCAAGCAAGTATGATTAAGTGCTTTTTCGCCGATACTGCAAAGGTTTTGCTTTGCGCTGCCAACTTAGGCGTGACGACGAATGACAATATTTGAAGGTTTGGGCCCGGTTCCCAATCAATCCTGGAGATCATCTATGATGGACGTTTTTGACGTTGCATTACATGATGAGTCAAGCTTTCTTCATATCGGAGGGAAAAATGCCACAAAAGATTGTCCTACATGTTTCAATAGATTAAGGTAAAATAAGAGTCTTCAATAAACAAGTCCAATCATCTACTTTTCAGTTGAGATTTGTCCAGTGGAACAAGCCTCACATCCATGAAGCCTCACAATTTCATGCGTCATCCGTGAAATAAAACCCTATTACTAGCTGATGGAGGTAAGCTCAGTAGGCAGGCTGGCTGAACTTTAGATCATTCTACACATTCAATCTGCATGTTTCCTTGTACCGAGGTTCTCTTTCTTTCAAGTCTAACCTTTTTTTTTTTTTTTTTTTACTTGGCATAACCGTGGTTCTGGGGCCGCCTGGGCTGACAGCTCAAACAAATGGGAAAGCGTGGGTGTAACAATAATTACACAGTGGCGAAACTACAGCAACTCTGTGAGAATTGTAGGTTTTTCAATGGACTAGTTTATCCAGGCTAGAAGACAATTCAATCATTATAAACGGTAACAGCACATAATTAAATGCAGTTACATACTTATTAATTTTCTGTAGCATTCTCTGCTTTATTAGTGCTCCCATATGTCCTTCATTGGCCGTATCCTGCCTACTTACCTGGATGAACTCTTCGAGAACTTGGAGACAATTCAGACATTAGTGTATTGTGCTCGGTGGCCTGTAGGGGGCACCAATACCATACCTCAATCTGCTGCACCGTCAGGTCCAGGAAGGTGTTCTCATTGCGGACGCTAATGAGACTCTTGGGTCCCTTGCAGCCCATGCTGGTTCCCAGGCCCCCGTTGAGCTTCACCACTGCCAGCTTATCCAACATGGCCGCCACGTTGCCCGGCAGGCCTTTGGCTTTGATCTTGTCATAGGGCTGGATCTGTGGTCAGTGGGGTTCAGAGGTTAGAGAGGTTGTGGGTATTTCCAGGGGAGCTTTTCCTCCCCAAGTGGTGCTACCACAGTCTGGGGGTGGGAGACCTGATGGAGTGAAAGGAAATGGCATTTCATCCAAATTCTTCTTCTTAGACGACATGCTATAAATGCTAACCATGTCCCGGTGCTGCTGCCTCACAGTGGCCTGGCAGAGGAATGGCGGCAAACCGGCAGCAGTCTCAAGCATCGTAGACCTACATCCTGCTGGCACTGGGTCGGGTACACCTGGTATCATTTTACACTGGTCACAATAGCTTCGAGAGGTATGGGGGAATGTAAGGCTAACATTAAATACTGAGCTTTACTACTGGATGCCATTTCCATTGATAATGTGTAATCAGATCCACCTCAGTCAAATGGAGCAACTGGGACTGCAGAGCAGACACAACTAGGAGCAAAATATAACACCACCCCCCCTCACCACCCCATGCTACCATGTCTAAGGGCCTGACAAACTGTCCCCCATGCTTGTGGGGGTGCTGTGGTGGGCAGGGCATCTGAACTGACCTCTGCTGGCTCGTTAAGAAGAAATACAACTAGCTGCCTGATTTATTTGCTACAGCATGCATCCATTTTAAGGCACCTGCAACGGCAGCTGTGTATGTGTGTGTGTGTGTGTGTGTGTGTGTGTGTGTGTGTGTGCGTGCACCCCAGCACAGCATTCCTGATGCTCGTGTTCACTGGCGGTCTGACAGCAATAGGTGTAGTAGGTAATAAAGCTGTCCTTTAAACGAGCAGTAAAATATATAAAACTTACAAATGAATTATAACGTATTGGCCATGTTCCCTCTAGACATGGGGAGAGTGGATGTGATCACAGCATGGGTGGGGGGGAGCATAGGTTTATTGGGAGTGTCCCTCTAGGGGCAGTTTAGCACAGGGTGGGGGGGAGGGGTGTCCACTCAAGGTCCAGGGCAATTTGAATGAGCTTTGAGGAGGACGGGGGCCAGACTCCGAGCCGAGCCAAATACAGCTCATATATGTTAGATAAAACAAAAAATGGTCTCATTTTATAATGCTCAGGTAATGTTTTGGTAAATTAAATGCTACGTGACACGTGCTAGATTCCGAGGAAGAATCGTCCTGAATGATGCAACAGGGCAAGCCCCCCCGTGTGAGGATGGGGGGGGCTGAAGCCTGGTTGTGTAATGACAATTATGGAGTACAGTAGGGAGGGACAGCAGCTGTCCAAACAGAAGGATGCAGAGTCTCCTGGGGTGATGTGTGAGCATGAGATGGGGGGGCTGCTGTTACATCCAGCTACACCCCCCCACATGCGGAGGATGGCTGAGCCCACCCCTTAAGCTCAGACCTTCCCAATCCCACCACATTGACTAGTTCCATCACTAAAGAGGCAGAAGAGAGGAGTTCTCCGTCCCTTTAGGACAAATACCACAAGGCCTGTTATCCCCCCCCCCAGAAAAAAAAACACCATCCCCAATGCTCAGAATTTAAAGGAAACCTTCAGCCTGGTGAAGAAAGCTGGGGGAGGGTGTGTAAACAGCAACGTCAGGCTGGGGGGTGAAGGCGTGCATTTTGCCGGGAATCTTCCGCCAGGGTGCCGAGGGAATTCCCTGTCAGCTTCTGCACACACTTCCTGCAGAGCGACGGGCTCTGCTAAAATCAGAGAGAACCTCTGACTGAAAACACAAAAAAACCAAATCACCAAGTGAGACACCGGGGTGACTTAATCTCCAAAGGTGCCCAAACCGGTTTTACTATTTCCTATTGGGAAATTCCATCCAGGACATGTCACATGACCCATGCACCTTACTGGGTATACAAGTGACTCCACCTAGAACTTTTTACTCCAACATCCACATAAGAAATGAGCTGCACATCCACACACAGACCCAGGTCCCCATCCCTAGACCTGGACCTGGACCTGTCTGAGCCGCATTCCTGTCACACACCAGTCCTCATAATGCCCCTCCCAACAGCTTCAAGGGTGCCAGTTGTAGGTATGAGACACACTTCACACTTTTCAAATATAGTCTCAGGTTTCAGTCAAGCTTTACTCTACCGGATCTTCTGGTTACTGAAAAGCCAGTATTGCTCCCTACCTACATCTATCTATTGTCAGGAGCTAGTGTGGGATTCCAGTGGGTGACCAGTAACTGCAACCAGCTGCTTTTGTTCTGAGAATAAAACAGGTATCACCGGTTTACAAGGTTTTTGTTTTTTATTTTTGGTGTCAGATTTTGTGATCACAGAAACAACTTCAAAATCTTCACGTGATAATTGTTATAATTACTGTAAACTAATTGTAAAATGTTTAGAGTATGGATATTTTACATAACACTGGTCAACAAAGATTTCTTTCCACGGAACGACTCAGGAGTGTCTTATGTACTTTTTAAATGCTGACTTAAGAAATGTGCTCAAAATTTTGCTCTCACCCATAGTTTTTCGGTGATGTATGGCTATATCAATAGAAATAAGGAATTATATATTATTTGTCAACAAGGGTCACAAAGTACTGTTAAGCCTGTTATGCCAGAGTTTACAGGCTGTAACACGTTTGGACATGTGGGGAGGATCCTACACTCTCTCTCTGATATGGAAAAATGCTGTCAAAGCAAGTGGAGTTGCAGGGTGCCGTCTGTACTCTATAGAGGCGTGTTTCTGAGGCCAAGAACAGCACGAAATCATACACTTCTACTTTTTAGACGAGTCTCTTCCACCCCATACATATACTGTCAAATATATATATATATATATATATTAGTGTAACGTTTAGTTGCGTCAAAGTTCCTGTGTGATAGGTAAATTCTAATTAGATATTTGAATCCGGCACAGTCAGTACTGTAAGAATCACCCGTTTTGATTTAATGAAAAGAAAATAAATTGTTAACCAGTATATTCTGTATGTTTTTTTTCCAACAAATGCTCTTCTATAGGTTCCTACAATTCCCAGCATGCATCTTCCCCTCCCGCTTCACATTTCCAAAGCACAAAGCCTGGCGCTAAGGATGCCCACGCAGTTTTATAACTGACATGTGGGCTCTACCAACATTAGCATAATAGCAAAGAGTGTAGTAATCATACCCTTTATGATTTGAAGACAAAGATGAGGTGGCCAAAGTGCACATTCTACAGGTACTTTAAATAAACTATCCGCTGGACACACATGAGATTATCTGGCAATAAAAATGAAACTCATTCCAAGCTGGAATTTCCGCTTCAACAGGAATGCTGATATCGGCTGATTCTTGGGGCAAGAACAGAAAAGAAAATGCTGATTTATTTTCATACTTTTCAGAGGTCAGCAACGGACTGGGAGCAAGTACACCAACGGATGGACCTTCCCGCTCAGAGGGCCAGGGTCACGAGCCCAAGCCAAACACCAACATTTGTCAGGAAGGGGTCCCTGAAAAATAAATAAAAAAAGAAGAGTCCTTTTCCGAGGGCGCCAAGGATGGGTTTAAAAAAAAAAAAAAAAAAAAAAACTCCAGTCCACTAGAGGACAGCTGGAAAAAAAAATGAAAGCGGCTCTGCATTGATTTTCTTCAAATGGACATCGATAACAATTTCACTCAGTCAGTAGGTTTTCCCCGGAGGTTTAAACCTGCTGCAATAATGGAATGATGGGGGGGGGGCAGCATATTGGGAGATGCAGGGAGACCCATGACAGCAGGTGGAGTAAAGACGTAAGGAAGATGGATGTCTGACACACTAGACAAAGGAGATAAACATAACCCAGCCCCCCCCCACTCCGGGTATCTAAAACCCGCCCCGACTCAAACCTCTGTGGGCTAACAAACAGCATATACTAATCTTATATAGTCTAGGCAGCTTGCACCTCAAACCAACCCTGCCCCACCATCACTGTCTACACAACACTCCAGGAGCTGTGGCATTATGAGACGGCAAAATGACTCAAGACCCCCCACCACAGAAACCATCGCAAAAGACAACCCTCTCCCCCTTCAGTTACAGAGGGAGAAGTAGCACCCAAGATACCATCACGTTAAGTAAGGACCAACGTTGTTCACACAAAGAATTTGACTGTAATGCATGAGAGCCGGAGGCATAGAAGCTGCTTCCTGGTTGGCATGCTGGAACAAGACGATGAGTCACCAAGATGGGGGACGGGGGATGATAGAGCAATGAAAGGCAAGATCAAACGTGCTCCAACGTTTGTACCTCTTGACCACTGCCTGTCCCTTTGCTCTTGTAAGTTCCTCGCAGGTGAACTTCGAAATCCGAACATCTCTTGCTCTTCTGCATGCCGAGTGTCTCTCACAACTGTGATACACCCATTCAAATGCACATACCTTCACATTCACCTGATTAGAATCACCCTGGAGCAGACACATTCCATACTGCTGGAGGGAAATGAATCTCAGTTGTCCAGTGTAAACACAAATATCGGCCTATCTGCCGGGCTGGCTATACTACCTTCCGCAGGGCCTTGGGGGAGGACCACATTCCTGAATCAGAAACCAAGTACAACCTGTTTCCAATGTATTTTTGATGTACAGTGATCCCCTGCTATATCGCAGTTCAGCTATCGCGCCCCCGCCGTATCGCGGATTTTTCCCCGACACATCGCAGTTCTCTGCGTACCTTGCTTGTGGTCGGATTGTTGTGAGCAAACTTTTTGTGAACTTTTCGTTTTGTTTTAAGCTCTTCGATGGCTCCCAGTCATACCCATACTGAGCTTAAAATGTTTTATTTTTACATATTCCATTTCGTATACAGAGAGAGAGATGTGTATATATACACACATCATGTTATTATTATATTACTAAATATCCTTAGCCCAACATCCACATATCATATGTGTTTGAAAAGTGTGTTTTAATATGTTTACATACGTTTAAATTATGTGGGAGGGGTATTTTAACGCTTAAACTATAAAAAAAAAATGTTTATTTATGCAGTCTTTCTATATCGTGGATTTTTACCTAACGTAACTTCCGCGATAGGTGGGAGATCACTTTACTGTGAATACAGAGTGGGCTAAGTATTCCGATAAGCCAATGCTACGAAATGGAGGCTACAGAATTTGAAGGACCGCCACTGTTGAGATCTTCATCCATCTATTCCTACCATTGTCTTCAGTGCCCTAATAGTATTTTCCAGGTGAAGGTGCAACGCATTTCCATCCCATGGGTGCCCCCTGCCCTTCCCAAGTGCATTACTTCCTGGCACCTGGGGACCTCGTCTCAGGTGTGGGTCTTAAACACCCAGCCTAAGTGGCTGGGTGTCATACTGTCACACAGACGAATCCTTCAGTTTAATGGTTTGCCTTTGTTAGAACAGGAATGCCTTCCTGTTTTTCAGGTCTAGCTTATCGCCCCTGCCTAGCCACCAATTCTACCCTACACCAAGGAATAGACCATGGCCACATTCGGAATTTACACAAAGCCTTCTGGCAGCAGTGGACAACTCATGTGGCAGAATGGGAATGTTTACTGCCCGAGTTGATGGAGGTGAGATGAGTTGGGGGGGGTGGGGGGATGCAGTGCAGAAGAATGTAATTGATTGAAACTGACCGAGTCCTCAGGAGGCCTATTAATCTTGGTCCAGTCCACTGATGGACCCTTCTCCTGCAGGAATCTATGGAACAGCCTCTTGAAACCTTCAAAGTTCTTCCTGGAAACCTGGAACAGGAAGCAGCAAAGGGAACGTCAGGCAGTCAGGTGAGCTGAGATCAGTCCATTCACTGTCTGTACGCTTAAGACCCTTTAATAATGTGCCTGTTCTACCGTATTTTAAGCACAAAGGCAGAGCCTTGACAGGAAGACAGGTAGCGTAATAGCAGAGTAGCATAAAGCATGACATTCTGACATACGCTCAAACGGGAGGCATCGCTGAGAGATGAATGCACTGCCGTACCATAATTGTGTAGGCAGAGTGACATTGTAAATGTATCTGTCTATAACTGTGAGGTGTGCACATGAAAGACTGTTACACAAATAAAAGATGCACACGGCTCAATGAGTAGGACTGTCTGAATCTCCAACTACAAGCTCATCTCCGCGCTGTGGGTGGAGCGCGTAGGTTAGCCAGTGTGCCAAAATAAGGGTGAAGACTTTTTCAAAAACCTTCTGAAATTTTTATAGTATATTATTCATTCTTATAATATTTACATAACAGGGTGGAAAGTGGCAAAGTTATCTAAAACTATAACATATAACAAAATTCAAAAAGCTCATTACTAACACCGATCTTTGGGTTGTTTTCCCACCATAAATGATGTAACTTCCTGGACCATAATGTCATAAATGGACTGGCTGTTATTTAAAAGGACATTACAGCAGACTAACAGGATGGAAAATGTTACTGAGGACGCCAGAATAAAAAGAAAACAAATCAAATCTATGACATACTAAAGTAACAGTATCAAAACATTTTGAAAATGTTATAATTAATTGCCAAGTTTTTAAATCAGAAATTAGTGCCTAGCACTAGGACAAGGCAAAACACACATACTGATACAAAATGACTTGCGTTGAAATTTATTTAGAATAGAATATCTTTGTCATTGGACATGTACCACGAATCTCTGTATGCTTTCCCACCAATAAAAAGAATAGTAACTAATATCCATCTAACAACTAATTCCGTCACTTACAATTTAGCAATTTAACATTTTATATTACAATTATATATTACAACATATTTCACAGGAAGTGGAGCTGCTTAATAGGTAAACACCCCCATTGCGAAATGTTGGATTACACCTTGGCAACTGTGGATGTGTCATAAAAGTCAATAAATGTCCCATTTGGTGTTTTGTGACAGGATTCTTTTGCCACGTTTTAATTTCCCTGCCGAGTCTCATCTGAGCAGAACATGAGGTGGGAGGAGAGAAACCGCGCTGACGTGGGACCCACAGCGCACGAGTCATTTCCGCGGGCGATGAGGCACACGCCTAAGAGGCCCGACTGGAAAACTGGAAACATATGTGCGTTCCAGAGGCTGGATTGTGGATCCAGAGCGTCAGTGAACAGAGAAAGCGTCTGTGTGCATGTCTGCGAGTCCGAGTATGCTTTTAAGGAAGAAAATTGTATCATATTAGTATCTTATTCCCAAAACCAATAATATTTGAGCTGATGCCTGGTTCCTCATCATATGCCAAACTCAAAGGCCAAAAGCAAATTTGCTGTGGACACAAGAGAATCATTCTACTGGTGACTTTGGACCCTATATGTTTAGATAACTAATTATGACTTTTTTGTTTCCTGGTAACTGGGGATGTTTTCACTTGATGGGGAAGGAGTCATGAAAGGGGGCCTCCTCAGACATTCTGTAGGTCACGCCCACCTCCAAGTCATCCCCCTCGGACATGGAGAGCAGCTTCTCCAACTCCTTGTCCATGGAGGCCTCTAGCTGCTGCCGCATCTCTTCCTGGAACTGGGCCATCCTGCTGCTGGGGATACCTTTACTCAAACCTGCGGACACACCAGGGGTAGGCAAGTATGTTTAGAAAAACTATTTTAGAATTTCTCTCGAGATGCCGTCTGAGGCTATGACAAAAGATGTATGAACCCTCCTAATTAACTGACAACCTTATGTACTGAGACGTACTCTGCATTATGTTAAGAGACCTTGTTGCCTTCTAAATGTCAAAGAATCAATGTAGGAAGGGCTCATTGGGAAAATTACAATAGGCATGGCATTAACCTTTGTAAGCATGGCAGCCAGTCCATTCACACACCTCATACATGAAGTCTAAAAATAAAATTTACTCCAAAAGACAAAAAACTAGTTTAGTCACTGCAAATGGTGACTGCAAGATGGTGAACTGAGCAGAAGTGCATGAAGACTCGACTTGGAACAAGCAAAACCTTGATTTTTCATGGGCTTATGATGATTAATGTTGCTAACATTACATTAATTTATTTAGCAGACTCTTATCCAAAGCGACAAACCCTTCTGGAGAAAGCACTGTCAGGCAGTCCCTCAAAAACAGGGAGTTAGGAGCCGTGGTCAAGGGCCCAAGAATGAAATCATGCTGCCTAGGGTTGTGCAGTATATCGATAACAAATCGTATCATGATTATGAACATTCATATCGTCAGCACTTTGAATATCGTGAGTATGGTGACGTAGCCCAAACACTCATTTCCTGGCATAATCAACAGTTATAGTGCATGATTTCTACGCACATTCCATCAAGGCATGTATCTGCTGTTGGTGTCATTTTTCATATCACTCGTCACTTACTCCATAACTTTTAGTAAAACAATTTGGTGATCGCACGCAAAACTACCTGTCATATTTTACTGTTTTCTATATTACTATAATCTTAGAATGTTGCGATGAATATCGATACTGTAAAAAATATCCAAGAATGCTGTGATATTTCTAGGGCATACCGCCCTGCCCTAGTCAAACCCACTCCCTGGTGCGAAGGGTGGCGAGGCATTCAGAGAAAAAACTAACAAAACACACAGTCCGCATTTTCAAGTGCCACGCCCTACCACAAAAACAGCTTATTTTCATATGATTTCCGTTTGCAGTCCATTCAATTTGTTGCCTTTTGTCATGTTCTGAATGGTCAATTGCCAGCATATAATTATCGATATGGTTTGATACGAATAAAATTATAATGAAAAAATATTCCGCTACATTACCCAGACCTAACCCTGCTAACCCTTCCGATCACAGTCCCAGCATCCTAACCCACTGAATCACACACCAAGCCCCAGTAACAGTACTTGCATCCTTGCACTGCCCAGTATTTGCTTGTTATTTCCTTGATTACCTGGTGGGTTCCTTTAACGCGTCACATAACTATGCTTGCTAACTCACATACAATGTCGGGAAAAAAGCACCAATTTGTACCTTTGAGGGTACAATTATTTGTCATTGGAGCTGCCAATTGTACCCTAGCTGTACGGTAATTTAATGTACAGAAATGGACAAAACTGTATCAGGTCTGTACCTTTTTTTCCTGACAGTGCACATCGCAGTTCCACATCTGGATTTAAGCTTTAAGCTTTAGGTCAGCATCCTCTAACTCCTCCTCAAAATCCTCTCTACCGTCTTTGTTTCCAATGTTTCCAATTTTTTTTTTTTTATGTTACAGGAGCTTATTTTACCACAACAGATTAATCGTCAGCGTTGGAAATAAGGGCTATAGAGCAGGTGACGTTTCTTAATTATGATCTCACTCTTTTCACTCGCTCTCTACATTTGCCGATTTCTCCAAGTGACCTTTAAAACACAGGACCCTTATAACTTCCCATTCTTATATGTGTATTAGCCGAGAAAGAACTGTAAGTAACCATAACAATGTCGTAGCCTTTCCTCGTTAAAACTGTAATAAAATCGTAAACCAAGTAGTATTTGGTTCAACTAGTCGTGGATTTTTGTATTATTAAACGTCGATTCGATTCCAGATTAAATGTGTTGCGCTTCCCTATATCCGACAGCTGAAATGCACTGAACGACTGAATCACTCCTGGAAAACAGACTTGCTCTGTGCAGCGATCTGTTCGGTAAATATCGCAGTAGTGGCTAATTCACTGGGAGCTCTATTAGAACCAACCCCCAGAATGCACAATTGGTGCCCAAACCCAGAAGCAGCACGCTTACCTTTAAAGGGTTCAATGGCCCCCGTCGCACTAATCGCCCGGGGTCCAGGGACACAAGCCACCGGAGGAGCAATTAAACCAATCCAGCCATAACGTGGGACACATACGTAGACTCTGCATACACCTAAGGGGAAGTTCTCGATCCAAACGGAACAGAAAAGATCTCTACATCTCTACAGGTAGGCTATAAATAATAACAGCCCTACCAGATGCCCTGGTTTTTCAGGGAAAGCCCGCATTCCCGTCGTGACCCAGTATTGCATGAGTTTTTGAATAACTGGATGCATAAATGTATTATAAAGTATATCTACATTATTCAAAGCATGTATATCCATCCACAGCATATGTAACGCAACGTTTCAGGGAGCCTGAAGCCTATCCCAAGAAGCACAGATGCAGGGGACACCCTGAACGGGATGTCAGCGTAAATGCCCAAGGTTACTATTTAGAAGATTAACTACAATGCCGATATTGCATGTAGGTGTTATAACGTATATGCTCAGAAATTCATTATTCAAAAATACAGTAAGACAGTAAATGAATAGACCGGCAGGAGCAGTTATGACGGCTGCACGAAATGAGGCATTTTCACTTCAGATGGGAAACGAAAGCATAAGGAGGGCTTACGGGGGCGAAGGAGGATGCAATTCGGGTATGCCCTATTAATTAATAAGAAGGACGAGGATGTGTTTACATTCGCTTTGCTTAAATAAATATCTGCTACAAATACTGTACTATGCTGCACAAACAAACACGCACAGGATTTTTTTATAACACGTTAAAATAAAAAGATAAAATGATACACAGAAGTTACATGAAAGTTAAGTAAGCAGCCCATTGTAAAGGGTGCAATGATCAGAATTAGCCATCTATGGCACATTATATATATAATTTACACACACATACACACACACCCACACACACACCTCATTGTGATGTCTTCAGACTTGTTACAAATCACTTAATTAATATATATGAGAATACATGTGAGCCAGAAGACACATCGGTCTGAAAAGTTCACTTAAACATAGTATTTTTTCTTGTTTTAAAAAAAGACTTACCTTTCACGTAAAGAGACATCTCAACAATCCCTTTTTCTCAAATTGCAGAGATTTCAGATGTATTTCCGCGTTTTAATGAAATATTTTCTTATTAAATCGCAACTATCCGACGGCCTGTTTGTTCCTTTCGCTTACACGTAACTTGCACCACCCAAGCAACTTTTTAAAAGTCCACATGCGAGACGGGAAACAAAAATCTTCATTTTGACAGCATCAAGTAATAAGCAGCTCTCATCGACGGGGGGGGGGGGGCGTTTTTCTGGTTTAAAAAAAGATGCCCCTCCAGTTAGAGTGTGGATATGGGGGTGGCCAAAATGCGTGGTCAAACACGACT
>JAODKC010000064.1:7400045-7419488 GCA_026777985.1 Mormyrops attenuatus
CCCCCCCCCCCCCCCCCCCCCCCCCCCCCCCCCCCCCCCCCCCCCCCCCCCCCCCCCCCCCCCGTGGGACTCGCTTAAAAAAAGATCCCCATCCATTTAGAGTGTCGATATCGGGTTGACAAATCTGCATGGACAAACACGACTACTTCGATAATCTGAATATTTTTCTCTCCTCCCACTTTAGCTAGAAGGGGGGGGGTTAAAAAGGCGAAACGACCTTGCGAAATCGTACGGCTCAGACACTCAGCGAAGCCGGCTGCCGGTCCCGCCGAGGTGCGCACCTCGCGTCCTGCGGTCGCAAAGCAAACACCTACGATTGATTTATGGCTCTGCGGTTCAGCCCATTTTAAAACAGCATTCCAATTTCTACCTGCAATCAGGGGTCTATCACCTTGCCCCCCATTCCCCCCCCCCTTCTCCTTCCGCGTTTTTAGGGCGTCCCGTAATGATAAATATGCAGAAATCACCGTTTCTCCCTTATTTTGCCTGGTTAATCAATGAAGGCACTTTAAGCAGCTTAATGGTCCAGGAAGCGCTGCAGGTTATTGGGATTGGCGGAGCCTCGGACGCCCCGGGCGTGTTGTTATAATACGGGGCAGCCCTAGGCAGCCAGCTAGCCTGCATTTCAGCTTAGCTTCTAGCATCAATAGGGGGGAAAACACCATGCGCATCATCATCATCCTACATCATCTCCATAATGCAGAGTCAGACCATCATTTCCAGGAAGGGAGCATAAAAATCATACAATTCCCATCTGTCATTCCAGTCTGTAAACTTATTAGACGTTTAGAAACTGCCATTTTCGAGAGTGTACTTACCTACCTTTTAAATATTGTATTCAGCCGGCTAACCTAACTTCCTTATCCGAGTCCAGGATGTCCTGATCAGATAACTACGTCGAGGCAGCACGGAAAACGAAAGGTCATTTTCAGTTTTTGAAAGAATGAGGCCTTTTCCCTTCCTCTTAAAAGAACCTTCAGTTAAACATTTAAGGCGTCCTCGATCTTCTTCTGCAGGATGCACTCTGGCGATCGAGGCCAAGCCCAAATATAATACTAATACACGCGAAGATTTCCTATTCTAATTGGCTGCCACACAGGAACCTTCAGATCCAGTGCAGTGAAAGTGGAGTGAATCAGTTCGATATTTTTCCATCCATTGATCCCTTACTTATCCTGGTATGGGTTGAGGGACATGGACTGCTGGAGAAAACCCACGCCCCTCAACATTGCAGGAAACAGTGATACCAAATGAATTACTGAATGAATTATGAATTAATTTTATGTGCATTTAGTCGTGTTTTTATTGCTTTGCTGTATTACTGTAATATCCAGATTCCAGGTACTTAAAACAAATATGTAAACCGGTTTACAGGGTAGTACCTCACATACATACCTGTGACTAATCATGCATGTATTTAGTTTCCGTCTCTAAGAACACAGAAGATGCATTGGACAAGTGTCTTTTCAACCCAAATCTGTAAGACTATATATCAAAAATACAGTAGTGAAATCAAAATATTCCATACTATTCCTGAGTTGGTTATTAATATCCATCCATTCACAATCTTATAACCGCATAATACGGCCGCGGGTGGTTAATAATATGTATGTCGCACTACGATACACCTGAAATACACTTGATTGATTTTGGCCCACATTCTGTTTTTAATCGAATCAAACGTTTGCCAATAACAGACTGTTGTTTATTTTTATTAATGTATCTACAACAGAAAACCGGGGAAAAACCGGGGCCAATGAAATCTCTCCATGGGTTTTCTGCGAGGACCAATCAGCACACGAGTACATCCTCGGTTCATAGTTATACAAGTAGGACAGGAAACTATCGTCTCACTTCCACCACTAATTATTTGAAACTGTAGCCAGCCAGTATTGGACTTTTAGAATTGTTTATTGTGAGCGCAACACTTTACGATTTATGTGTACTGATAGGTGTACCTTACCTATGTTGAAACCATTTTATTAAGCAGACATTGCATGTATTGTAATTCGTGATTTTATTTATTTCAGATTTGAAATTTGTGATTACTTGGCGTGGACATCCGGGGGTCAAAGTAATATCGTCACACGTGAAACATCAACTTAGTACTTTCGCTTCGTAAAGATAAATTTGAGTTTATGCTCGTTACATACACGCCCATTGATACTCGTTTGGTATGGACAACCTGACCAATCACAAGAAGTTATGTTTTACGGCAACCAATCAGCGTCTTACACACACACACATTATTTGTAGGGATCGTCCATTCGTTTCCATGGGTATAACCCCAATCCTTATTATGACAACTTTAACCCCTACCCACCCCTAACCTCAATCGTAACCAAACACAACACAAGAAATTTTGTATTTTTAGTTTGTTGACTGCAGTCACAGATTTCTTTAAAAATGTCCCCACCGGGTAAGAAGTTACAGGGTTTTATTACATTATGGGGAAATTTGGCTCCGACAATGTAATAATTACAAAAACACATGCGCGTACACCACCGAAAGTACAATTCGAGAAACGTGTTTCCTTTTCCTGAATAATGGGGATTAAGGGACCAAATTATTTTCAGTAGTGCTAGTGCGACACCATGTGGAAAGTAATGGAATAGTATTACAATAACCGGTATTCAATACGAACACCAACGGTGGCTTGCTGTCAGGCGCGTAGTAACTGGGGGTAACGAGTATCCCAAATATTTAATTTGGCTTCATTTATACCCCCTATAAATTGACTTTTGCCATTGAATTATTAAGTTTTGTCCCTCCCAATATTAAATTCTCTCTCCTGGTCATTGCTTACTACCCTATGCAAGATGTTCAAACGCACATTCAAATGTCATTCAATAATGTTTCACAAATAAATACAGGAAAACTGTTCATGAAACTGGAAAATTAGAAAGCTTGTAGTAGTGTTTTCATTGGACGCTAGACAATCCATCTTCTAACTGCTTATACAGTACAGTGTTGCAGGGTGCTTGGTGCTCAGGAATCACCATACACACAAAGCGGGGGAAGATCCAACCCCTCCAGACTGGACGTGTGAGAAAACAGGCTCCGCTGCTCCACAAATCCTACATCAGTGTGTTTCCAATCTTTATAGTCAAAAGGTGTTAAAATCAAACTTACAGTTCTTAACATATTCAGTTTGTAAAATTGGGAGCATGGATTTTATAGAGGAATCTGAAGGATAGGAGAACAATGTCTCATTGATGGACTTGATGGCTTTGACCTTGACCACAAGTTACATTCTGTATGAATGAAGTAGGAATGTATTACAACACATGGTCACACTTTACATGATCAAGTTTGTTGTTTATTTTTGTTAAATGTCTCCATACAGATTAGTGCCTTCAGCGTTCTTGCTGAAACGTTTCTGTGTGGAGATATTTTGAAAGACATAAACATAACTGATCATGGAAAGTGTGGGAATGAAGCTGGTCCTTATTTTTAATTTTTGTAATGTATTATAACACACCCATGTAAAACATCTTGGAGTGACTCAGTTGTGAAAGGTCCTATACAAAAATATATTCCACTGAAACCCTTAAACTCACTTCATACTCCAACATACTCACAATCACAATGGTCAGATAAAGTTGTACTGCAGGGGTGGCCAATCTTATCCTCAAAGGGCCGGTGTGTATGCATGTTTTTGGGATAGCCTTCAGGTCAGCTGTTCAAACCAAGGTGTGAGGACTCTTCAGCCAATCAGTCCTCTAATTAGTAATCTAATTAGGGAGCTGCAGTGAAAACCCGCATATACCGTGGCCCTTTCTGGATAAGATTTCCCAGCCATTGTAATGTGTGGCATAGCTATTAATATCACAATGATAGCAAATAAATTCCTTCATTGCATCATCCACTTCCCCATCTCCCTGTTCTCCATCCAAAAGGAATTATGTTTGTTTCCCACTGCATAATCTTACATAGTTACACTCATTAAGTAGTAACTCACTGAATATTAAGAAGTATAGTCCAGCAACCGACAACAGGAACTTCAGCCAGCAACAAATTAATCAGGACGTGTTTGTAGGGTTGCGTTTTTATTGTTGAATGTAACAGACTATCACTGTCATGAGTAACTAGTGCATTACAGTACTTGCCTAAAACTCCCAAGAAGCTTCTGACCAACATCTGGATCAATTGTTATAGTACTCTCGTTAAGCTTTAATTCAAAGTGACACAAACACACAGGAAACAGCTGGAGTTGTTTACAGACGAGAGTCGGGGGGGTTCTGGGGGTCTAAATGTTGCTTTGAGATTTGTGGTGGTCCTAGTCAGACCCCCAAGAAGGAAACGGCGGTGTCCCTTTCATCCACCAGCTCCGCTGCTGTAATATCCATCTTCTCTCTGGAGAAGTCTTTGATGGGCAGCCCATCGACAATCTTCCAGGACTTGTCCTGGGGAGGGAGGAAAGAAAATATAGGAAATAAGAGGCCTCCATTCCAAGACACTGGGAAAGGGGCACTTCGGCACAATCTCTCTACACCAACAGTATCCTCAAGTGTAAATATTATGTCCCTGAAGAAAGAACCTCTAGAGATGTTATACAGTGAGCCATTCACGAAGTTCATGAACCATACCTTGATCACAACTGGGAAGGAGTAGATGAGGTCTTCAGGAACGCCATAGGAGTTCCCATTGGAGTATACACCCATGGAGATAAACTCCCCCTAGAGGACAGTGAAAGAAAATGGGAAGCAGCACTGTTAGATGGATGGCCCATGTGACTCAGGGGGACACCCAGTGGACGACGCTGACCTCTGGAGTGCCAAACCAGATGTCTCTCATGTGGTCACAGATGGCCTTTGCTGCAGACATGGCACTGGAGAGCTTCCTGGCCTTGATGACAGCAGCCCCACGTTGCTGCACGGTCTACAGAGGCAGACAAAAGGACTGACATTACAATACTGGACAGATTGATATTTTTAGATCTCCATCAAATGTCTGCAACCCTTGAGAACACTGCTAGAAAAGTCAATATCTTTCTCTGATTTATGGATAGCATTCAGAATTAATATCCCCCAAAGCAAGCTTGCTTACACTGTGCGAGTCCAAGATGAGCATTGTTAATACCAGCAGCAAAAGAGAAGCAAGATCTGCCACAAAGGTTATGTTGACTGACAGAAAAAAGGGTTATATAAATGTAGGGAGAAGAGTCAACTCACAGAAATGAAATCGCCCTTGAGCCAGCTGTCATCCTTCACAGCATCAAAGACGTTCACTTCTGAACCCTGGATGTTGACCTTGGCGTGGTGGACATCAGGATACTGGGTAGAGGAGTGGTTCCCCCAGATGATGACGTTCTTCACGTTGTCCGCAGGCACGCCCACACGTATCGCTACCTAGAGTGCAAGTAGTGACCCTGGTGACCTCACACCATAGACCTTGTGTCATAGAGACACATAAAAATGCCTCAGAAGTGTGTCAGTAGAGCCACAAAACATTATGATTATTCCATAAACCTTGTGAATGCATGGTCTGCTCATCAATAATTTATCCAGACTGTTGTGCCTCTACATGGCTGCATGCATGGGATGAGGTCCCAAAGGCCAGGTTCACCCATACGGGAGGCCACACACCTGAGAGCGAGCCCTGTTGTGGTCCAGACGGGTCAGGCAGGAGAAGTTCTCCTTGGGGATGGATGGGGCAGATTTTGCAGCAATCAAGCAGTTTGTGTTGGCAGGGTTTCCAACAACCAGAACCTGAGTCATTTAAAGAATGAACAAAAAAATTAATAATACAAAACACCACCACCAAGATCAAAGAGCTTTGGGAAGAATTGTGGGGAAGGTGACCCTGGCAAATGCCATTTACATTAAGCGACTAACAACACCTTCTGATCCTGGCTCGCCGATGGTAAGTTACCTTCACGGTCTTCTTGGAGTACTTTTCCAGAGCTGCTCCCTGAGACTTGAAGATGTTCACGTTAGCCTTCAGCAGATCCTTCCTCTCCATACCCTCTTTCCTGGGCATGGAACCCACCAAGATGGCGGCATCCAGGTCCTTGAACGCCACATCCTCCTTGTCTGTTGGGATGACCTCTGACAGGAAATGAGAATGGATGTCAGAAGAAGACAGATGCCTTCAGCCTGAGATAAGTCACAGTGTACCTCCCCAGCACAAACAAAACTATACATAGATGTAAGAATTAGCTTTGCATTTGTGAAGGAAACAATGAAAACAAAGTGCCCCCCCACCAAGGTTCTAATCTGCATAAGTGGCTTCAAAAGGGATGGGGGAGTGAAGGCTACCTCTCAGAAGAGGCAGGGCACAGTCTTGCAGCTCCATGACAACACCATCCAGGACTGGCAGCATTGGTGGGATGTCAAGGAGGAGGAGGGTGATGGGCTGGTAGAAGAGGAATTTAAATATACACAAATAAATGTCATTACATTTTAAAGTCTAGTTTATGTGCATTTAAAATACATGTATGGTAGGTAAGATAGTTTAAAAAGCTGCTTATTAAGTTATGCCATCAAAAGGCAACCCTTACCTGGTCTTTGCCGAAAACATCCCCCTTAGCGATGCTGTAGAGAAGAGAATAGGCGATTTGCCCGGCTGCGCCAGTAACCAAAACTCTAATGGGGTCGGCCTGTGAGACAGAAAGACAGACAGACAGGCAGGCAGGCAGGCGTATCAATACCAGGGTTAGCGAAGAACGATCAAACGTGACAACAGCAGCGCAAATGCAACTGTCCAGGCTGCCCATTGAGCGTTTAAAAATAGGACATCGACATACTGCGTACGGATCATGACATCCGACTGACGTAGGAAGCGAACAGGGGGTGGAAAACAGTACCCCAGCATCCGGTTAAGTAGTGCAAAAACCACTCATGTGGTGTGCACACCTTAATATCTTAATTAATAATAGGCCTGTGTTATTCGAATATAGATGTGAATATAAAGTGAGAAATGCATGTTTTCCACTCCAGCAAACTATATTTAGCTACTTGGCCACACGCTGTGAATGAATGAATGAATGAATGAACGAACGAAGAAACGAATGGAATTTCTAATTAAAACAGACCCATCGAATCATTTTCTCCCAATTGCTACAGAGAGCGCCGATTGGTAGCTCGAAGATCCCGTTATCTAACTAAGGACAACACTCCATTACAAAAACACCCATTTTCTGGCTGCGTATTTGACCTCGGTTACGGGCAATAGTCGTGTTAACTAAATAATGCATCAAGTTAAGGACAGCCATTTCGGCTAATACGCCGCTTAATATAAATGCATTAACATAACATTATAAGTAGCTAGATGCCGAGCAGCCATCTATAGAAAATTCAATAAAAGGCATTGCAAAGTTAAAAATGAGACGCGTTTAGATAACCACCTAGCTAAGCAACATCCACTTCGTCCTTCAGATTATGCTATTTTAACCTAAGCATTGAATGTATAACCGCTTACATTTAAAAAGAGTACTTAGGGAGAACATAAGCACAATCTCTCACCATTTCCGCGATTACGAGCTCACGACAAGTTCTCTCCAACTCCGTGCTAGATGGAAGGGGTCACCTCTATTTCTTGTTCCGAAGTTGTCACGGGGAACGACGGGGCCAGACGTCGTACACGTGGATCACGGGAGGATGCTGGGAAATGTAGTTTAAGCGCTACTTACCGACCGACGAAGACCGGTCAAAACGAATACATTACCCAATAAGAAGAGATGCATGACGAGCGAACTTTCCTCTTTGTTAGGGACACCCAGTTCTGAAATCTGATGCTGAAGGTCCCGGTCTTTATTAACGCTCTACTTGGTGAATTGACTGAAACCAAGTATTGCAATCAATACTTCACATATATGCATGATAAATTTTTGACATTTAAAGACTGATATGCCAGCTAAATATAAAAGTATCTGATCATAGATAAAAAAAAAAAACACAAATGACGGAGGTGTTAATTCGTTAATTTGTGTTTAATGTAACCATTTTCTGGGCAGTCAGCGTGAGCAGTGATTTTGTGACGATATAACGGGCCGTGTATTTAACCCGGAAGACTATGATAAAAGGCACTGCTTTCGGCAGGCATGAGCCTGGGGGGGTGGACCGCTCCTGCTTCCCCGGTTGCTTAGACACGGAGGATTCAATCCTGCCCCTCTGAACTGCCGGTCCCGGAGGAAGAGGAGTGCTTCCACTGTAATGGCTCCTTTACGTCTGCATGCACCAGTTAAATCCGCACAATTTTCGCCTCCCATCTACAGGACTATGAGTTAACTGGGTGTTGGTTATATTATATATTATATCTATCTTCTGGATGCAGTCTGATATCTGAAGGATACGTGACTTCTAGAGGTAAGTTAAGACCGACATAAACTCTAGGGCAACAACTACATTGTTGCCCTGAAATCGAGAAGTTAAAAGCTGCCTGGAAAATTAGACGTCTTGCAAAATGCACGTTTTCGGATAACATTAAGAAGTTTTTGATTTATGGTGGAATAGACAAAGAAAGGTGCTGACACGTATATAATGACTGAATTTAGCCGGAATCTACCGTGTCTGTCTTTCCGGTTTGCCCACGCGTGTAGCGTCCTCCGGGGGGCGGCCCCACCCCCGTTCAGGTTCTGGGACGGGCGATCACTGCGGCTCTGGGCTTGAAGTTGGCAGGAAGACCCTGCTATTCCCAGTTCATGAATCCACGCCAAGGACGTGCATATTTCATTGTCTGTCTGGCATTAATTGGCGTGTTTATTTAAAATGGTTTCCTGAATGTGCACTTTCTTGGAATAATGTTGGGATAAATTAGAGCAGACAGTTATTTCAGAAACACTCGTAGAAATTTCTAGCTGAATTCCAGCAGCATTACTGGAAAGATTAACTATTCTTTATTATTCACTAGTACGTGTACTTATATGGGTGACGCAGTTCGACCCTGTTTTCAGGAAGATTAACCAATAAGCTCTTCTGATTTTCATGGAATATTTAATCGATTAAAAAAAAACTATATTTCGATTACTTGCATATCTCTGTGCATCTGTATCTTAATATTTTATTTTGCTCCACCGCATAATAGTTCTTTATACTTAAGTCATCCTCATCCAAATTCTCCGTTTTCTTTTTAAAATGGAATGATTATTCTGAGACTTGTGCCAATTCCAGCATTATTTATTCAACAATTTCAGTTCAGTTTCAAAGATGTTTACTGTGTTACACAAAACGGAGTTGCATCAGTGAGTTCCCAAGCCAATGAAATCGCCAATATGAAGTAAAAAAATATGCAAGATGTAAACAATATACAAAGAAGTAAATCCTATATAATAGTAAACAATATCTAAAGGATGTCACATTATTAAAGTAATAAATAATAGACTATATAAACAACAAACCTAAAGGAGTGACAAGTGACAATTTAACAGTTTATTGAATTGCTTATAGTGAACTTTTATTTCACAACTTCGCATATTGCACAATGAATATTAATTTCGATGAATCTGCAATTGCCATTGTTGTACTTCTTAAGTAAGATGTCTCCTTCTTTTGGTTTTACCGCTCAGTTGTGAGCTAGATCTTGGGAAGAAGGTACTTGCAAAGCTCCTGGTGTGGGTCCATAGCACCTGTTGGGTGGTAGGAGGACAGCGGGCTGCTGGGGTGAGATGGGCCTTTAACGACGGTGACTGCTGTGCTTAGACTGTGACTGCTGTGCTTAGACTGTGTTCTCTGTTTCCCAAACTCATTTCTCATAATACTGGAGTTTTGAACTATCTGTTTTTGCTAATTCAGACTAGAAAACTGGTTCAGAGAATTTGTTTCCTTTTGTTTGGATGCTGAAAGTCCAAAATACTGGAATATCTCAGAATACTTCCCTGATTCTTATTGGCGGATAAGTCCGCCCCCCCCCGTCATGTCAGTTGATCCCACCTCTGAATTTTGCAAGACCTCATTACAGGGTCATTACACCGTTCAAACAGAAGAGCCTGAGCTTGGCTTACAGGGCGGGGTCTCTGGGTGCATGTTTACTAGGGAACTAGTCTTATAGTTTTTCTGTGAGGGAGGCTGGTTTATTCTTGCATATATCTATTTATTTATTTAGCGATGCAGTTAATGTACCTCATTATTGCAAAAGCAGGAGATAATTAGTGGATGGCAGATACTTTTTTATGTTTGTGGACATCTCCTAGAAAAAGTCACCCATGCAGAGAAATCAGTGGCCTGCTGGTATTTGGCAAAGAGGGCCTTGTTTATTTTGGAGAGAAATGGATGCCTCTCTCTCTCTGTATCTGTATCTGTCTCTCTCTGTATCTGTATCTGTTTGTCTCTCTCTCTCTCTCTGTATCTGTGTCTGTCTCTCTCTCTCTCTGTATCTGTCCGTCTCTCTCTCTCTCTGTATCTGTCCGTCTCTCTCTGTATCTGTCTGTCTGTCTCTCTCTCTCTGTATCTGTCTCTCTCTCTCTCTCTGTATCTGTCTCTCTCTCTCTGTGTCTGTCTGTCTCTCTCTCTCTCTGTATCTGTCTCTCTCTCTGTATCTGTCTCTCTCTCTGTATCTGTCTGTCTCTCTCTCTCTGTATCTCTGTATCTGTCTCTCTCTCTCTCTGTATCCGTCTCTCTCTCTCTGTGTCTGTCTCTCTCTCTCTGTATCTGTCTGTCTCTCTCTCTCTCTCTCTGTATCTGTCTCTCTCTGTATCTGTCTCTCTCTCTGTATCTGTCTCTCTCTCTCTCTCTCTGTCTGTCTGTCTCTCTCTGTATCTGTCTGTCTGTCTGTCTCTCTTTTTTGTAAGATTTTTGTGCTTGTCTGTACTCGTGGGCATAAATTATACGGGGGTGGGGGGAATGGGGGGTTGTAACCCCCTCAATAATCAAAACCAGCCAATACTCCCCTCTGGACCCCCTTGAATGGGTGGAGACCTCAACGCCCCAGTACTCAACCCAAAGTTACGCCTCTGCCTGTACGCCTGAAAATGACGCCCTTCTTTACAGGTCTGCACACAGTGTCATACGATAAATAGGATAAATGAGCATGAAAAATTCAAGTGTTTAAATTATTGGCTAAATTGACGATGTTGATAAGAACCTCGCTCCTTCTTTTTCTAGCCTTTAATTAATATATTTTTGGGGATAATCCCAAGTGTCTGTCTTTTAATTTTCCTTGGTTCACTGGCACAATCAGTAGCTTACATAAGTAGTACGCATACCTCCCAACACGTGTTAGAGACACTAACACTCCTGCTTAGACCCGGGAATATAGAACTTATTGTGGTGTAAAATGCTACAGATTTCTGTTCTAATGCGTAAGTGCGATGTGCCAGACTGAGCCCTGCCAGGACTGCAATAATAGGCTCATTGTTGAACCAATGGGTTTCCTATTGTACCACAACTTGTCTGCACTTGCAAACCCAGACAGCATGGCCAGGCTGCTGGGTAAAAATTCCTCAGAGCGTCATTTATCTATAACAGAGGCGCTGTACGTGGCAGGGGTCATGGTTAGAGGCTCGGAGACAGCAGGCCGCGACCCACCACCTTCGGTCCCACTTTCAGCCGTTAAACTGAAACGTTTCGTCGCGAACTAGTCTAATAGCAGTAACTATGTTCGGACGCTAGGGGGAGACGTTGCATCTTTTTGGAATTAATCGCCTTCGGCGTCGTTTGTTTAAAAAAATCTGTTTCAGTACTTCAGTTGTCTACCCTGTTCATTCGGCGATCCTTTGATATTTTTTATATATTGTTATTGCTGCCCTGTAATTAACTTTCACTGTTTTGAATGACAGTTATTTTTACTTCAGGAGTTTTTAAGTGTCATCAAGGTGAATTTAGTTGGATTGGCGTACAATAACAAGCTGTATTTTAATTTCCATTTATTGCTTGGTTTCCTATTAGGTTAGACTGGTTCGTCACTGGTGTTGACAGGTACTTGGCAGTCACCCTTAGCGAATACAAAAATCTCTCCCTTCCCTTTCCTAAACAACTGTTTCCTTTGCGAAATCCTGTCCGTACATGTCACTCACAATGCTATCAAAATTTCCCCAGATAAATGGAGTATTAAATACGCCCTGAAATGAGTATCCACTGTAATGACGTTGATACAACTTTAGATTGCACCTGTGTTCCCCAAAGAAATGTAGGGGGATGTATGCTAATAGTCTTAATTTACCGCAATGTGCGTTTTTGGCAGCAGATGGCAGCACGTTAATTCACCATTAAACGTTTTTTTTTTTCTTCTCGTACCTCAGACCTTTGTGTCTGGTGTAGGGGTTTGTGACAGCCCAGCACAGCACCCCCATATGTGACGGTGTGTCCCAGGATGTCAGGGCCTCCGTGTTCCAAGCTGGGACCTGTCTGCCTATTGTGGTTCTGTTTATTTGTGTGGAGAGGAATGTGTGTGGATTTAGGGGGGCAGGGGAGGGGGGGGCATTGCCACCACAGCACAGATTTTGTGTTTGAGTTATCCTGACAGCCCGAATGGAAATCCTGGCCCGGTTTCAGTGGCACTTCATTTTCTAGAGAACCAGCACAGCTGCCAAAAGGTGCTACTGAAGGTCTGGAGATGTCCGCTTCTCTCCACATCATGCTGTCACCAGTGAAGACTAGTGCTGCTGCTTCTCCTGCTTTGCCTTCTCCATCACATCCTCAGTTGTTCTCCAGGCGCCGATTGGACCTGAGGATGGCGTTCTGCCATCATGGCTTAGTGGAGGGTGTTATGGGTAAAGGCGTGAGGGTTTCTCCATTTTCTGAGGTTACTTCACCTCCGATACCTCAAGCCAACATGACAGAAGAACTTAAAACCTGAAATCATTCCCTTTGATTGAGGCCTAAACCAAGGATGAATGTTTATCATGGCTCCCGTGAGTCTATGGTTGGGATGGAAGCAGCACAGTCACCCAGCAAGGGCAGTGATTCTGTCGTTAAGGTGTCTCTCCATGATTGTCTCAGCTCGACCCCGGAAACAAGCTTTCCCGCAGAAGTCAGTCAGCTGACCCCAAAGCGATACTGATTTCCTGGAATCTTAGCCAGGCCCACTTGTAAGTTGCTTGTAGATCTGGGCCTGACATTATGGATTGCTGGTACAGGTCCTGGGCTGGAATTCATTACTCTGCTTCACTGAAGGTCTTTAAGACCCTGTCTCTTCAGTTCTAGCAGAGTGAGTACACGATGTGTAAGACTGCCTACCAGGCACTATGCCATGCAGGATCGCAGAGACAAGAAGGGTTAGGTTTAGGGTTAGGTTTAGGGTTAGGGTTATGGCTGGTTCATACTTCACGCAAGCGTGGCACTTGTGCATCCACTCTGCAAATGCGTACACTGAAACATTCATAGTTCTCTGGTCAAGTCGTGTACTTTGCACATGTGCATGTGTTATTAATAATATAAATAATAATAATATAAATTATTTTTCTGATATTCCCTTGTGTCTGTTTCTCTATGTTTTACAAATTCAGAGGCAGCTCACAGTGTTGCCAACTTCGGTCAGCTGACTGGAGTAAGATTTTCAATTCGAGACAAGTCTGTACACGCATACACACGCATTTACATGTTTGTAACAGTTTTGCTACCTTGTAAGTAGTTTGTAGGGTTTTGCAAATTATCCATCCATTAATCCATCAATATATACAAATATGTTTGTATTCATATCTTTGTGGGGACTCTGCATTCATTTCTGTGAGGAAAAGCCCTAATCCCAACACTGACAACCTTAACCCCTACCCAGCCCTAACCTTAACCATAAGTAACCAAACAAAATAAATGACTCTTGGCTTTTTTAATTGTAGCCACAGATTTTTATAAAATTGAGTTTCCCCTTGTGGGAACTGAAAAATTGGTCCCCACATCATCAGAATAAGACACACACACACACACACACACACACACACTATGGACGATTTAAAGACCCCAGTGAGCCTAACTGCATGTCCTGCAGGAGGAAGTGAGGAGGAAGGAGTCAACGTTTCTTCATATAGTGAAGGTATGATATGTGCCTGAGTTTATTTCCCTGGAAGTAAATCATTAAGAAATGAATAGGATGTGAGTTACATATAGTGCATATACAAATTACAAAAAAAAATTATATTACAAGATTTTAAAGTGACCAGTTGTATAATCAAATCTGAAAGAGACTCCGCCCTCTACACATCAAATCTGAAAGAGACTCCGCCCTCTACACATCAAATCTGAAAGAGACTCCGCCCTCTACACATCAAATCTGCACCTGTCTGCCTTTGTGGACACCTGCTTCAGCAGCAGTCAGCTGGGTTTCTACCTTATACCTCACCTCTGTATCCCCCCCCCCACACACCACCAATTAAGGTTTTCGGGGGGGGGGCTGCAGGAGGTCTCCTAGCGCTGCCATTTTGTTTTCCACTAAGAGTATTTCTTTACCTCATGTATCAGTCAGTTTCACCAGTAGACTAGCACCGCCCCTTGAGAAGCACTGTTCACACCTGGAGAGGTTCACTACCTACCTGTGCTAAAACAATCGAAAAAAATATTAATCAATACTCATCTCTCATTCCCTCCTTTATCGTGACAGAGCAGTAATCATTGGAGGTTTTTTTTCCCCCCATTGCTTCGTAGTTTTAATATTTTGTTTTCCATGCTCCTGCATCTTTGACATTTAACCACTCCTTGACACAACACAGTTTCAAAACGCTTCTTTCTTTCTCTCCTTTTTTAAACAGCCATTCATAATACATCTCGCTTGCTTTGTTCTTCTGCTCTCCACATTCCAGTTTTTCTCCTAGAACATCTTTGGAATGGGACCTATCAAGATTAGCAGGTGTAGCGAGGACAAGTGTACCATCTTACCGAAAGTTGAGTCATGAATTGAAACTAAATAGCGGGTTCCGTCCCAGCCGGGAAAGTGGGCATCACCCCAGCAAGAACCTCTGGAGGCAGCCGGAAGTGTGCTGCTCAACAACATCCTTATCCTTGACCCCAAACCTGAGTGATTTGCTGTGGGTGGTGGGGGAGGGAGAGGTGCAGCCATTTGCGTGATGAGAGCAGAGTTGGCAGCCAGTCACCAAAGCAGGTCTTTAGACCTTTAATTGCAGCTGTCTGTCTGTCAAGGTGACGTGTAGACCGCACCCACAATAGGTGAGTTAATGCAGATTGGGTGCCCCGGAGGCCTGGGGGGTTGGGAGGCTGTGTGACCGGGTTCAGGTGTGGGACCAGGTCATTCTGGTGTCAAGACTGTCACCGTTTTTGTCTTCTTCAAAGCTTGGGTTTTAACCGTTCGGGTCATGCAGGGTGGTTTTCCTTGGACTTCAGTCGTAGTTTCTGTAGTCTAGGGCCAGCCCAAGCCTTTATTCTCTGGGTTTCAGACAAGGAGGTTCTCCGGATCTCTCTTTCTTGTCTCTTCGTGCCCATAAGGAGTCTGAGCAGTGGGCTTTGTGCTGGCACAAACCGAGGACACAGCATGTTTGGCATAATTAAAGATGACGGATAGCTGGAAGACGGCAGGTTAAAAAAAAAAATAACCGTCCGTTAGCGGGGAAGGTGATTAATTTAATCTGTAGGTGATTAAATAAGAACCGTGGAGGTTCCATGGGTCTCTTTAGGTCAAGATGGTAGTTGGGATGCCCCTCCCTCACACCTGCCGGAATCACGATTGACCTGTCCTCTGCTGTGGGAAACGACAATGAGACAAAGACCAGGGAATAGATGAGGTTGGACTTCTTATCAAAATGTGAAGTGTGTGGCAGAGCAGGTGGAGTGCACATCTCTCCTTTCTCTCTCTGTCTCTCACTTTCTTTCTCTCTCTTACACACACTCTCTCCTGAACCTTAGTCTGACAGCCTCTGAAACCCTGAAAGAGTCCAAAGTCTCGGTTCTACCAACATGAAACCTACAAAGACATCAATTTGTTTTGTTTCTGCCTGCATAAATCCGGGAGCCCATTCCACCCTCCCTGCCCTGTGACAATGAAAGAGGTCCATCGCCGAGATGAGCAAGACTGAGCTACTGGGCCGGCTTGAGCCACACGCCACTCACGGTCTTCCAGCACCGCTTCCGTGCGGCTAGTGCCTGAGGTGTGTGGAGACTTGTTGTAAAAGATGACAGGCTAAGTGGGGCATGTGGCAGAGGATCACGGCCTGTAAAACAAGCTCTTCCCCAGTTGAGTCCTGCCAGAAGTGAAGAACAATGAGCAAGGGCAGAAAAGAGAGCGGTCTCAGGTCTCTTAGCCCAACTTGAAAGAGACATGAGTCGTCTTTGAAGTTGAAGGCCCTCTACTTGCAGAGAGGGAAGACTGAGTCCCACCTCCCATCCTGTCCCGTGAGTTTGGACAGGTATGCAGGGACTCTTCAAGCAGGAGGTCAGGTTTGCTCCCGGGGGGAACAAAAGGCATGGGATCACCCCGGGACAGGGATTAGAATTTGTCTGACAGCTGCCGGCTAGCGTAGAATCGCTGTGATGTTGCAGAGTTGCTCCAGGTTACCGGTGGCCCAAAGCTAAAACACCAGGCCTCTTCATGAACCGAAGTGTTCAGAAAGACAAACCTGTCACTGAAGTTGTGTGTGTGTGTGTGTGTGTGTGTGGGAAAGCTTTTTGAAGTGGGAGCACTGCTATGAAGTCGCTGAATAAACAGACAGGTTCGGAAAACGACAGTTTGGAATGACTACTGCTTTGAATTACCTCTTCTCCGGTTTCCTTTTTGAAGCAACAAAAATGAATTCTTTGCAATCCTCAAGTTAAAGCCGAACGCTTTACTCCACCTGAGATCGGAGTGCTTTTGCGTGCACTCGTCTGTTGGTGCGTGTTTATTTTAGCCTAGTGGAAATCTCTGCTCAAGGCTGAGGTGTTGGTCACAGGAAATCTGACGTGGCTTTGATGTTCGGGCCTGGCTGGGTGTCCCGGCCGCTGGAATGCGAGGCGGCTCGGGGTCTCGCCCACCTTTGCTCATCCTGGGAATCTCGACGCACACCCTATACTGCATGACGAATGCTTCTTTGCATGCAAAACACAATTGGCCACGGATGCCCAGGTTGCTCCATTTTCTGCAAGTAGATAACCTGTCATTACTGATCAAACAAGTACTCAAGGGTACTCTGTATTTTTTTTTTGTAATGACTCTTTCTTTGTGCCTTCTGTCTGCTGTGAGTGTCACAGTGTTTGCGTTCTGTCCATGGCTGGCACCTTCCGAGTGGGTCACAGAAGGCTAGTTAGCTCACGCTAAAGTCCCATCATCTTCTACTGGTGCTGGTGGTAGCTTGTGTTCTCGCATGCCGAAGCCAAGGTGGGTTCCAGTTTTTAGATGGTCATGCTTGCACTTTCTGGGTACTGGAAAGCGCCCTCCATGGCTGGGCTATGCAGGCAGCATGAGGCAGAAGTATCTAAGGGGATGTGGAGGACCATGCAACTCTTAGACATGAAACATAAAAGAGCAGGTAGTGAACGGACCTGAATTATGGTCCCCAAAGGCTTTGGGACTATGATCTATGTGCTTGAGCTAAATCACTTCACTTTGAGTGTTGTTTTTTTAAGATTGTTGCTCTTTGATAAGGATTGGGCTGCCCAGGGCAGAGGCTTAGTAGAAGTTTAACCCGGCTTTCTCCCGCTCAGTTGTCAGTGTGGCTGAACACAACCCCCTAGAGGAGCAGGACAGTAATCTTCATGTTTTACATCCCATAAGAGCTTGTAAAGTTTCGCCTCTATGTACAGCGTTCATGGCGCCAAATAAGCCACGCATCTTTTAGCGGGACCTCTGTTTGTCTGGTAAATTAAATTCGAAAATGGGTTTTGCTGGAGAGATTTTATAAAGCTAATGTTGTGAAACTTTTTGAAAACCTAAGTAATAAGGATGTAAGATATGAGAGTTTGTTCAAATGTCGTGACAAGATCGCGCTTTCATCTGCTCGTTTAGGGGTGTTGGCCGTGGTGTGACGTCTGTTGGCACAGATATGAGGCTGGTTGTGCTTAGGGCTGGGGGGCTGACGAAGGAGATGCCAGCAGTCTCTGCCTGCACATAATGTACCCCCCCGCAAGACAGAAGACTCGAGTCAAGTCACTCACCTTTAGCTTGAAGCCATAATCCATCACTGTACTCCTTTTTTTTCACTTCCTCTCGTAAATTGCAAACGTTGTCTTTTCCTACTGTCAGGTATTGATGGTGTTTTTTCCTATGATAGACACATATACCTGGGGAGCTGAATAATCCCGCCCATGTACACCCACCCATGCCAAATGTCCCCACAATGTGATTAAAAACCTGTTATTTTGACCTTATGGAGGCTTTTTTTCAGTCCCCACAAGGGGACTCCCAGTTTTTATAAAAATCTGTGAATGCAATCACAAAAACTAAAAATCCCAAAAGTCTTGTATTTTCTTTGGTTACTTGTGGTCAAGGTGAGGGCTGCATAGGGGTTAAGGTCATCATGTTGTGATTAGGGTTTTTCTCCATAGAAATGAATGGAAGGTCCCCACAAAGATATGTATACAAGTGTATGCATGTGTATGTATAGAGTGGATATAAAAAGTGTACACACCCCTGTTAAAATGCCAGGGTTCCCTCCTTTAACATGACCTGTAGAATTCAACTGAAAAACAAACAGATCTTTTATAGGGAAAAATCTAAAAAATAAAAAACATACCCATTCTCATTCAGGCTCTACTTTTGTCTTTGGGGTCCAATTGACTTCAGGGGTCGATGGCGTTCTGCTTGGCGGAGTTACATCTGTGGTCCACCCGTAGTGGCCTGAACGTCTCAGGTACTTTGCCCGCCTGCCCCCCCACACACCGCCCCCCACCTCTAGGCTTGTTGTTCCATTCTAGGCTAGAGATCACCTGGGTCTGCAGGACCCATTCTAACTCATCATCCTGTTCTGATTGAGTCAGTAAGCACATGTATTGTGGTTGGCAGGAGTTCTCATCAATTTCATTACGCCTAATAATAATACACCTCCTACACAATAATGATACACAATAATACACCTATTCAAAGTGGAACCATCTTTTCACATTTTTGTTAGATAAGAGATGGGGGGGTCACATAATGGCAGAACCATGTACCTACTTGTCTCTCTTTGTCTTTTCCCTACAGACACTGATATTGGAACATACCAGTACTACGACAAGGGAGAACCAGGTAAATATACTTGCTTAGTGTTTTTGCGTTTCCATGCATGTCCCACTGTTAGGCAGTCACAGGTATTCTGTGGACTCATGGACTCTAAGCTTTAGTAAAAACTGTGACCCAGTATGCACAGTATAAACAAACTCGCACAATATATTCCAGGTTAGAAGCACTATGTGCTGGAGTAAAGCTGCAATTCACCTTTCATCCACTAGAGGGTGTTCTAGGTTTGCAGTGATCCCAGTTGGGGCTCCCTTGTCCCTCAGCAGGTGCCCCGGCCCTCAGCGTATCATAATGCTCCTTCATAATGCTCCTTTATCTGATTAATGCCATTAATCCTGGAAGTGTCCTGAAGTGGCAGAGCACTGCAGCCAGGGCTGCGTCCTGTCTGGGGGGGTGTGGGGTTCCTGGGGGCGGGGGGGGGGTTCTGGT
>JAODKC010000064.1:7419588-7452235 GCA_026777985.1 Mormyrops attenuatus
GCCCCCGCGCCCCCCCCGCCGCGGCGCGCGGCCCCCGCGGCGCCCCCGCCCGCCCCGGCCCCGCCCGCCGGAGGTATGCGTTCTGGGGCACCTTTGTGTAGGACAGGGCCATGGCGCAGAGTTCAAGGGCAGACGCTGACAGCTCTCCTAGCACACGTGTACACACGCACACATACATTTCACGTGGTATCTGTTTATTTCAGCTACCCTGCTGGAGCAGCACTACTTTCCTGAGAAGCAGCAGTTGGCAGAGGGTACATCCTGTTCATTTCTCCTCTCCTTCATATGAAGATAAGCAGCGATGACCTTGCCTGACCTGTAGGAGGCGGTCTCCGGCTCACTAATGGCCTGATACTGCTGCGCAGTTTCCCAGAATGCACAGCTTCCTCAAGGTCGGTGAGGGAGGGTGTGGAAGGGGCACAGAAAAGCTCCAGGGTCAGGCACTGAATCATCCTGCCCTGATACCAGTATGGCCATCATCCAGACACGCCTCCCAGTCAGCCTCTCCCAGTCTGCCCCCAGCAGACTGAAGCACTCTTATCAGAAGAGGCACACCGCCTCACCTCCCTCCCCACCCTCCCCTCATATGAATTAATTTATTTACCTGTTTTCACGCTTGAGAAAAAAAAGTCTTAATGGATTTAAAAAAAGGCTGGATTTGATTACAGCATCTTCAAAGTCTGTTCTCCCTTTTCCTTATTAATGCTAATGTATATTCAGAAGCAAAATTCACCCGAGGCTGCCGTTAACTTATTTGTTGATATTTATTCACATCAGAGGCTGCGTGAGGCCTGATGGGAAATGCGGGATTTTCGCCGATACGGGGCAAACCATTTAACTCGGCACTTGTGGGTGACACGGGAGCTTAGCGGCCGGCGGGGCTGCCTCGCACCCCCTGGGTTGGGGGTTAGAGTCCCGCCCCTCTCTGTGTGTGAGGAGTTCTCCCCAGATTGGGTAGGGTTCCCCGGGGTGATTCTCTCTCAGTCCAAAGACATGCAGCTAGGCTCACTGGTGTCTCTAAATTGCCCAGAGTACGATCTTGTATTTGCACTGTGCAAAAGTCTTAGGCAGTCAAAGGAAATGTTTAAAGCTATTTATCCGGGTAGCAAGTGCAGTTTTGTTCAGAACAAAAAGCACGATGTAGCAATTGAGCGTATGCAAATTAAGAGTAACACAATAAAAACTAGTAAAAATTTGTTGTGTTCTCCAAAATGTTACTGATATCTTCTTGGATGGTTAGATGAACACCGTTCCTCAGGGGCACCTCAACCATTCCATGTATTCGTTAAATTTCACTAAATTAATTAAATCGGTTAAAAAAGTCAATGAGATATTGATTAGCTATACGAGGTGTGCTAGTGGTTGAATCAAAAAATATGTGCGTATTAGATGGTTGCTGCAAACGCTGAGGTGATTTTAGCAGAAGTTTTGAAAGGGCAAACCTGACACACATTGACAGGCGTAATAGCACAGTTTTACACCAACATGAAGATCATTTAAACACCATTTTCTTTGACCTAAGATATTTTACACAGTGTTGTATGTGTCCTGTAATGGACAGGCATCCCATGAAAGATGCAGCCCTGAGCATGGAGGTCTATTCATTTAAGTATTACACCAGGGGTGGTGTGTGTCTCAGCAGGTTAGGCCTCTGTGCCTTGATCAGAAGGTTGTCGGTTCGAATCCCTTCATTGGCTGCATAGTCACATGTCAGTTGGGTACTTAACAAAGCACTTAAACCCCCTAAATGCTCCAGGCGCGTTGGATGAATGACTCTGTGTACTTGGAATTAAACTTGTATGTATGTCTCAAAGCAGATCAACATGGATTCTATGAAAAGAAGGGTTCGAATGTACATGTACTCATACAAATGGCAAATAAAATAGTGTTTGATGGCTGACTCCCCTTACCTAAGTGACTGTCATCAGTTACTGTAGAGTGCTGAACTCGACGTGGTCTGAGGACACTTCTATCTGAGATGTTCCTCCAGACTCTCTTCTACTCCTTGTTACACGCATGAAGTGCACTGGAGAAAAGCCATGCAGCTCCTGTAGCTTCAGGGCAGCAGTTGGACCTGGGGGTTGCGATGCTGGGCTTGGAGATTTGAAATGGGGTGGGGTGGAGTGGGGTACAGACCTTGTCCACATGGCTGTTCTCTGTTCCTCATCAGGTCGCGGGTACTCCTGGACCCCTAAGAACCAGCGTCCTGAGAAACTGCGGGACTCTCTCAAGGAGCTGGAGGTATTTGCTGTAAATAAGCCCCCACGTCAGTACCTCTCTTCCGGGCCCCCCGTCTCTGTCAGCAGGCCTAATATACGAGGGGATCAGTGAGCTTGGACCGCAGGTAAGAGCGGCCTCGCTCCAAAGCCCGCCACAGACGCAGCTTTGTGTTTGCGTCCCTCCCTAATCCCTCCTGCCCCCCGCTCTGAAACCAGAAACAGACCCCCCCCCCCCCGAACACAGCGGCCTGGGCCATCCCATGGGAATAGCTGACCTGACCCTCTCATCCCATTTCTTCTCGATCTACCCACCACTTCCTGATAGGAGTTGCTGCAGTCCAGCCCATGTGTCCACTGGCGATGGCGGAACATGCGGACCTGTCAGGTACGGGGGACGCACGGCGAGGCCTTTATGCATAATTGTGTGCCGTTCTCTGGGATAGATCAGAATACAGAGGAAGACCCTCCTCCACGTTGGCTCTCTCACACCCCCGGCTAACAAGCGGCCTGTCGCATGACGTGCCTCTTGTTGGTAATGACACCCATATATTCCAACGCTTGCCAGTGCCCATCGGCATTAAATAGACCAGGTGTCACTTATGCTATTTTAATACCCAACTACTACCCCAGAGCAAATAATGTATGGAAATATCCATTTTTACGCTTTATCTGAAGAATGGCTGCATGATTATCAGGTTATACAACTGCGAGTTTTATTTGAAATTGGATCTTTTAATTCCTTTGCCCTCTGGGTTCCCGGGTTTTCTCCCACAGTCCAAAGACACACAGTTACATGAACTGGAATCTACAAATTGCCCATTGTGTGTGTGTGTGTGTGTGTGTGTGTGTGTGTGTGTGTGTGTGTGTGTGTGTGTATATACACACGCACGCACACAGGTATACCTAGAAATTCTGGGCTCCCTGACAAAATGTTACCATGGGCCATTCTGATTCAATTTTAAGTATAATTTTACATATTCAAGGGCCCCGGGCAGGTACTGGGCCCCGGGCAGGTACTGGGCCCCCTGAATCTGCCAGGGTATCCACGCCCCTCCGACGATCCTCATCCCCTCAGGCTGTTCCCCTCTGTGTGCCCTGTGCTGACTGAGATAGCCCCCCCCCCATGACCCTGCACTAGATAAGTAGTTGAAAGATCGATGGATGGAATTCATTTGCTTAAGATATTAAAGGATTTGGTTATAAAAATAGTTTTTATGATACAAGGCAGCACTGAAAGGGAATAAAGTCAAGTGAGAAACTGAGATGAAATGCTCTCGATAGTCACCAGCAGCCCTGGACTGTGTGACGTAAAGCACAAACGCGTGGTTCTATCAGAGTTCTTTGCCAAAAGATGGTAAAGAAGCGCAGCTATTCCCTCTGGCCTCTTACCTGTTTATTTGTTCTAAGTTTGGGTAGGCACTGTAATACAGTTAAACATGGCAAATCATGTGTAAACACCACTTCTTTGGCAGTGATTCACCTTGATAGAGCATTACGTTAGAGTCTCAGCAGATGGACCTCCGTTCAGGTTATGGGGCTGAGGAGAGGACCTTCCGTCGGGGTAGAATGATGGGCAGAGATTACCCATCCTATGAACCTTTGATTTGCTTCATCTCAGGATTGCTGAATGCCATTGGTCAGGATTGACACTGAAGGGCCATGATTAGTCAGGTTTGACAGTGAAGGGCTGTGATTGGTCAGGCTTTGCTGGATCTCATCGGTCAGGTTTGACAGTGAAGGGCCACATTGTTTGTGATATCTAGATACAACTGTCTTCAAACAACACCAGCAAGATTGTATTCAAAATCATTCTACACATTTTTTATTGGTGCTTCCTGGAAAAATCATTTAATAGTTTTCAGAATGAAGACTTACAGGAAAACAGGTTGACTTCCAGGTGGAGAGAGATTCTCAATTATTGTTGTGTTGGACAACATTGTAGACCTATCCTGAGTTTTGGCTTTTAGGGATTTTGATAAAATTTCAACGTTACTATTAAACCTTGTGATATTTATGTCTGTGTCTCACATTTTGTGGATGATAGTGACCTGCTTGCAGTCTCTTTGTATGCCTATACCAATGTCAACATTACCATCTACTTCTTTGGTGGATCTCCCTACCTACAGCTGTTGCTGAGGTCCGGGGTTCTGGTGACTCTGACTCTGACTGGGCCGCAGCTGGAGCGGATCTCCATTGACAGAGCCCTAGTGGGCCGGATACCAGCAGGCACCATCAGCGATGGTGAGTCACCTCTGCGCTCCAAGACACCTATCCCAGCATGCAGTGGGGTGCTGAGTGCTGCCACCCTGGGGGATCTGCATGGCCACAGATAATGGACAGTGGATTCTCTTGTCTAAGCGCCCCCTAAGTGGGCGGGGGGGGGGGGTATAAGTATGGTCTTCCTCCCATTCTCCGCTTCTCCGGGAGAGAAGGTGCCTGCACCACGGCAACAAGAAGGACCGCAGAGCCCATCACAGCTAATTGTTTCAGAATCGATTGCTTGTTTACGCCCTAACTTGCTCTTAATTGCTTGACACTCAAGAGCAGCACACAGTCCCACCCGTGCACTTTACCGTTCGCTCACAGTGACATGGGACACCTTAATTATGGGGGGGGGAGAACTAAGTGGGAACTTGTCACATCTGCTATCTGCTTACGGCAGGGGTAAGGAACAGCATCTCTTTGCTCTGAAGGATGGTGTAGGGTTACAAAGTCAAGCTTTCTCATAAAATTGTTGTTTTTGGGACTTGTTTCTGCAGTGATGGCGTTGCTGTCGTTCATTTTGTGTGTGTGCGTGTCTGTGTGCGCGCGTCTGTGTCTATGTGAAAAACAATTGTACTGGATCCAGGCAAATTTTTAGAAACCTGTAACCACTGTAATGATGTTGTACTTCATTGCTGTTTGCATTTTTTCAGTCCAGGGTACAGCACTGTCTTAAATAACCAGTGTCAGCTGATGATAGTGATCAGTTCTACTCTGTTTTGCTGGTGGTACAATTAGAAATAAAATATTTTATAATTCTGTGAGAGAAAATCGTACCTGTGAAAAGTCTAGACACACTTACAAGATAACGACCCTAATCACACCTCGAGGTTATCCAAGTACTATGTTATCCAGTGAGCAAGGAGTCCTGTGATGGACGACCTGGCCCCCACAGTCCCCTCCACCTAAACCCTATAGAGCTGGTTTGGGATGAGTTGGATGGAAGAGTAAGAGCAAGATAGCCAACTTGTGGTGAGAACCTGTGGAAACTCCTTTCAGGACTGGAGAAGCATTCCAGGTGGCTACATCTGGGAGCTGGCTAAAAGAATCCCAAGGGTCTGCAGTGCTGTGATTGAACCAAAAGGCGGCGCTTTTGAAGAGTCTATAATCTGATAAAATTTTGATATGTGGAACACTATTCTTGATCCTGCAGTACTTGACATGTGTTACTTCATTGCCTTTAGGCCTTTTCCTATAAGGTGAATAACATAGCTAAGATAGAGACAAATGCACTAAAGGCAGGTATGTCCAGACTTTTGAGTGGTACTGTATAAATGTCGACCTGTCTGTGCAAGTACTCCCGCGTGTGTGTGTGCTTGCGGGGTGCTGACCGAGGCCACCGGCTCTCTACACCTCCTCAGCCCTGCTCACGGAGCGTTTCCTTCTCCTCACCTTCATCGAGAGGAGCCAGGTCTGCCTGGTCCAGCTGAACAGACGTGATCAAGGCTCACCGGAGCTCAGCCATCGAGTGGAGAAGCTCTCACCCTCGGAGCTGAAGGTGATTATCTCCCAG
The DNA here is from genome assembly GCA_026777985.1 of Mormyrops attenuatus. NCBI lineage: Eukaryota > Metazoa > Chordata > Actinopteri > Osteoglossiformes > Mormyridae > Mormyrops > Mormyrops attenuatus. The sequence goes on from JAODKC010000064.1 coordinate 7,425,583, forward strand.
CATGCCTCGCTCCGTCACTAGCCTGTCTTAATTCAGGGAAGTATCCTTGTCCCCATTTACAGGTCTGAACATGGAGTAATTAGGTCAAAATTTACGTAATTTTTTGAATGAGATCATGCGATTCACCCACTTCCTGTGAAGACTGGAACAGCTTAATCTCAGAATAATTTTATTTGGCCGTATGTCTGTGTTCTGGCATTAGCTGGCAGGTTATTGGTAAGAGCGATGCATGGGGACCCATGTCACATGACAGGAACCCGTTCGGGTACCATTGCCCAACAGCCTATGGAAAAGTTCATCGAGCATTGACGATGCGTCCTGCAGATGGCGCCAGGGACTGGAATGCAAGTGCCTTAGCCTCGCCGTTGGGCACAGGGGCACCACTAGGGCGGCGCTTGCAGGGATTTCTTTCTTTCTGTGGCGTCAGTTGGGCTTCTGCCGACAGGAAAGTGGAGAGGATGGGAAAGGGGTCAAGGCTGCCCCGCCCCGGCGTAACGGAGAGCATTTTTTACCGAAAATTTGGGCCACGTCTACATCAAGCAGACTTCTTTGTTGGTTATTTGCTCGTTTGTTTGATTGACTGTTTGTTTAGAAAGCATTAGCCCCATTTCCGCGCGCGGAGGGGAGAGAGACTGCGATTCGGATGAGCCCGATTCGTGCCGGCCCGACACAATGCACAATAGCGCCGGGGCCCTCTGCAGGCCCCGCGCACCGCCGTTATCGCATTACTGTCAGCCTTTGTCGCACCGCAGTCGGGAATATGAAAGCAATCTGTCCTGCGGTGCGGCTGGCTCCAGAAGCCGGGTCCTGATAAGGGGACCCCCTGGCCCCAGCCACGGTTTGGTCCAGTAGGCTAAGCTTTCAGTCTAATCCTCCCGAAAGTGGTTTTGATTATTGCTGACCAGCAACCGCTAGCGAGATGGCGTGGGGGCAGGGGGGGCCCTGAGTGCATTTTTTTTACCATCTATATTTTTCATTCTTTTAATTTTTCATTTAAGAAAACAGATTTGCATTGGCTACACAGCGCGGAATTTAGCGTCTGAAACTCGAACCCCTGTTAGTGCCATGGAGGTAGGCTGATGCAATTGATGGGTTGGTGGGGGACAGATTGTTCTGCCCCCCCCCCCCCCACAACTGCACAGCTCCAGCCGTAACCTTGTGATGCGCAGAGAGAGTGAGTGAGAGTGGCTGACTTCAGCAAGAGGGGACAAGTCCCCAGTATGTGCTGGCAGAAAAGAGCTGGTTATTATTGTTATCATTACTACTGCAGCCTGCCCCCCCCCCCCCGTATGTCACGTGTGGGTTTGTTTCCTCTCAAAGAACCCCTTTGTTTTTGGGGACATTGAAATTAGAAATAAGGATTAAATATTAAAATCTGGGGGGGAATGGCAATGGGTGGTGTCCATGTTTTTTGTTCTTGTTTGCGAATGCCGCTTGGCTTTCTTACCCCTTCTTTTCCTCTTCTACTCCTCCAGGTCTCCTGTGCCGACCTGCCCGGCCCGGTGGGGCGTCGGCTGGCCCGCAAAATCGGCCTGAATGGCCTGCAGGAAGTGGCGGTGTGCTGGTGGCCGGCCGTGGATGAAGAGCCCTGGCTGTGGTCCCCCATTCCCAGCGAGGGCGTCCGGGCCAACTTGGTGTTGCTGAGCTGTGGGGGGGCAGCCAGCGGCCTCAAGGTTAGCTCGGCCCCCACCCTCCGGTCCTGCACCTGTAGTGTCATGTGACTTTATTTATGTGGCTTCCTGGCAAGATTTGCATATGTTGGTGTTCACTCCAACCTTGTTAATTAATTAAGCCGAGTTAGTTAAAAACTTCTGATATGTGGCAGCCGTTGTGCTGCATTTTCAGTCCGACAATTAGCTCTGGCGTTAGCTGACAGATTATTGGTCAGAGCGACACAAGTGGACCCATGTCACATGACAGGAACCCATTCGGGTACCGTCGCCCAACAGCCTATGGAAATGGCTGGCGGGTTAGCAGCCTAGCCTAGCCTAGCCCAACTCGGATGCAAGACAAACAAGCTAGGAGGGGTTTAACAGTAAGAGCGGGAGCAGTGGAGGGGGTGGGGCTCATATACAAAAAGAAGCACCAGGAACTACCCATGAAAATAAACGCTAAACAACAAATCTGCAACGGCAAACATTTCCACGGCTGTTTATCATTGTCCTTCACCTACTGCCGCTTTTAACGCTTAGAAAACATTAAAGCCCCCACCTTATTTCTAATTAAAGTGTTTGTTGTCGTTCTGCGGATCCACGGTGTGAAATTAAGCTAGCGTTTTACGTGGGGCCCGCCGAGCGAATCAAACGCGGGGGCTCATCAGAGAGACGGAGGCTTCAATCGCTGCAGGCTCGTTCGCATGTTCCTTTCTTGTGGAGTTCGCTATCTGCGTGCTAAGCCAATTTTCTACTTAGCCATAGTGAGCGTTTAAAAGTGCTGTTTGTTTCCCTCTGTGGTCTTAATTCGTAGCCCTCGCCGATAAGCCGCGACGCGGCGCTGGGTGGAAACGTGTGCATTTGCGTGCCCGTTTTAATGTTTTTTTTTTTTTTTTTTACTTTTTTAATGATCTGTAATCCCAGAATTTAATAACTGTAATGAAAAAAACACAAAAAGCACATTTTTATTTTAGTTGTTTTTTTTTTTGCATGATTGCTTTGCACTAAAAATTTTTTTTTGTCCAGTTTATCAGTTTATTGCTGTGCGTTTTTAATTGCGTTTAACGTAGCGCTGTGTTTGACAGACTGAGCTTCTAATTGTTTTTGCGGGGGGGGGGGGGGCTTCTCTCACTAAACAGGGGGCAAGGAAAACAGCAGGTAGTCAACACAGCATGGGGTTGTCAGCACACACTGATGCTGAGCCTGTAGGTGGCAGTGATCACATGATCTTGGTCATCGTGCCTGAGCTTTGGTGGTGGGGGTCAGTCGGGCCGGACTGTTGGGTGTGTATCAGAAATGTCCGTGGCATTTGGATGACGGCATACAGATTCTCATCTTTCCTGGTTCTCCTCTCTCCTTCCCCACATTCACTCCATCCTTCTCTTTTTCCTTCCATCCCTCTGCTCTGTAAGCTGAATAATTGGCACTATGGACAGGAGCTGGCCACTCAGCTGGACGACCCAGGGTTTATCTTTCATGCCACAATGCTGGGGGGGGGTTTGAGGAGTGCAGAAAGCCTGCCGCCCCGCTCCCCTGCCCCGGTCAGGGGTCCTGGTCGGCTGGAGTCACGGTGACTTTCCGCTTCGCCGGGGCCTGCTCGCTTCAGCCTCGTTCGCCTGAATCTTTGTCAACCTAGAGAAGAGACAAAGCAAAGTTCCCACAGCTGCTGCTTGCATTGATCCCCCCCCCCCCGCCCGAATGCAGTGACCTGCCACCGTTAGCCGAGCCAGCACAAGTAGCACACTTGGGTAGCCTGGTGTTTATGGGCGCTTCTTGGCTTGGCTCATCATTCTGGAGGCTGTATTAAAATGATTTTAGCGGCAGAGTCAGATGCCATGTTTTGTACTCTGTGGAGGGGGGGAGTTGGGAATGTTTCTACTGACTTTGGCGCACTAATCAGTTTCCGCTTATATGCGCTACGTCCCCGGGTAGCTGAAGATTATCCTCGTCTGGTGGCTGTCAGGCCATCATGCCAAACGGGGTGGTAATCATGAACGCGGGGGCCACCACGCAAGGCTGGCAGCCGAACTAAAGCTGTTCCCTTACTGGGCATATACATGGGCAGGGCCACAGGGGCACTGGCCCCATCTGAAAGCTGATTGGGCCATTTCTCCTGTCACTCGCTGATTCAAAACATGTCATTGGCTAATGATAAGGTTGGCCCCTCTGTATGAATTATGGTTCCTTTTATACTCCCCACCCTAAAAAAAACATCCGTTCTGACCCAGTTACAGACCTAAGTGCACCCTGAGACAGAGCGACTGACCACAAGTTTGATAACTTAAAGATGTGGTGGCATTTTTTTAGCATGGAGATGGAGCCAGACTGTGCACAGCCAGCCTCACTGGGCCAGTGTGGGATCAGTGTGGGATCCAAATGAACTTGGGCCAGAAGTTCAGAGCCGTGGCCTGTGGCAGGTGCACCTATGCTAGGCAGCCGCTGCACACGCTGGGCCACTGTCCCAGGGTCCCTCCTGTGCTCTGTAAGCACTTCATTTGCCCCCATCCCCCCCCCTTCCTTCCACAAGGCTTTTTTCCCCATTTCCCATAATCCCTGGGGACAGCTCTTGCTGCTTCCCCCATGGATCAGCCCAAGGGATTATGGGAGACGAAATCATCTTGCCTGCAAACACAGACAGGCAACCCGCTTAATACCTTTTCCTCTGGCACCCGCTGACAAACATGCGGGGGGGTTTACGGACTCTGATCCGCAGTTGTGTCCGGACAGCGAAATGTGCCGTGGTCATCACAGGGGTCCAACCACATGCGCTGTCAGATAGGGAGACTCCTCCTATTCTCACAACAGGTATGTGTTCATAGACTGGGTCCGTTCTGGAGTCCGTGCGGCTGAGACACTTGCAGACCTCGAGCCCCGATCGCCGCCCATCTTTCTACGCACGTCTCTGTCGCCAGGGCTGCTGACGTCGTCTTTGGCTCATCCTGCTACTTAATCAGGCCTGAACTTTCTCACTCTCTCCAAAGCAGATTATACTCTGCTTCATATTTGCAAGGAGATTTCCCATATTTGCTAAAGATATTTTCGCTCAGGTGAAAAGACCACTGAAAACACTGTAATGTTTTTCACTTACCAATCATGAACACCGAATAACTGGTGCATCTGTGTTGTGAGCTGGGAGGGAGTGAAACTGGACTGTCTGGGGGTCCTCAAGGACTGGAGTGAGAAACACTGCGCTATAGGACCAAATGGTTCCCTTTATTGAAGAGGTACAGGGTGTGCGGTTTCCCCTTTATGAACTTTTACCATGGTGATGTCATTACAGACCTGTTCCTTTTAACGCCTGAACCGTGGTTCTGCAGGTTCTGAGCTGCGTGCAGACCGAGGGCAACCTGCTGGACTGCTGCTTCAGTCTCCGGCAGCCATACCACATCCTCACGCTGGAGCTGGAGGCCGGGGGGGGCGGGGCAGTGCTCAGCTGCAGGTACGAGTGCGCACGCGGGCGCCCCCAGCGCCTCTCGATGGACCGTGTGTCTATATCTGCGCGGCCCACCAGCTGGTGCCGTGATCCGGCTGAGGACTTGCTGCTGCTGGGCCTGTCCGATTCGTCCCTGGTGCTGTGGGACGCCCGACGCGATGCCCGCCTCTCTGCCCGCACGCCCATTCTGCCCTCACTGGCAGCCTGGCACCCTGCAGGTGCCTTGGTGGCCATCGCCAGCCCCCAGGGCGAACTGCAGTGCTTTGACACCGCCCTGGCACCCGTGGGCTTGCGGCTGCTCACAGAAGACCTGGCGCCACCCCCTGGCCCCTCCCTCTGCCTGTCTCGACACATGAAGGCCTCGGGAGGGCTGGTGGGCCTTCAGTGGGCCACGCCCACGGTACCTGCTACCCCCAGGGCCGACGTCACCCAGGTGTGCGACTTGCTGGGCCTCAGCTTTCACGGGGGACCCCTGGCACTGCTACGCTTCAAGCTGGGTGAGGGACCCCCGCCATCTCACAAGATCCACAGTTATTAGGCTGGATGCCACGACAGCGAAAAGCATCAGACCTGATTTCAGTCTGTCTGCATCCACCTCCGCTTTGAACTATAACTGTTTTATTTAATGACATGATAATTGTTCAGTGTTCTCAGACAGTAGAGTGAATGAATCAGAGTTTCGGCGGATACAAAGTAAGACGGTGCGTCTGCTCATCAAGAAGGGATGGCTTGGGAACAGGCACCGCTTGGGTCACCTGCTTGGGTCCTGAGAGAAGTCCAGGGGCTGGTCTGTGGGTTAATCCCCCTTTCCCATGCTCCTCTTTGTTAGTCCCCTGGAGGGGGTGGGGGGTTTAATCCGAGGACAGACACTGACGAATGACTCAGCCTGACGATTGACCGGCATCACTGGATCCTTTGTGGGCCCCCCCAGACCTGGCTGATAACTGCCGCATTGTCATTTTTCAATGGCCGATGCATGACCCCCCCCCCCCCCCCACGCTCCCGCCTACTTCACTCCGCCTCCATTTGAAATCAATTTTAGATTTGGGGGCGACTGTCACCTGGCTGTCCCAAACGCCCCCCCCAATGCCTCTCCACCCTGGCAACTTGGGGCTGTGACAACGTGCCGATTTGCTAATGCTAAAATGCTAATTGCCGCAGGATGGTGGGATGTGATATGACATTTCAAGCTGCGCAGTCATGCCAAGCTGTCACTGCGCAGCTGTAGATCCTGTCCGTTTGCGTGGCTGATGCATCCGATGTATCCACCTTCCAGGCACCCTGACCGGTGGCCAGCTGGGGCCAGCAGAGGTGGTTCAGCAGAGGCTCCGCTGCGGGCAGGTGGAAGAGGCCATAGGCCTGCTGGGGACCATGGACTGGAGCATCATGGGAGGGGAATGCTACCGAGTGCTGACCGGCATCTTGGATCACCTGTTCAGGCTGGAGCTCAATGCGCATACAGAGGGTGAGGATCTCAGGGCTTGACGTCTGCAGTAAATGCAGGCCTTGGGTCTCTTCTCGATGTGGCGTCCCTGTCATTTCTGAGCTGGGCTCTAAAGACATATTTATCTCATTCATCTTCAGATGCTGGTCTGGATGCCCCCTGACCTATTGATGGTATTCCTATCTGTTTTTTGTCTTTAGCTCAGCTAGAGGCTACTCTAGGCATTTTCTACGCACCGTCTCCGCCTCTGTCGGACATGGTGATCCTGGAGTACCGGGACTCCATCTGCAAGTATGCCCGCAGATTCTTTCATCACCTGCTCAGGTGAGTGCCCCTGGTGGTCTTTGACATGCACTGCACCCTGTGAGTTTAATATGGGACTCCCAAGGGGAGGACAAAAGGAAAAAAAAAAGCATCTGTAAACAGCTCAGGGCTGGACTATATAAAGTATTTCAATAACTAGACGGAAAGAAAAAAAGAAATCTTCAAAGCTTCTTCCATAAGGCGGCGCTATCCTCAGGTTCTCCAGTCCTCTGGCACTGGGGTATAAGAGGCTGGGTTCCTCCTGCGATGAGAATTCAAGGCCCTGTTTTATTGTCCAACTTTGTTGTTTACGCTGACATGAAGCAAATACCGCATTCTTTTGGTCCAGTATTGGCGGAAGAGTTTGCAGAGGGTGTGGTGTCTGAGATACGCATTCTGACTCTGAAGCCTTCGACCTGCAAGTGCACACGTCACTTCTGTATTGTCTTTCACAAAGCCCTTCACCCTGTCCCTCTGCATCATGCCACCTCTATGACTCGCCCATTTATAATGCCGCTCGAAACTCAGTCAATCTAGAGATTCCTAAGACAGGTTCTCACTGCTACTTTTACATGGGTCTCCTCTGTAGACATACTTTGAATTCTTAGTCTGTCATTAGTCTGATTTGGTGTCTAAACTCCATCTCCAGGTACCAGCGATTTGAGAAAGCTTTTCTACTGGCTGTAGACATCAGTGCCAGAGACCTTTTCATGGCAAGTATCTACCATGTATTTTATCTATTCACTCATGTTCCAGTGCAGGAAACACTAAGTAGGGGATACCCTGGACTGCATGTCATCCCCCAACCCCTGAGGTGTCAGGCTGCAGTAAGGCTGCCCTGTATTTTAATAGTCCATCCAACAGAAATCATCGCGGCCTCAATGTCTTTTTTACCATCAGAACGTAATCGAACTGCATTTAGCACCTTCAGCATCGCTCGATTTTTCACCGGCTGATGAGAATGAGCTGGAAACAGTCCCAGTCGTGGCTCCAGTGTCAGAGCTCTGGGCTGTTCCCTTCCCCTCCTTCCTGTGCCTCGGGGTCTGCTGAGCCCCGTCTGGTGTGTGTGCCTTGCTGATGTTCCCCTCATTCCTGCCCCGCACGCTCTCCTGTAATCAGACCCAAAGTTTCCGGCTCATTCTGCACCAACGGGTTCCGCCGTTGGGAAGATCGAGTAGGTGGGGGAATCTCGAAGTTGGGGGGGTGGGGTTGGGGACTTATATCTTGCAAGGAAGTAAGAAATTATGAATGTTCCCATGAGCTGCTTTTGAGACGCCAAAGAGGACAGTGGGTCTAAGACAAAGACCAGAACCTTTCATCCCACGTCTCCTTCAATGAGCCACAGAAAGTGAGATGGAACAGTCTTTGGCACATGGGCAGATGCACATAGAGGTCTAGTGCTCCAAATGGGTCTCCTTGTTCCTTCAACAGCATCTCTTGGGGTCATGGGCTGTCCAAGTTGCAGCCCCAAGGTATTCGATTGCTGTAAAAGAAACAATTAAAGTGACATTAGAAGGCCTTTGTTAGCTGAAACGCATTTTGTGTGAGGGGGGCGTTGGCACATGCTTGAGTATTTTTGGATTTTATTTATTTTTTTTAGACTGCATTCTCCAGCTCCAATTACCCTTCGATAGTTCGAGGATGACGTATCCAATTAGGTCACCCGTCAGCTGTCAGTGTCTGCATTGTGTGACGGCTTTGTTTGTTAACGACTCTCGTACCCCACCTTTGCCTCCTCGGGGCGGTCAGGCACAAGGCCCGTCGTCGCGGCGCACCAAGGCTGTCTCGTTGGATTAGACCGGAGTGTTACCGGCTGACAGGCCAAAACAAGTGTCATACCCTGTTGACGGGTGGAGTCCTCCAGGTATAATGTGAAACGGGAACCAACTCTTTGGTGTGTTTTGCTCTCGTCTGATCATGCTTGGAAGACTCTACTCATGTGTGATTCAGCTGAGGTGGCTGTGTGTTTAGTCCAATTTTTTTTGTAGGGAGACCTCTTATGGGGCTTTTGGTGGTTGTGCTATGAATGTTTACTGGGAGGGCAGGTCACTCTATTGCTAACATCAGATCTGTTTACCAGATTTATATCAGCGTTTAAGAGGTTTCACGGAGCAGAATCGGCCAACACAGGCTGGCCAGCCAGATTAAAGGTGGCCGTATACTTCAAACACCATCTGCACAAAACAAAATCGAAGACGTTTGTGTGAACAATCTGTCGCATCCTTAAAACGACACCACCACCTTGTTCTTTCTGTCACACCACAACCATAGAGGGCTTAAAACATTTTCAATGCAGCAGACCCACGAAGAGAGCGCAAATAAACAGATTGGGGCAAGTGCGCAAGTCATTTTAATAATGGATATGGCTGCTCTTTTAAAATAGAAGTTATAGTATCTGTTATATTAATTTTCACTATTTAAAGATGCGCATGCTGCGCTGCAAAGCATGCTGGTAACTGCATAATTAGTCCTCCAGACCAATCCTGCAGTATCACATTTATGTCAGCCAATCGTGGACAGTGGGTGAGATCAGAACAAACAAACAAACTTCGCCTCAGGGACCCCATACAGGGGGTGTGCCGAAACGGTGATCGCTGCTGCGATTACGGTTCATAGAACATTGTATTGGCAAAAAAATGTTGATTCTGTCAATTTTTGTTTGAAGTATGCAGCCATTTTAACAGCTGGGAGTGACAGTCATGAGTACCAGCACCCCCACCCCCCAGGTTGAGACGTTATTTACACAAGAGGAATCATATTACGATAATTACGATCACATTGCTAATTCTGACCAGCTTACTTACTGGAGGAATATTATAGTTAGTTATAAAGTTAACTGTGTGGCCAAACACCAAGTTTCGGGGATCGGTTTATGCCCCCAGATACCGGTTTCTAGAGATGGAGCAAGTTTCCTCTTGGCACTTTGGTTTCGTCCGGCGATACCGTGTGTGTGTGTGTGTGTGTGTGTGTGTGTGTGTAGAGTTATAGGACTTGAAGTAAAACTGTGACTGACCGTGTCCAAATTCTGGTGAGGTTCTGGACTTTCCGACCAGGTGACCCCCCCCCCCCCTTTTTATAGTCCAATTTACAATCACAAGTGAAGGTTTGCGAAGACAGCGTGACTGATTTAAGAAGTCGCAGCGCGTTTGATCCCTGGAAGGCTGATGTTCACTTCAAACAGGTCACTTTCCTTCCACCTCCTGCCATAAACTTGACAACCGGTAAATGGACAATTGTCATTGGAGTCCAGATTCATTTTAGATTAAGCTCTTATTTTGCTTTACCCTCAAAGGACATCCATTACATGGCTCAAGATAAGGGGGAGCTGGTGCTGGCTGAGGTGGCGATGAAGAAAGCCAACCAGATCAACGCAGACTTTGCAACCACAGGTCCAGGTAGGAGAATAATGAAACCTGTGGTAAAACATTTGGTACACCATACAGCTTCCTGCAGCTTGCAATGCAGGGGTCGCACTCTATACGGCATCCTTGGAGCCAGAGACTCTCCCGTTTTAGTTCCTAGTGCCCTTTGTGGTCAGAGGAATGTGAATCTGCCGTGAATTTACTGCAGAAGGCAGGTGAATTATAGGATGGAGAAGTGATTTGGGTTGAATGGAGAATGCAAATGGGGAAGAGCTGCTGTAGGGTGGTGGAAGCTCGTTTGGGAGCAGTGAGGGGAACCTGCGGTGTCTTACTGGTGAGGGACCTCTGAGTGTGGAGTCCTTTGGTCTTCGAGAGCTTCACATTTGTGCTTTGACAGACTCCCTCCACCCCTGCCCCCACCTTATCCCACCTCTTATGGTCTGAAAAGCCTATTGACTCCAATGCTTTAGAGAGGTGGTCCTCAGCTTCTCGACCAGGAGCCAGCGCGGCATTCCGGCTTCCTTTGATCCCACAGGAGGCTCCTATTGATCCCAGACGAAGTGCCTGGGAGTTCTGGGGTTTTTTTGTGCTGAATTTGTTTGTGTTGCCAGGGGAGGAGCTGTATTTGCAAGGAACAGGGAGCCATGGGCGTGACCCTTCTGTGACTGACAGCATGACGGAGCAACCCAGAGACAAGGCAGCGAAGCGGAAGCCTCCGTCAACGGCCAATGACAGGAGTCGAGTCCTACCGAGGCCGCACCAAGAAAGCGTGCCTGCCCGGTGAGCAGGCTGGCAGCCTGAGTTTGTGCGCTGATACATCCCCGTGGGTGTCAGGAGTGGAACATCTGGTGATGTGTGTCAATGTTTTAAGGAAAGAAACTGATCTGAGATCAGTCATTACTTCTAGTATATCTGTTATAAGGTGTACACTTCACAGTCACTAGTCAAAAGGCCAGATTTCCAACACAGATGTGCTATACTGGGCTTTTTCCTTCTTCATTGTTTTTTGGGAGGGGTACCAATAGTTTTAACCCCCCCCCATTCATTTGGCTTAATGTGGATCTCTGTGTATTACTGCAGACTGGCTCTCAGCATTTCACCCTTGTAGGTGTTTCATGGTTGGTGATAGTACAGCTGCTGACTACAGGGCAGCCACATGTTCTTTAAAGCCCCCCCACCACCACCACCACCATTACTGAGCTACCCCGCCTGTCTGCCCCTAAATCCTCTATCCCCTACACTGGCCAATTTAAACAGGCGCAGCCCAAAAAAGATGGACCAACTTAAGCTCCTTTTAGAACACAGAGTAAGAGGGTTACGGCAATTTGGCACCCAAAGCCGGACTATAGCCGGCCACGGCCGTGCCAGCGGCGGAGCGGGAGAAAGCTGATCAAGATGCTTTAGAAGAGATAATGGCGCCTGAAAGGAAAAAAAAGAGCTCCCCTTTGCCCCCCCCCATCTCTCGTTAGTTTTTGTTTTTCCTCGAGCAATCTAATCTGGTCTCAGATGAAGTTTCATTGTTGCCTATGGAAAGCTAGGGAAGCTTAACAAGATTCGGGTGGGGTGGGGGAGGGGGTTCCAAACTCAACGCTAGGTCAGCACAGCACTAGGGAAGGGAGGAAAATCAGTTTTGTGCTGTCTGTCGTATCCCGTGGGGGATCCCCCCTGGTTGGCATCCGCTGTGTTACTGTGGCTCAGAGAATCGCTTGATGTGTCTATTTCGCTGGAGGACAGGCACGGGACCTGCTGGCAACAGCTCGTCAGCAAAGCCGGTTTCCTGTATCTCTTTACACACCTGCACTTTGGCGTGAATACCAAATTACAGAAGTATGGTACTGGGGATTGTAAGGTTCTAACTCGCATCAACCAGTAGAACCTAACAGTACTTCACCAGAGGTAACATTTACATTTATTTTAACCAGTGCTTTCATCCAAAGAAAGCAGGCTCAGACAGTCTCCGGAGAAACTGGGGGGTTAATCACTCTGCTCACAGCCTAGTGGTGAAATCAATCATGTGGCTGACCCTGGGATTTGAACCAGCAACCTTCCAATGATAGACACAGTATCCTAACCCCCTGGGTCACGTACCACTCCCACTGACCAGCCTGCATCTCTGAGGGTTAAGGCTGTTTATGAAACGCCGTGCTCCTTTTCTCCTGCTACAGTGTGACAGCAAGAGGCCGAGATCAGATGGGTGTATTCTCAGGGATTGCAACAGGAAACCGACCCGGACCCCGGACACAAGCAGGCGAGTGACCAGAGCTGGGCCTTCATAGGTCAAGGAGAAATTTAGGATTTCGACAGCCCATGCAGTCATGGATTAAAGTCTGAGCTCCAGCATAAAACAAATCTGTTATGAATGCTAAGTGATCATTTACCCAGAAGTTAGCAAATGCAACATATACAGCATACCCTGGTCTTGATGGGATGCAGAAAATGTTTCTCAGGATCTCACTGACCAACCTACTGTTCAGTTACGGGATTAGAGGTTCAATGAGCCATGGTGTTAAGAAGGGCCCAGTTACTTAAAGTGCTACAAAAAAATGGCCAATACTGCAATTTATACAATGATGAAGAATGTAGCTTGTTGAAGATTGCGGTGTCTATGAAGAGGTCCGTGCTCGCATAAGTTCTACATTCACGAAACAACTTTTATAACTTTGTTTAAACAAAAAGTACTTCATGACACTTCTTGGAGAGCAAGTCTTGAACTTTGTCGGTGACAGTTTTATCTTCTGTTAGTCTTAGTATCAGTTCTCACATGAGGGGCATCAAGTTTTAAGACATTCACACTTTGTCAAATTTAAATTCCAAAAGGACTCTCATGCGATTCACTGATTGTCTCGGTTTCATAAAGCTCAACCATTCAACAATCCAGATGGTGGATTATTTCCGGAATATGGGTAGCGGTTTCTATATTTACCTAACCCAGAATTTTTTTTTTTTTTTTTTTTTTTTAAAAGTCGCTCAGAATTAAGTCAGCCTTTCAGAAATTCCTCAGTTGACTGGCAGTTTACATTTAAATACATTGAACATCTGAAGATTCAGCTGAGGTCTTAGCCAGTGGTTTCTTCGTTATTTCTGCTTATTTTCTTCACGATGATGCAAGTTTCACTCTGACTTGGTTCGGTGGTCTTGCTGGATTGCTCAACTCGATTTCAACTTGTATCCATTGCTATAAAAGGGAACAATCTAAAAATGACCCTCACCCAGCGTAACGCGGCCTGTCCCCAAACAACCACACATTCCCAAACTCTTTAGATATGGAAAGGAAAAATGCAGCTGACACCAAATTCAAATGGGAGAGGGGGATCCGGGCTTTTCCGAGGGGGGGGGTAAACGTTTACAACCATGAGCAGCTTCTCATGTTCTGCAAGTTCCCAAGACCGTTGATAACAATTTATCTAGCAAATCTGAGCTGCACCACTCTCAAAAGCCATCTGTTGGTGTTAGCGGTGCACACTCCGCATTTTCATTTGCCAAATTTTAACCTATTTTTAATGGATTTTTTTGTAGAGCTTAACCCTGGTGAAGATCAGGTGAGAAAACACATCTTTCAAACCTACCCTCGAGTCCCTTACAAGTTACATTTTACACATCTGTATATTTTACATATATTTTTTTGTCTATGTAATGTGATGTCTGTTATTCTTTTTTTTATCTTCAGGTGACCGGACAAATGGGGTCCCTGAAAATTGTTCATTTTGGTTTAGTGTGAAGAACCACAAACGTGTAAAAGGAATCTGTCGTCCTGGTTGCCTTCTCAGCAGCTGTTGTGAGCTGTATCTGTTCTGGCCCACGCTGGACCAGTTTAACCATCATAGCAATGGCAGCCAAATGCAACCCCGGATATGGAACTGAATAATAAACTTTTGACTGATAATAAAAGTATGTATTTTATTTATAATAAAAGTATTTTTACTTCTCTAACTGTGCCCGTGTGTTAGCTACTGTAACGTAAATGGTTTTAGTGCTTAGCATGTGATTACATGTTGGCAGGAATTAGCTCAAGTCAAGGTACAGGTGAGTGTACACAAACAACTGAATAAATTTATGTTTTAAGTTAAATCTGTGTAGGAATGCCGTCTAACTAATGGGCCCGAATGCAGAGACAGTCTAGGATGGGCAGGCGATGAATGAGGCCCGTCTAAAGCCATGCTGGTTTTTAATTTTTTTTTTTTTCTTCTTTCCGTTCCTCAAACATTAGACATGTTCCTTATTCATGAGCGAAATCTACACCAGGGTTTTAAGTAGCAGCGATGCGCTCGCGATCGGTGGCGTCAGGACTGCTGACGGCCTGTACGCGGAATTAATCTGACAGCATCCAGCGATCCTTAATCCCCCGCAGTATCATAATCTATTTACTTTGCATTTTAAGAGGATTTCCCAATAAAATATACAACAAGCGATGCTGGAAATGGACAGGAGATCATGAGGGATTTTTTTTTGCTCCACCGTCAAAATTTTTTTTAAAAAAACTTGACGCAATTAGCCCCCTCAATCTGCTTTGTCTTTTTCATATTTATACTCATTCAAAAAAGACAACTGTACTTTGTGCTCCCTTACCGATGTGTTCATTAGAGGACATTTTTAAGATGAATTCATTCAACAGTACATGCTTTTAAAATCACAGTAAATATCAAAGAAAACGCTGCAGTCACGCAGTAACCAGACCTCAGAGAGGAAAGGCACAGTCATTATCAAACTCCTCTCTGCATGGATGTCGCTCCAGCCTATTCCTAGCTCATCCTTCCCTTTAATTTTGTTCCAGGCACTGAAAAGATTTCCTGCATACAAATTTCGGATCATGGCCCTAGGAGTAAAGGGGTGGAGGATACAGTTTGTAAGAGGTGCAGATTAGCCAGTGGAATCTACGCCTCCTATTAGATATCCGTGTGTTACATAAACATTTATAAAACTGATGTAAATGGACCATTAAGCCTTATGACATGTTAAAGCTTAATTGCTTACAGTTTTCAAACATATTCTGGTAAATAGGTGGGTTGCTAGGGGGTTGCATGGTGGTGCACTGGTTAACATTGTTCCCTCATAACTCTAGGACCAGGGTTCAAGTCTCCTCCATGGCTGTCTTTGTGTGGAGTTTGCATGTTCTCCCCAAGTGGTTGTGGGGTTTCCTCTGGGACTCTGGAGTTACCAAATTGCCTGTAGATGCCTTGTGATGGGTAGGTTCCCCTCCTGGGTCGCTCCTGACTGCCTGCAACCCTGAGTAGGATGGATGGAGCTGAGTTGTTACAACTCAGTCACACTTCCTGCAGTGAACATAATACAGAACTGTGTTGTATTAACCATAATAAACCATAATTACTACACAAGAGAAATCTTTTTAAAAAGCTCTTTTTTGAAGATGTCATTTTTTGCCCCTACTGTAACAACCTACAGCCTTTTCAAATTGGTACATTCCTGTCCTGGGTGGGTGACATGCTGGCAAGGATATGTTGGTGCTGGCCATCTTCTCCCCCCATTCCCCATCTCCCCTTCAGTGGTGGAGGCCTGAGTGGAAATCACAGTCTGTGATCTCCGCCATGTTTAGAGCCAGTTTTAGAAATAAGAGTTTAAGATCATCTATCCAGCCCAGGGTATATTACAGAGTTTACTCATTCGAGTACTAAAGTAAAAAAGTAAAGCATTCCTTTCACTGTACACCTAGTGTGTAGGACCTTAGAGTAACTGAAACACTGTGGGGCTCTGATAGTGACATGTGTTTACTTTGAAAGAGAATAACCTTCTTCCTTTAAGTGACAGCATTTGAGCTTAACTGCAATAGGAAATAAGAATGGAATGAGGAAAATAAAAATCAGCGGTGAACTCACATGAAAGTGCATTCAGAAATGCAGACATTTTGCCCGGAACCCAGAATTCTGAAAAACGTCAATCCGGCGGCTGCTTCCGGTTGGGCCCGTCACACCAGATTGTTTTGGAAGCTGGCTGCCTGCAGTCATTATCACATTCTTCCGCTGATCACCAACGCTCATGCCAATCTGGACACCTAAAACGCACCGTTACAGTCTTAACACTCTCATAAATAATTACCGAATTCAAACGAACTCGAGTTGTTTGCACCTAATCGATCTGGGTGAACGAATACTGAACTGGATAATGCCCGCTTTGCACGTCTCCAGCACAACACGGGCTGGACAAAATGTTCAACCGTACTAAAAACATTTTGTGTCAGCTACGTCTACACATGCAAAGTAATACCCAAGAGTTAACTGAAGAAACAAAGTACTTCGTTCGATAACAGTAGAGGAAGCACCTTTGCCGTGCAGTTGAACTGACAAGCTTTAGTCTAAATCGGGGGTCTTCAAACGTTTGAAGCAAAATGCTAGATCATTGCCATTCGAACTTTCAGGGGCTGGACTATGGATGAAAACGAGAAATCCCTTGTAACCATATTTTCTCCTGTCTACACTAGATCTACATATTAGTAACTATTAAGTGTGATGTAGTGTCAATTTACACATTTATTTCGAAAAAATGAGACCAGAGAAATGGCGTGTAACCACAGATCCCACCTTTGACATTAATTACAGGGATGTGGATGAGGGGACAATCGGCAGTTAGCAGAATAGGGCTGCTTTTTAAAATACCGCATACCACGGAATAATGTCTGCAGCGGTATAACAGTATCAAAAAAAATTGATGGGCTGGGGGCGGAGTGTCGGCACATGCGTAATATAAAATGATGCAGATTACGCAATGAAAAAGTACTGGAAAATGCGGTCTCGTGTGCGCATGCGTGGAGATGGCGCGGAAGCAACATTTTCGATAGGTTTCATATTATCGGTATATGTCACGTCACAGTTTCACATCTTCGGTAGCCACAGGGACCTGGTGTCAATATGCGAATATAACTCCCTCAACTTCCGGGGGGGGTGGGATGTCTGCGTAACGGATACGCATTTACGTGGATTATGCGGCGGTTGAATATTTTGTTTAGTGTTTCTAGGGACATTATCCACATTTGTTTTGATACGTTTTTCATTATACGCCTCTGCTGGTTATTTTAAAAGATGTGTAGTGGCCGGTATTATATGCCCTGCTGATGCTGGTAGAACCCTGATCTAGTTGTCTGCTGGGACAGTACTCGTACGCTCTGATTGGCTGAGGTAAATACACCCCCCACCACACACACACACAGCAGCGTCACCCTCTCGCACGCCAACCAGTTCGCATCTGAACCGGGCCAGCCGACCGACCGAATCTAACTGCAAAGTTTGGGCTAGATAATAGAAACAAACATAGGGGACAGGTCCACGACAGATCTTCAGAGCGGGCTAGACCAGCAAGGTGTATTTTTCATTTGGACATCCATTGCCAAGAAACCAGCCTGCAAACCACAGCAGTCATCTTTAAATTTAACGACAATCGCCTCAAGCTTCACAAAGCCCGTCCATAAATCTATACGATGATTGAAAGCGTGATGGCATACAGAATTACAGCCAACAATTAGTGGCAGTCACATCTACCTTTTCCGCTTTCAAAAATTTTCTAAAATAAAAAAAAGCATGTCTGTACGACCAGAGTCTGAGATACACGAACAAGTATTTTTCATGCAGTCAATCGGTGCTCGGGGATACCTTTAGTAAGACGAGTAAGTGGACCCAGCTTCACGTTCAGTTTACTGCCTTAAATCAGATATCCCCTCTATAGCAATGAATTCGAAACATTTAACTTTAAAAAGCAATTACAACGCCATTTAAATCCAGGTAAATCTATAAATCCATTAAGGAGCCAGCTGGAAACAACCATTTCCACAGGGTAGTGCAATACGAACTAAGACTGATCGCATTCAGACTTGCTGAGTAATTAGTTTTAACTTTACTTACGAGGTAGCGGCGTTGAAATCATACACAAGAACCAACTGCCGTTTTATTATGGAAAGTATAGGCCTACAGCGTGAACCTTTCAAAGGGAGCATTTTAGCGTCCTTTGCTGATTGAAAATTGCATTTACGCGAATCCCTGTTGTCAGATGGGGGTAATCCTTATTCAACTCTGCAGAAATAACAGCGGGCGTCGGACAGGTGCTCTTTGTGAGGACGCGATCACCGCCGGCCACGGGATTCCTTAATACATTTTCCATATTGGTCCACCCAGTTTAATGCAAATTTACCAAATCCGGCCGTGTTTGTGAAGCGCCCGAGAGCGGCAGGAGCCCGCTGACAATGCCCAGTGGGTACCAGTAAGAACCGCAGCAGAGCAAACAGTTCCCGTGTCCTCGTGGACAGGTCTGTTTAGTCAGCCTTGTTTATTCAGGTGCCACATAATTATTAACATACAATACAAAGAGCACGGGCCGGTGTTAATTGAAATCTCGCGCATTTGTCCTCCTCTGCGACGACAAACAAAACCATGCAACGTTGTCATGAGCATCCAGAACAGCATATGTTGGGCAAACAGCACGCCTTCGTTTGTCCTCTTGTCTGTTTATGTGGCGATTTAGTATAAGCAGCAATTTTCTACTTTATAAACCGGACTGATTACCAATTTTTAAAATTTTCCTAAGACGCACAAGACAAATTAACGCAACAAACCATTCAGCATTTCACAACACGAAATTCCCAACGCATGACTCCATGCATTCTCTGAAAGTTGTTTCCTTAACGACATTGTGGTGTGTCAACTTGGATCAGCATCTTTAAAACGACTATTTGCATAATATAAATTAAAGCGACTGGCCGCTGTGAGAACGTGTTTCTTACCTGAAAAACTTATCCAACACAGATCAAACAATTAATTTCGGTCTAAAAGAATTAAATTGGGCCGTCATGTCGCTTACCATAGGATCACTAACTTAAATTTCTCTCAAACCTAAAATATCTGCTCGCTACTGCTTATTCACACATTGCCCGAATATCCAGAATGGTTCTAATATTGTTACGGACAACTTAGCGCCTTTTAACGGCCTATATATAATTTTAACTTGCTGAAAGCAATTTGCTGCTCTAATGTAGTCCCTTTGGATCTGACCAATTAGCCTGGTCACACCCACCTAATTAGCCAATCAAAAGCAATAATATTCCTCCGGGTTAATTGAGATAAGCTCATTCAGCATGCGCCAAGAGCTTGGTGGAAGTGCACCATGGTGATAAGTGCAGCTCTAGCACGGTGTGACTACCCGAGCAGGCAACACGGTACGATTTGCATTTAACTCGCATGCTAGACACATCTTAAGCAGAACTGTATTTCGCAAAAAAACACCGTAAGATGTACAAATACGCCTAGAAATAGTTGATACAAAGTAGGCTGGCCTATATATAATTTCTCTATTCACTGTTGTAAATAATACATAATGGAATACACATGAAACTGAATAATTTATTTTTTTATCAGCTATACAGACCGTGGGAATCTCCCTACAGTCAGCTTAATATTCAACCACCCTACATGAATCTGCCGTCTAAATGCGAAATGAAAAAATAAATTAAATAAACAAGAATTAATTATTACGCCGGGTGATGGCTTGTCGGAGTATTAATTTAAATTACCCGTTTTAAAACTGCATATTTGATAAACTACAAATTCCATGAATTGTCAGTTAAGCATAACGAATTTTATAGTAATTATAAACAGACTTAACACTTTAAAATACTCTCGGTATTAATGAAGCATAAATACCACTTAATTATTTAAATAGAAAATTTAAAATAATCCACTCAACGACCACTGAAAAAAGTACGTTAAATTGATTTTTATTTGTATGGACACGAATATACGGGCGTTTGCCTTAAATACATTCAAATTTACGGGCATATTTGAAACGTGTCCAGTCGACATTCCCTTAGAGTCAGTCCAGGCGAAACGGGAAGTTCAAGTGCTGCGACTACAAACGTCTCTCCAAACCCACCGTCGACCATATCTGGATTTAACTTGATGCTGCATTTTTTTCCAAGGGTCAGAGCAATGTGCAACTTGAACGGACGCTCCTGGGATAATCATAGCTTTCGAGCATTTTAAGTCACAGATTAATGCGGACGGAAGTCGTCAGTGCCGAATCCGACACCGAACTGACGAATTTTCGATTCATATTCTGTGAAACCGGATGCGTTCATACTTATTTGTGCGGTTAAAATCTTCTTAATTTCAGGTACAGTTCTGCCAACAAAACTTGGGTCAATGCAACTGACCTAAATACATATCTACACATTTCAGCTCCATTATGCAGCTGACTAAAATATCTTCTCCATCCTAAAAAAATCTGTACAACACTTGATTGGAATCAATGAATAAATTCTTAGCGTTCTGGTGGAGCTGCAGGCCAGAAGAGGTTAAAAAATTAAGCTGTCGAGGTCTGGTTGAAGAAAGGCATTGAAAAAGTACTGTGTGCGCCCCCCCCCTTTCTTTGCTAATAAGTTTGTATTTTTTCTTAGGGTGGGACAAAACTTTGTGGTATAGGTCAACTTAAATGCTTAAAATTCAAGGGTGTGTGAATGTCTAAAAGCATGTCAAACTTCAGGGTCATACTTGGAAAAAATTATTTTAGAGGAAAGTGGATCAGAAATCACAACACTTGAAATCTCCAGGAGGCTTGGTCTTTGTAGTCCAAGCAGTCCGCTGTGTTGAAGTTGAGTTTCCAAGAGGATGCTGTTTGGTCTTTGTAATCCAGGCAGTCTGTGGAGTTGAAGGCCAGGCCAGCCCCGCTGTAGGCCTGGTGGTGATGGTGGCTGTGTCCTGAGGACTGGCTGATGTGATGGTGTGGATGACCCGGCATAGGGGAAGCCGCCATGGGACTTAGCTGGTGGGGATGATGGTGAGCATGCATAGGTGCCAGGTACGAGCCACAGTCCACTCCACCAAAGTAGGAGCCTGATGGGTTGGGGTAGCCCTGGCCATAGGCCCCGGTTTGGTTATACGACATGGGGTAGGAAGATCCGGCCGATGGCGGCGCAGAGCGCTGCATGCAGGAAGCATTGACCGAGGTTACGGGATCCGTGACAGACACAGACGGGGCAGTCGAGCCGGGGGTAATGGAGGCCGGACTCCAGATGGAGGAGATCGGGGTGCTGACTGAGGTGGAGGGGCCACAGAGGGCTCCATTGTGGCTGGTGGAGGTGGAACTGGATGAAGAGGAGGAAGACGTGGTACCGGTGCTGGACACGGCAGGAGGGCTGAATTGGCCGCTGCTCTCCGAACCCGTGCTCTCACGCGTGGGCGACGACTTCTTCTTGACGGGCCGTGTCTTGGAGCCGCCGCCGCTCTGCTGCTGCTGCTGGCGGCACTTGGCTCGCCGGTTCTTGAACCACACCTGGGCGAGCAGAATAACACCCTCAGACAAAGAAGGAACCTGCTGCCTCGACGGAGGCGAGCTGCTGTGAAATTAGCGACATGGCTATACATCTGAGGTACGTTATCAGTCCGCATCGTTCGGGCCGGCGCCACCTCCACCACGGCGGCTCTCATTTCAGACCCTGTGAATGGTGCCCAGATAACAAGCTATTGAGTTGCTCTTTAGAAGTGCGAGTCAGTCTCTGGGCTGAAGTGGCCCTGCTCATGGTGAACCATTTCAGACACCTTTTGAGAAAAGACCATGGTGTAAAGTCTAGGCATTTGGTCCTAACGGTTTAAGGGTCCAGACAATCCCCCCCCCCCTCCCCTGCCAAAAAAACAAAACAAAAAAATGGGTGAAAATGTCAGACTCATTTTTCAATTCTGAAAAGTCACCCACATATTCCCCAGTGTGAAAACTAAGAGAATGATGTTTAACCTTAAATCCAAGGAATGCAACTATGTAAATCCCAGAACAGTAACAAGAGACTCTTGTAAGTATATTTTGTGAAAACCCCATATGACCAAACATAATCATTATAAAAATAAATCGTTATGATCTACGGTGACTCATTACTGTCTTTAACAAGAAACGTGTTTAGGTTTCACTGCAATTCCTCCCCATGTTTACACAAAGCCGACACAAGGGGGGGCAATTGAGCAGACTGCGTAAACTCGGAGTGAAACAGTGTTAACATCACAAGAAAAAGTTTCCGACACCAGACAGCAGCAAAGGAGTAGTCCATTCCAAAAGTAATTAAAGTTTTATGCTAATAGTATTACTGGCAGCTGCGTAGTCATAAATCACAATACCTGAACTCTGGATTCCGGCAAATTAATTTTCAAGGCGACCTCCTCTCTCATGAAAATATCCGGGTAGCGCGTCTTGGCAAAGAGCGCTTCTAAGACGTCCAGTTGCGAGCGAGTGAATGTAGTTCGCTCCCGTCGCTGTTTCCGTGGAGTAGCTAAAATGTGTAAAGGAAAGAAAGCCACACGTGAAAGATGGAATTTTAATCCCTTAAATTAACGCGCGTTTAATTAAATTTGACGTCAACCGTAAAATTTAAGATACAACTTAACTTACCGGAAAGGAAGCCATAATTAGTAGGCCCTATACCTGTGAATTTTCATTATAGTATGTGTATCGAATTAATTGGGAGATGCAAACGCAGGCTATGTTTAACTTTTTTTGAAGTCGTAAAAAGA
This sequence comes from Mormyrops attenuatus, assembly GCA_026777985.1. Taxonomy (NCBI): domain Eukaryota; kingdom Metazoa; phylum Chordata; class Actinopteri; order Osteoglossiformes; family Mormyridae; genus Mormyrops; species Mormyrops attenuatus. Next base: position 7,448,268 of record JAODKC010000064.1, read on the forward strand.
GACATCATAAATACATTAAAGAGGCATTAATTTGCCAAAATAAGTTATTAAAATGACGCTGGCTTCAGGCCCATTTCTAATGGGTACTTTATAAAGGCATATTCAAAATTTAACCCTAACCGTTTATCCTGGTCAGGGTCACGAGATAATATAAAATATAAATCAACGTCATTAGTATCATTAAGAATATCCAATAAACGTGTGTGTGTCTTTGCATATATGTAGGCCTACACGTTCACTGGTTACGTAAAAGGATGGTATATATAATGCAACATCCGTGCAGCAATTTAGGGACGAACCTGGATATCCGACCGAAGGGTGAAGTAAGTCCATAGCAGCCCCGCTCAGCCCCAACCCGTTCATGCCGTACGGGGGCTGTTTGAGATATGACATCATGCTAGAGGCTGTCACGGGCCCCCCCAGGTCTATCCAGTAGTCCGATTTCCACAGATGTATTATTTCGACGAGGAAAGCTTCGAGGCAATTCGCTAAACATAAAACAATAAAGGATTAGAAGGTTTCTTTAACCGAAAAATCACACAGTAAGACACATAAGAAAAGGCCGAAAACCCCGAAAAAAAAAACCTCAAAAACACAGGCGAAAAGTTTCCGTTTTGCACAAATCTTATTCACCCTACATAGTCGGCTATTTTAAACTGTATTTAAACAGGCCTTGTCTTGAAGTAGTTACACCTATTTAGAGGGAAAAAAATTGCAATATTACATAAACATGTAAACATCTTAAATATAATACGCTCAGAGCTGATTTTTTGGTTTGCATTTTAATTTAGTAACGAAATTATTTATTACTTTCCTGCAAAATTAAATACACTTCAAAATGTATACTTAGTGTTACAATGCCTTGTTATAACAAGGTTTATTGTATAAAGGTACATAAAGGTCACAAATTCAAGAGCACATTCCACAATTTTTTTTTGAATATATTTAGTGTTTTTTTTCCAATTTGAATTGTTTCTTGTCTGTCTAAAAGTTTGCTCAGTTTCAAAATATTGCCATGTTCCCCCCTTGAAATAGTTTTCTGAAAAACAACAATTGGCATGAATTCCGCAATTTTACTGTCATTGTACACACTTGTAATTCATTTACTGATTTTATTATTCACCTGATGCAAGTCATATTAATCTTTTGATTTCATTTACTGTTCTATACAGAGATCTTTAGAAACATTTCACGACCAATTATTTGAAATAACATATTTAAATGACAATTTTGTCCGAGCATTTATTACTATCATGAATTAAAATACATGTTAACTATCAGTAATCTCTAAATGAATGTGTTTACATTTCGCATACCTGCATACTGGAGTGGTTAATACTAATTAAATGTCATGGGATTTTAAACGTTTCCGCCCGCAAAGGCCACTTGTAAATTGCCTTAATGTTTTTAAATAATCATTTTAGAATCATCGTTGCTTTGCTCTTAACTCAACTAAATAATGTTTACATAATTTAACATAAATGCATGAGTTAGAATAATGTTTGCTGAACCAGATACATGATACGTTAAACTTGTGCAAAACTTTTTATAAACGATACTTAGGGTAATTTGGGAAATTATCTAGGCAACCGACGATTATCGAAGAATTTACAAGAAAGGATATTAAGACAGTGAATATTTTGATGCCAGTAAATAAAGGTTAAAAAAGTTTAAGACTTAAAAAGTTAAAACTCAACGGTCGACCGTCCCTCTTGCCATGCCAAGGGGTCCATCTCGGCCCCACGCCGGAAAACGTAAAACTGGCGACTTCTAATACAACAGATGCATCTCTGTAGCCCAAACTCCGTAATAATTGATACAATTGCAGTTTAGACTGGACTATTAATAAGATCATTTGGAGAAGGAGGATTTTACACGAAAAGAGACAGAGAAAATACACTTCCAGATTTTACCTAGATAACCTGTATTCATGTTTTTTTTTCTGACAGTCGTGCGTTCAAATTCACTTCCAACTTGCAACTGAGAATTATTAATACTAATATAGATCTGCACATCAAGGTTCAGAATTGCCTGACGGATAGCATTTGCCAACGTTACAAAGACAACGAAAAACGAATATACGCATTAATCAGTCGTCCTTCCGTCCTTCCGGTTATACAGGAGAGACTGTCGCTTCCAAATACAGAAAATTGGAAGAATGTGACAAATTTAAAAGTTGGGAATACGAGTTAACGTCAGTTAGAACAAATGCGGCACGAAAAATTCACAGCGGCATCGGACGAGTTCTTACACGTTCTTACCTTTTTTTTTTTTAATCCTGCGTCTCTTTTCATCAATTTCTCAGCTTTCAGTCTAATCAAGAGGTGTGTCTGAATGAAAATATCCACCGATGGAAGCAGTTCGGAAATCAATGCTGTTTTAAATAGATCAAATTTAAATATCATGCATAGCAAATAAGGGATTAAACGTGGGTTAAAGTGTTTCTTGCAAAAAAGTTTTTAATCAAGCGCAATGCGTCGCAAATGTTTTTACTATATTACTGCAAACACGCAGGATTTGAAAACAAAGTCAAAATTCATTACCTTTGGCTGCTCTTCAGTGTCTTGCAGTGTTTAGATGATTGCTAATGTAGACAGATGGAGATTGATCACCTTCTCTCAACCCAATCCCTCTAAGAGCGTAACACACCTGCGGATCCGCCCACCGTAACCAATCGACGTGTGCTCCCTCCGTGACGGACTGGAGGGAGAACCATTTACGGAACAGAGAGACTTAAAATCCCCTCCCATTAAAACCGAGGACAACAAACTTGTCCAACAGTCTCAGGAAAAAATAATAGTTAAAAAATAAATAAATAAAACGGGAAGTTTAAATACACGACACAAAATCCTATGACTGAGCAATATTCCTTTGTTTTTATTCTCTTTCTCTGTTGTTGAACAGCGCAGGCATAAGGGAAGTGAATTTTAATAACACAAATTGCGCAGTATGCATTTAAATTTTAAAATGTGTTTTTTCGTTCTTTCAAAAGAATAGATGAGTTCAAAGCTGATAAAATATGAACAATTTCCGCGTGTTTTACAATGAAAAGACAGGAGGCAGATTTCTAAGTGTCACTATCTGAAAATGCTCCATGCATATTGAACCAAATTGTGGTTTACTTTTAATTACCCGCAAAATACACTCAAACTGGTAATTTGATGCTAAACTGAATTGCCCAATGACTCATTTAAGCAGGTTAATGACATCGGTTTACTTTCTGCTTTAAGAAACTTGTACTTGTCTTTTTGGCTGTCGGACTTAGTAGACAATTTACAAACGATTATCAAATTTATAAACGGATTATTTTGGCAGATAACTCGCTATTGTAAATACACGTTATCTTTTGCGAACGTCGTGTGAAGGGGGGGACGCTTTGTCACTGTTAACAAGCCAAAAAAGCAGATCTGGGATGAAATATATGGAAGGTTTAAATCGTATATTTTATTTATTTTCATTTTTTATTATACCCAGATCTCATGAATATTAATGACGAGCTAATCCCCACTTAGAATTACATTTCAGAATAGTCCGCGTAAAGTTTAACAGGGACAGTCTTCTTACACACAGAGGGGAAACGTGAAAGGAATTAAAGAAAAACGCAGCCGATCCAGAAAATGAATGAAATAGGCGCAGAAAGAATCAGACTTTTGGAATCAAAAGAAAGCACCTTTGAAGACTCCGTGTCCCAAAGAAATGCCAATAAAATACGGTAACAGAATATCATGGAGAACGCAGCGCTTCCTTAGCGGGTCCTCAAAGGGGTCGCGGAGATGCTCCGAAGGACGCTAATACGCCCACGGTCGCTTCTTTTGTTGATCTCACAAAATCAACTCATTCTAATCGAGGCCGAAGCTGAAAGCGAGCTAATGTTCAAAGCAAGTGACCGCCAGACAAACGAAATGACATTGGGGGGGGGGGGGGGGGGGGGGGGGCGGGGGGGGGCGGGCCGGGCGGGGGGGGGGGTG
>JAODKC010000064.1:7475289-7489251 GCA_026777985.1 Mormyrops attenuatus
AGGGTATGTAGGCATAAAAGCTCTCAATACAGCAGCTTACGCACCCCCACCCCAGCCCAAGGGAGGATCCCCCCCAGCCTCCTTATGTCAACATTCAAAGATAGATAAACCAAATTCAAAAGGTAGCAGTAGGCCGCCAGAAGTAGCCCCTCCCATCCCAGAGGACATGCCCCAGTAATACCCCACTAGTCAGTCCAGCTGCCCCGTGGCGGCCCCGGCCGGCCCTGGAACCCGCTGATACGGCTCCCCCATCCCCATCGTGATAAGGCCGGCCCCGCGTCCCCCAGCCCCTTCATCCATTATCATGATTATCACCGCCATTGTCGCCCCCCTTTCAGGGCGGTGTCGCCAGAGCGAGACAGGCCGGGCCCCCGGGATGCGTGACTAATGGCGCGGCCCGCTGAACGTCGCAGGCGGTTATCAAGCGACACCGAGGCGGCGGCCTTCCACCGCATACAGACAATCGCTAATGAGCTTCCCATGCCCCCCCCCCCCCCGCCGCCTCAAGGAGCTCTGGGATGCTCCGCCCTCGCGATTGGCCAGAAAGCTTTATCCTCCTCCCGTGAAGGCTTCATTTGCAAAAGCAAGCGTACGGCCTAAAGCCAGCTTTCCTCCTGCTAGCAGGACAGGAAGCAGGAACCAAACAGAAATGTGTAGAAGTGTATGACAAAAAACAAACAGCAAACAAACAAACAAAAGACGGCTAAAACAAACGTTAACAAACGTTTAACAAACGTTAAAGACGCACCAGCGCGGAGCTTGGCGAGCCTACACAAGCACTTTTCCCACACTCAGCTTTTAGGGCGAGACAGCCTCATTTGTTCATAACCCATCTTTACAAGGGTCCTCCGGTAGACCCAGCGGTCCGGTGCGCCTACATTCAGTGCCTGGGCCGCAAGACAGGAATCGCGATGCCAAAGGACTCCGAACGAAAGGCAGGTCCATGACTGCCGTGCTAACCATCCTCGGACAATGAACAGGTCAGGGCCCACACTAATGAAGTTAGGGCCAAATTTGCTGTAGCCTTTTGAAGTTTGCCGATTTCAGAACAGGCATCTACCCCCACCTTTACCCTCCTGTCTAGACGCATGTTGACACATACACCTTATAAGCTGCTTGGTGTGAGGCCAATTTTACCAAACATCCCAATATTCTTAATGTCCCAATATGGTTTTTCAGGTTTTTCCATTTCTGTTCTGTGTACTTTTAATTTGTTTGCACTGTGTGCAGTGTCTTTGCAATTTGCCCATATGGCTCTATATGTATGGTTTGTCTGTGCTCTACGTTCTTGCTGTTCCCCCTGGAATCGATAAAGTCCATTTTTTTTTTCTGCCCACCACCACCCCCCCTCTTCGGAGGACAACTTTATTTTACATCAAATTAAAGGTACAGTGTGAAGAGCGTGGCCACTCCGAACTCACCCGTCCTAATACCGTGATTAAAAAATAATAATAATAAACAAATAATTTTATTTTTTTTTCTTCTTAATAAAAAGGGGGGGGGGGGACACAGAAACAACAATCTTAACAATAACAGATACTAAGTACCATGGGGAGAGAGTCCATTTTAACCGTAAACACGCAGAAGAGAGAATGGTTACCTGGAGGCCATCGGAATCAGGTCCCTCTCCCAGGCCCCATGGCTCAGGGGTGGAGCCCGCGGGGGTGGATGAGTTCACGGTCTGCAACCGCACGTCCAGAAGCCTCTTCAGCTTCAGGTCTATGTGCTTGCTATTCTGCGAACCTGGAGATGGTGAGCAGATATCAGAGAGAAAATTCCACTAGGGAACTCAGTAGAGATGTCCGGCGACATAGCATGGCACCATGGGAATGACAGCACAATGGAATGGAAACCACGCGGAGCAGGGAGGAGGGAAGCTGTTGGATCAGCGGACCAGGAATCCCGAACAGGAGCCATTTATCAAAAATTTAAGATGGTACAGTTGTTTACAGTCCAAATAAATGGTCTGTGGCCATCCAACAGCAGCGACCATGTGACCAAGTCATCATAGATAACAATAAACCCAAGTCTAAAAGATGGCGGTAGTGGTAAATCACACTCGTTAGGGACTAGGACACATGGTGGAATATTCATGGAGGAATGTCAGGAAGGAGAATAAGGATAGACAGGGACCTGACCAGCCATGCCAGTCAGTGAGATGCAACACCCTACTGGGAATCCGGGGGAGGTGATTTAAAAACAAAAAACAGAACAGAAAAGGTTACGAAAAAAGATTCCAAACAAAATAAAACGGAACTTAAGAGAAATGCAGATACTGCACATAAAATATGGGAAAATATTTCATCCTTGCATGTTTCTCAATGCAAAAAGATAGATGCAGAAATGAATAAGGTCTGGCAAAGACATCAAATTAAATCAATACGACAAATGAAACAGAAGTTGAAGACTGTCCAATAAGGGCTTCAACATGCTAGGAAGAGACAAGAAAAAAAAGCAACACCCCCCCAAGACAGATACACACGCATGTGCACAAGCACCTCTGCAGCGTGAGGACCTGCACCCCTCCCCTCACCAGGCCCTTTCAGATGAGGAAAAAATGGAAGATGGGAAGCCAAAACATCATGTGACAGCTGTAGGACACATGCTTATTGGAGGGGGAAAAGGATGGGGAAGTGATCACATGGGGCAGGTCACATGACACAGGAGGCGCAGCCAGCTCATGCAGCAAGCTTGTGACGAGTCATTTACCAGGAAACACACAGTCCCTGTCTGGGTTAGTAAGATCATCCCCTTCAGCAAAGGACAGGCCAGAAGCTTCCAGTGGGTTAGTATCTAAAACAGCATCTGCATCATCATCATCATCATCCTCCTCATCAACATTATTCTGTTCTTCACCAGCACTCCCTTTTTCCTCCAAATCTGCAGCAACAGAGAAACCAGAGAGCCACCTGAAGACTGAGAGAGGAGAACAGCGGGCAGGTTAGCTCCAACGCTATCGCACACTACTGAGCCGCTAGCCATGTGTTAGTCAGCATAAATACATTTCACACTCCCGTTTTAGACTGAAACCAAATGTCAGAGATCCCGATGTTGATATTAAGTCAGTTGAAAGTAGGTCTTGTTCACAGCTCAAAACCAAGGAAATAAAACTGGGAAAGCAAACCGGATGAATACCTTGATGTTCTACCTTTTCAAAGGGTTATAAAAGGTTCATCTTCCAAGTGAACGAGTCACGATAAATCCAGTTCCTACCACAGAGACTGGCTGCCTGGCATTTAGTGAGGTAACGCTAATTAACCAAATGCGCTGTGACTCGTGAATGTCTGATGGTGAGCAGGCTGCCTTCCCAGCATGCTGTGTTACGACCCATGAGCAGAACACCAGACAGCAGAGATTATGCATTCTATTCTACTCTGGTCGTCAAGTGAATCCAACCTACAGTTTTCTCCCTCATGCTGCCCTTTAACGAGGTCCACAATTAGTGAAAATCAAAACCCAAAATGACAGAGTGGACCATACCGCCCGTTACAAAACACTGATTTCCTCTCAGCCTTTGCTCTCCCTGACAATTTTTTGTGTGTGGTATCGATAGGTCCATTATCAACAAAGACTGAGGTGCGAGTCCACTACACGATTAAAAAATGCAAATAAATACAAAGATGCAGTCTGAAAAAAAGACAGAGTATTAGTAATGCATATAAATACTGACCAAATTCCTTAAGTTTAAAGTTTGAATGAATTCTCACTTATTCTGCTGGCCTCATTTCTTTTTAGCAGGTAAATGAACTCCCAAAAAGAACAGAAATTAATTATTTCAATTGTAGTCTCTGTTTGGGTCAGCAGAAGTGCAGAGCTCAGCTTTGGCTGGGTCCGAGAGCCCGCTCCCCTGTGTTCGCAGGTCTAGCAGAGGCCTGCAGAACATTATGAAAACGGTTCGTGCCAGTAAATGACCCCCATTCCGTCATTTAATTTGGCAGGATGAAGCAAGAGCACCTAACAGACAAGCAGGCCGTCGACGGACAGGTGTGTACGTTGCGTTTATGCTTTTACGATACGTGTCAATGTGTGCTTGCTCAGGGTGTGCACGCGTGCTGTCTCTGTGTGCGATACGGGTGCTCTCACCTCCAGCGGGCCGCAGCCGCGCCCTCAGCTTCTCCGCCCCGGTGTCTCCATACAGAGGCAGCTCCGCCATCCTCACGCCAGACCGCGCCTCTGCAATGAGCTGCCGGGCGCGCTCCCTCAGCTGCCGGCGCCTCTCCTCGTCCCGCTCCTGCCAAAGCGGACAGGACGGTGCCGGTGAATTCCCACCTCAAACTCCTGCCAGTCTCTCTGGGGCTCATTGTCACACTGCATTTTCATTGGTCGAGGCAACGGCATTTAATAAAGGGCCAGTTGCGGCATTTTAAAATAACTTCATTATGACAATAGGAGAGGCTGTATAACAATCTAATATACCTCACAAGAGAGAGCATTAGACTTGATCAGATGAGCATATATAATTTTTAATGGTCAGATTTAGTTTCTGTGAAAACAGGATAGCAGTATTAGGTATTTTCTGTGGATACTGGGGTTAGAATTGTAATACAGAAGAAGGTTCATGGTGTAAGCCCCTGAAACCAGGAACGGGGGGGCGGGCATTTCCAAGCTGCCCCGATTATGACAGAGATGACTCCCCCCTGAAGTACCTGCACTAGCAGTGCTCAGCGATCTTCTGCCCCCATTAAAAGCTCCCTAATACGCAAAAAGGCCCCCCAAGCACACGGGGGCCCTGATCGTTATCATTTTGCCTGTTGGGGAAAATTTGCATTTTTAACTATGCGTATTCTGTAATGCTGATGACTCTTCCACTCTGTAGGATCCCTGCGATCCATCTTAAGAATCATCCATTAACAAAACAAACCAAGAGGAAAAAAAGAAAAACTAATTAGGCACATTTCCTCCATTGCCATGCAAACAGTCTGTTTGTGGCCATTGTCTAAGCACACAATGAGCCGAAATGTAAATGAGGCCACTGGGTACATCCTCCTCATAGCGGGCTGTTTATAGCCATAAGCCCAGAGGCTGGAAGTCAATCATCAGGGGGGCTGAGGCCAATCTAAAGCTTTGCAAAGGGCGGGTTACAGAAAAGCAAGTAAAACCGCTCTGGAGGGCGGGCGGAGCCTGACAGGCCCCTGTCTCGCGGCCATATCTGTGGACGCGGTCCAGGTCTGCAAACGTGCATGTATGTGGACATGTACGAACATGAACTTGCTGATGCGTGTGTGTGTGTGTGTGCGCGCGTGTATGTGTGTGTGTGCGATCACCACTCCCACCAGAATTATCACTCTAGGGCACAAGTTCCTAAATCTCACCTGTTAGCACAAGCCACACAAAACATTAAACTTAAGTAAAAAACGAGCGAATGATTCAAAGGCGTCTGTGCTGCACACAACAAATCCAACAGCAAAAGAAAAACAAACACGCACGCAAAAAATAAAATAAATAAATTAAAAAATAGAAGCACTTGCCCAGAGGGGGACATGCTCTTATTCACAGGAATTAACATTGTGCCAGAGTATGTGGGTATACCCTTTTTATTAATTAATGTATCCTTTTTTATGTCTTATTATTTGTCTAACAGCTTTGCCCTCAGATCCATTTTTGTTATTCTAAAACCAATCTAGGGTGGGTAACAGTCATTGTCTGACATGCCCCATAATCATAGCAAACAGAAGCTTTAAATCCAGCCAGTAAATGCTGCAAAAACAGGACAAAGGTTTCCCAGCTTAGCAGAGTGTCTTTTTCCAGCACTTAGAATATCTGTTGACGCTTCAGTCTCGCTGACGTTACCACCTGACAACAATATGCACAAACCCTGGCCCTCCCTCTGCTTCAGATGGGTGGATCGGGGACGAAAATGTGACGTTTCATATCAAAGGAGGGAGAAATGGGGCGGGAGGGGGAAGACTCGAAACTACCCTAACCTCGCCCATTTCCTAAAAGTACACCGTCTCATTCGGCGGTCAGCCCATCAGTCAGGTGCTAATTCACATTAACATCCAATCAGGCAGCTAGACAGGGGATATATCCCAGTGATGGCCCACTCACAGGCAAACTGCAATGAAAGTAAATAAAAATGAGTGACAGCAGGAGCAGGGAGAGCCCCCCCCCCCAAACTTATCACCCCTCGCCAGACGGCGGACCCGGATCAATGCGAGCGTGCTGAGATCGATGCCTTTGATAAAGAAAACTGTACATGTTATCAAAGGGGTTGCAAACAGGAATAATTACGCTTCTGAAAATCACATGGCGATGACACTGCAAAGGGCGATAATGAAAGCTGATAGTGAGGGCTGGCGTAAAGGCTTCAGCGCCATCACTGGCATCAGAAATCCCGTCACATGGTCCACAAGCCATTTTGGGGGGGGGGGGGGGCGTGAAAAGTAATAACATTTAACTGCGCACTTTTATTAAGTGTCGGGAATAAGAGTATTGGTCAGACTTGTCCTTCAGGAAGATGACATTTAAATGTCAAACGTGGTAATTAAAACCAGAGAGGTTTGGGGGGGGGGCATGTAAATAAGCAAACAGTTATGCGGTACACAGTCTCAGTATCGGCGCAACCAGTCACCACAGTAAGGGAGCCCAGCACAGACTGATCAGAATCTGCATGGGGGGCAAGAACACCCATTTACAATTTAGCTAAGCCCACCCTCAGATGCGCGACAGCAATCTGTATATGAGTGTGGAATGGGAGGATAAACGTTTGTGAGCATGTGTGTTTGTGTGCGCAAACCGATGCCGGTAACCAAGGTGCATATACGGCATTTTTATAAAATGGTCTTTCTGCCTTTGAGGATGATACTGGAGGATGGTCTAAAACCGGCCAAACAGCTGCACCAGAGAGCCAGCAGGGAGGCCGGTTTACGTCAGAATGGGATGCCTAAGAACTATGCCAGCCGGGACTACAGCTGTTATTTTTAATAAACGCAGACATAACCCTGCCCATTAAAAGAATTTAAAAGTTTAATAACTCGAGAATGATTAATGCACACTCACTGGCCACTTTATTAGGTACACCTTGCTAGTACCAGGTTGGACCCCCTTTTGCCTTCAGATTTGATTTAATTCTTCGTGGTGTAGATTCAACAAGGTGCTTGAAACATTCCTCAGATATTTTGGTCCATGTTGATATGTGCCATTATATTGTCAATTATGTTAATATAATAGGCTGTGGCATTTAAACGATGCTGAATTGGTACTAATGGGCCCAAGGTGTGCCAAGAAAATATCCTAAAAACTATTACACCACCAGCCTTGAGTTGTTGATACAAAGCAGGATGGGATCCATGTTTTCATGTTTACAGCAAATTCTGACCCTAACATCTGAATCCTGCAATAGAAATCAAGATTCATCTGACCATGTAACATTTTTTCATCATTGTCCAATTTTGGTGAGCCGTGCCCACTGCCGGCCCAGTTTCCTGTTCTTAGCTGACAGGAGTGGCACCCGGGGTGGTTTTCTGCTGCTGTAGCTCATCTGCTTCAATGTTTGACATGTTGTGCATTCAGAGACCCTCTTTTGCATACCTTAGCTTGAACAAGTACTTATTTGAGTTACTGTTGCCTTTCTATCAGCTTGAATCAGTCTGCCATCCTTCTCTGACCTCTGCCATCAACAAGGCATTTTCACCCTAAGAACTGCCGCTCACTGGATGTTTTCTCTTTTTCAGCTGATTCATTGTAAATTCTAGACATCATTGTGCGTGAAAATCCCAGTACATCAGCAGTTTCTGAACTACTTCTACCAGCTTGTCTGGCACCAACAACCGTGCCACATTTAAAGTCTCTTAAATCACCTTTCTTCCCATACTGGTATTTGATGTGACCTGTATCTGCATGATTTCATACATTGTGCAGGTTCCCTGCAATGTCACATATGGGTTAAATGCAGGTGGACACATTTTGTTGTTGTGCACTGTGTGCTGTGGTGTGTCAGCAATGTCCAATGATCACCAAATTCTAAATACGACTGGCAGTTGAACAGGCGTACATAAAAAAAGTGGCCAGTGAGTGTATAATTGTATAAACAGCAGCCGCAGGGTCTCAAATCATTGTTTTCCTCAAGGCACAAAAAAAAGTGGAGATAGTGGGGGGGCTGGGGGCGGTTTGAAAGTCAGTGATGGCCTCACAACAAAGGTTACCAGCACTTAGGAGGTCAGGATGGTGTGTGTGTGAGTGTGTGATGGGGGGGGGGGGGGAGAAAAGGTCTCGTCGGCAAACATCAAACATGGCCCAATTAAACTAATCATCACAGCCCAGTGAGCAAGAGGAAGCTCACCTGGCCCCGCCTGCGCTCCAGCTGTCCCCCCCCCCACAGCACCAGAGGCACTAGCTGCTGTAATTACCCTGGCTAAGTGTCAGCAAGACACTTTCCCAAGACAGGCCCTTTAAATGTACACAAACACATTCATGAAAACAGAGGAGCTAAATCAAGAGCAGCTCTAACAGTGAAGCCAAGGGCAGCAGGCAGAATTACGATGGAGAGCTACAGCACATTTATGGGGGAGGGGGGGCGAATGAGGGAATTTTTTTCAGGCTAAAGTCGGAGGAAAGAAGTGGGGTGAAGGTTAGGGGGGGCACTGGGGCTTGTTTTTTTTTTGTAACTGTTCACTAATTACAGATTTTCTTCTTGCGGGGGGGCGTGACATTAGAGGGAATGAGGCTAAGAGTCCTAATAGGGTACGAAGCCCACCTAGGAGGTTCAGTTCAGACCAAAGTATAAAACAATTAGCTGGCGATGCTGTGCTGCCGCAGAGGGCCCCTGAGCCCTGGCGTTGAGCGAGAGGGCAGGGCGAGCAGCGCGGCACAATTAGCGAGGATAAGGAGCTACGTGGCAGGGACGCCCACTAGGGAACCCTCCCTTCTCTCACCACCATGGCCAGCTGGCCATCGAACCTCAAAAGATCTCAGTCTTCTGAGGATGATCTGCAGGCGTTTGAGCACCAAACCGCTGGTCCAACTGCTGGTCACCACCCTGTCTGTTACAGTGACCCTACAGCCCAGCTTTGATCTCTCATCTTCTCTGCCCAAAAACACCCCCTTGAATCCTCCATCCCAGGAAGACGACACTTAAAGCTAAAGCTTACAGCCACAGGCAACCCCTCCCACCGCTGCCTGCACCCTCGATTCACCCCCCGCCATCTCCTCCTCCCTCGGACATTATATCCATTGTCCAAAGACAATGAAGTTAGATATAATTTAATTAAATCATTTCTTATGCATGCTAAACCACAAGTGTCGGCTACTTAGAGGGACACTGCGCAGTAAAGCCTGCTCACTCATTTCCAGCAATCAAAACAAGATGATCGACTAATCTAATCTAAATCGCCCACAATTATTGGACGAGAGAGGCGGGGGTCCCTTTGACTGACATGTCCTAATAAACCTGAAAGATGGGATCTTGTGCGGTGTTAACTGCCTCATTAAGCAAGGCGTCCTTGACAGCGAAGTGCCCTGCACGGCATCACAGCCCTGTGTGGGAATGGCAGACTGAGCCTGCTGCCACATGGGGGCGACGCAGAGCACACTACTGTGGTCCAGCAGCCAACGTGAGAGAGTATAATTTCATTCAGTTTTTTGAGAGCTACACACAAATCTGGCATCAGCTAAGATCCAGGCCTGCTGGCTTCCCACTTTAGGAAAAAACTCTCAAAATTGCAGTCTCTACTTTTGTTTTTTGTTTTTTTTCCAGCAAAAGGAAATAAGTTACTTTCGAGCATGGAATCCAGTTAACACAAAATCAAAGAAAAATGAGAAGAAAGCATATTTCTCAAACAATCCTTCAAACTCTCGATGTAGACGATGTCACGCAATGTGTAGAGATAAAACTGGCTTAGACAACAGTGCTTTCCTATGAGGTGTGGAGACAGGCTGGCAAATACTCTTAGTGAAAGGTCCCTCTTAGACAAAGTTAAAACGGAACTGGGGGAGGGGGCGGCAAACGGTGAGTGTCACACTTGAAAGCCTCCCTTGCTCTAGTTCCTCACTCTCTCTCATGCACAGAGATCCCCAGATCCTCTGTCAACCGCCCCCCTCCCGCGCCTTGTCCTGCTCCTCCCTTCGCCACTGGCACCACGTGCCGCCTCCAATGTGAGGGGCTTGTCACTGGAGGCTCTGTGCTTAATGGCACATTAGGCTAATCACTCTAATGGCTGGCGACTGCAGTGTGGTGCACATTAAGCGTGACAGTGGAGTATGTGCAGGGCCGTTATGCCCGCCCCCCGACGGAGAAAACGCGGCCGACCCCCGACTGGGACTAGTGTACTGGCACCCGGTGGAAGGTGCTAGGCCACACAAAAGCTCCCAGTACGGACTCCCAGTGCAGACTGGTGTGTAGTGCCCGGGTCACGCACTCACATCGACAACGTGCGTGGGCCGTGGGGGGGCGCAGGATAGTGCGGTGACGCCCGGCTGCTTGCTGCTGGCCTTCATGGCGGCGTCACGCCGAGCCTGCTCCAGGAGAAGCCGGGCCCTTTCCTTCAGCTCCTCCTGGCGGGACTGTGCCTTCTGTGGGGGCAGAGAGGAGGGAGGGCATCATGGGACCATGCCCATCAGCACAAGTGGACCTGGAACTGGTAAAACCCGCAAAGACGCTCCAGCCAAACTATTCTGCCAGATAGAAACACAGAAATACGTACTTTCCTCATTCAGCATTTTCACTGACGCACCTCATCTCAGTCATTTCTCTAATTACAAAAATGTAAAATTTAAAACCCCTCAAGCCCCATTTTTTGTAACTGGGAAATTAAATATTTATTTATTAATTGAGGGAGGGGAGGCAGGGGTCTGAACCACCTCGGTTATTATCATCATCCAAAAGTGCTTTCTGATTAGTTTTGTCATCACACATACCATTTCTTGGGAGTTTTTTTTTTTTTATTATTTATTATTGTAAATATTGCAAAGGAAATTTTATCTTAGAGGGAACTTTGCAGGCTTGTGAGTCTAAGAACCAATTTGGAGCTCTGTGGTTCAGCCAAAAACTCACCTTCTCCTCGCAGACATTCGTCACGGCGACGGGCGTCACCTCCTGAAACAGAAAGCCCTGGCGGGACGGGACGGGGGGGAGGAAGTTCTGTCAGAGCTAGACGTTTTCATTTCCTGCAGTACCACGGCCTGTATCTTGATGTTTTGGCACAGAAATGTGGAATGTTGCTATTTATGAAAAAAAAAATATCCATCCCTGGCTCATGAAACTCGCTACTGAGGTAAATGACGGCTGGCGTGAGATAGTCCACCTCCCCCCACCTCTGGGGGCCACTATCAGCCAGTCCATCGGCAGTAATCCACACAAAGGTGCGGCTGGCGCACGCCTGCGGAACACGCGGCCTACAGATGGAGCAGACTCATTCTGCGGCCGAGCTTCACGACTCGGGAATGACACAGAAGAAATCCATCGAGGCTTTAAGCTTATCGCCGACGTGACTCGGGGATCTAAACGCTCAGCTGACAAGCAGCCTTCGACAGGGAGATGGGGAGTCGAGCTCCTATAAACGTTGATGAAAACATTACTGGGAGGGGAGAAGTAAAATATTACCCAGTATAGGCATTGTTATTTTTAAAATTTTTTGATTTGTCTCTGCGCAAGACTCTGCACCCCATGTTTTCCTGTGAGGACACTTGTGGGATTACCTGTATCTGGGAAATTACCCCGCCCGATTAGCTGGCCCGCTGGGTTACTCACATCCGGGAGATTACCTGCGCACTGCGCTGCCCGTCGACTTGCTGCTGCGCCTGGCCCTGTCCGTCACCCGTAGGCTCCGCCCCCATGTGCTGCAGGCCGGCCCACTTCGGCTTGATAAACTCGGCATCTTTGTTGCAGGAGAGGCCCAGCTTTAGCGGCGACGACGGTGCTGCCTTCTGGGTGGGCGAGCCTGGCTCCACACCCTTGCCGTTCGGCTCCCCCAGTCCCCCTCTCCCCCTTTCCACCTGGCTACCAGGAAAGGCCCCTTCCAGAACCGGCTTGTCCTCCTCAGCCCTCAGCTGCTGGTTTCCCTGGTCCGAGGTCTCCCCCTTTGGCATCCTTGGCACCGGATGGGGTTGCGGTAAATCGGCGCCATCGCTCTCTCTGCTGCTAGCCGGGGAACCAAGAGTCAGCCCGGGCTCGGCACAGAGGTCAGAGGTCCTGGCCTGAGGGGCCGATGAGGGAAATTCGGTGACAGAGGCGGAGCTTTGCGGGGGTACAGCGGAGGAGCGCTCGACACTGGGTTCTCCTGCAGACACAATTGCCAGAGACGCGGCCGTAGCAGGGACGTATGGCGCCGACTCCTCGCCGACCTGGCCCAGCCCGTCGACGGTGCTGCCGGCAGACTGCGCATCACTGTCCCGCCTCAGGTCATTGAGCTCGGCGTAGAACTTGTCCTGACCGATGGAGCTGTCCGTGTCAGTCTCAAAGTCGCCCACCTTGTATGTGCTGCGGCTGCTGTTGGCCTCAATCTGCACCACGTTGAGCTCCTCGCCGCTAAAGTGCGCCCGGATCTGGTACAGGTACGTCATGACGGTCAGCTTGTCAGGGATGGCCAAGAGCACCATGTCCGAAGGCTCCAGCAGCCGTGAGATGCCGAGGCGGGCGAAGCCGTCGTATGCCTTCGGGGGAAAGCAGAGCAGTATGTCAGGGCGGGCAGGATTTCCTTACAGAGATGCCACTGCACCTGATATGTGGAAAATGCTAAAACTCTCCAAGTCAGGAGATGTAGTGTGGAAGGGGGAGGGGTAAGCTACAGTACCAGGGAAAAGTCTGAGTGTACCTGCTTTTAGTACATTTGTCTCTGTGTTAACTATGTTATTCACCTTACAGTAAAAGGCATCGAGGCAATGCTTATCAACTATTGCAAAATCCCAAAGAGCACCTTGAGGTTATCTTGTTTGAAAACAAATGATTGTCGGTAGGTGTCCAGACTAGACTGGTACTCTACATCAACAAGGTCAGTGTTTTGTTCTCTTAGTGAGAACAGCTGCATGATGGATTGAGAGATCGCACACCAAATCCATTTTGGTCCTCTTACCTTATCCAGCACCATAAATATATACAGAAACAGCCATTGGTGGGGGGGGCAGAGGTGGGACTTATAAGATGTATATGCTGGGCAGGTACAGTAAAGGGCCAAATGTGGGGGAGAGGGTGAGAGAATCTCACACGGAGAGTAACACCTGAGGGTTTCCAGCAGGACAATGGCAGGCAGCCGCGGATGGCACCCCAAGATAAGAAAAAAAGATGCAAACAGACACCACTCTAATCTGTCATCAACCCCCCCCCCCCCCAACACACACAAGACTGGTTACTTGTGCTGACGACAAACACCCACCAGCCAAGGAGCCGAATCTTAGATCAACTGATAACATTATCATTTTTAAATAAAACCAAATGGGGAGGGACAACATCGCACACAAACGTCGCTGGCTCTCTGTCCGCATCTCGGGCCCGGCCGTGAAAGGATGGAGGCTTGTCTCCATATCGCGGCTCGCATCTACGGCGAGGCGCCTGATTCCGGCGGGGCCGCCAACACTGCAGCCATTGTCTGCGGTGGCTGACATTTCCGATAGGCGGGGTTATCAGCTCCTCTTTCGGGGGGGGGGGGGGGTGTTTGTATACGTGTGTGTATTGGGGAAAGGAGGAGTGGGTGGACGGATAATCGAGTTAAGCCGTTTCTCAATTTACAATTAATTACAACTCCCCCCCCTTTCATTCTCCCTTCTCAGTTTTCTCCCCCCCCATGCGTCTGAAGGTTTAACAATGGCCACCGCAGCACAGGCCTTTACACCGGGGTGAACGGCAGAGCAAGGATGGAAGAGGTGTTGGCGTGAAGAGAAGAGGCTGCTTTTACAAAGAGTCATTTAAAGGTTTCGCTGGCGGCGCGCCCCCCCCCCCGCCCCCCCGCCGCCGGCCCCCCCCCCCCCCCCCCCCCCCCCCCCCCCCCCCCCCCCCCCCCGGGGGGGGGGCGCGGGGGGGGGGGGGGCGGC
>JAODKC010000064.1:7512271-7526181 GCA_026777985.1 Mormyrops attenuatus
GCCCCCCCCCGCGCCCCGCGCCCCCCGCGCGGCCCCCCCCCCCCCCCCCAGGTGGATGACTGTGTGAGTGTGCCATGAAGCAAACAGGCTGGCATTCCATCCAGGGTGTCCCCTGTTTTCTGGGACAGGCTCCAGGTTCGCCACGACCCGGTCCTGGATTAACGGTTATGGAAGACTGTTGGATCAAAGTGGACAGTACAGCGAAACAGGAAGAACACCATGACATTTTCCTGATACCGCTTGCCCAGTTAGAGGCTCATCATCTCACACTGACATACACACACAGTGACCGGTGTGTGGCTCTGTGGGTTAGGACTCCATGCCTGTGACCAAAAGGTCACCAGTTCAAATTCCCTTGCTGGCAGAGTGATATCACCATGGAACCCTTAGCCTCAACTGCTCTAGGGAAGCGGAGTGATTCTGCCATGTATATTGCTTTGGTCAAAAGTGCTAAACAAACATGTGTGATATTATGCGTGACAAAAAAAACTACTCATTTGGGGATAAAGTCTGTGTCAGAGTCCTGGATGTGGTTCACATGTCAATGTCCTGTTGTTGGGATGAGGTCACCTCCTCAGGCTCACGGCCCACAGGAAGGACACTTACGGTTGTGCCTTCCTGAACACCCTAACCCAAAGTGAGAAGCAGGCTGGGAAAATGTTTCGGAGCCAAGACACTTCTGAAAGAGTCCCACCGTGCAGTGCCAAGCACAATGTCTTTGAAGTCTGTATAACACCGCCTCCCCCACCCCCCGATTCCCTTTCGCCCAGATCCCCCACTCCCTCTGAGGTCTGGGCATGGAGTGCCTCTCCACTCCTCTGCCGTGCAGGCCGAGGATGTCAGAATGTGAAGGAGGCAGGGCTCGCCTTTGATCATGTTGTTATTAGTGAGGTATGTACGGGCTAAAGGAATCCCCCCCCCATCCCTGTGACCGCTGGGACTGAAGAGCCCTCTCACATCAATCACACCCGGCTGAAACGGAACTCATTTCTCGTCTGCTCTCTTCAAAAAAGTTAATTCTTCTCATCCATTGACACTTTAATTAAATTAAGTTTACAGGCTGAGCATGAGTTTCTCTCCCCTCTGCCCTGCCCCCCCCCCCCCAAAAAAATTCTCAGCAACATAAATCTGAAAATTAAAGTGGCAGCACCCTTGACGCCATCTACCAAACATGATGCTTAAAAGGAGACAACTTCAGAAATGATAAATCATGCAGTTCTTAATGTGAAATCATTGTGATCATTTGGGGAGAGAGTCACAGATGCTGATATACAGCCTGTAGTAGATTAATAAAGTCCAAATTATTAAGCATCAAAATGCACTGAGGATTAGATTCCTCACAGTATTTCCTCCCTCCATCTTCCCTGATACAGGTGAGCATGTGGCTTCCTCAGAGTCGCTCTGCATGAGCAACTTCACATGGGACTAATGAGGTTACACTGGCAGATGGGCTTTTAGGTGGGGGGGAGGGGTATGGTGGACCCTCGACCCAAGGCGGGGTTCCTGCTCCCTGCGGAGCGAGAGCAGGTGGACTGGAGGCCCTGGGATGGACAAAGGCCAGAGCCTTTGTGTGTGTCCAAGCAGATGCCCGATTACGGAGGAAGGAGTGGAAGTCAATGCAGAGAACAGAATGTTTTTTTGGGGGGGGGGGGGCGCTGGGCTAGCCTGCCTGTCAGAGACCACATCAAGCAATTTGAAAAGGTGCCATTAAACAGTCTCTGCTCCACAGGTGAACACAGGGGGCCTCAAACCTTTGAGACTCAATTGTTTCTAGACTGTCTCCCAAACTACATCACAACCCTATTTATCCACCCTGAAAGAACGAACGTCAGCTGATAAAAAGCAGATGGCGCAAATGATGACTCGGTAGAAAATTCCAGGCTGGTTACACACCCGGAATTAGACGCAGCCAGCTCTAGGAGTGAACCTTGTGATGGATCCACCAACCCTGCGGCCACCGGTGTGACCAGCAGACTTAGGATCAGCAGCATGAACCGTGCTGGGGCAGAAAACCACCAGCTCTCGGGACGTTCCAAACAAATCAGCTACCTCACTGTTCTGGAAAAGCACTCCAGTCTGCTTCTGTACATCAGCAAAAGTACCACTGCTGCATCATTGTGATCCAGAAGAAATTTAGTTGTAATTCTTGCCATATTATTAAGAGAGTGGTTCAAATTTGCGACTGAAAACTCAAGCACCTGGCTATCGAAGGCTGAATCTCCCCCCAAAAATGCCACAGTACAGACAAAAACCACTTCCGTTACATCACAGATGAACAAGGTTGGGGGGGTGGTCTGAAAAGGAAAGTGACACAGCCCAGCTCCACAACGCCCAGCACCAAGGTCATAAGTTGATTCGGCTGAACTCCACACCACAGCAGGACCAGCAATCTGGCCTCTGCCAAAACACATCCGGGCACTCTTACAGTGGCTGAGCTTGAGTCGGTATCCAAATGGAAACTGCCGCTGTGCCCTTGAGCAAGGTAGTTACCTGTCCAATGGCTTTTCTGGAACATTCTACTGTAGCACAGAACAGGAGCCAGGAAAAGTTTGTCTCATGTGAGAATCTTTCAGTCTTTACTAGACCAGAAATATTATATATTTCATTATACTTCCATTTCCAATTCACTAATGAGAAAGCAGAGGTGAAGAAAAGTAACAGCCAATCAAGGGAGCTAAATAAAGCCAAATAAGCGAGAGCAATGAGCCAAAAAATCCTGAATCCGTGTGAAATCACTTTTTTTTGCGACCGATGCCCATACATTAAGATATGCTGACTACAACCAAAGAAACAAAGGAAAAATTGTGAATTACAACAAAATTAGTCAGGAAATGAAAGTGGGGTCCCACAAAATACACTGAAACAGAAAGTGGGAGAAGAAGGGGAGGAATTATGGTGTCATTCTAATTATTGTCCACTAGGTGGCAGCATCAGTTAATTTTTCACATTAACAGGCCTGTTCCCATCTGTAAAAGGAAACATTTACATACATTTTCAATGACGAATGTCCACTCCTTGTCCTCAAATTCCTCTGCGTGAGGGTCCTGAAACACAGAGCAACGTACATTAACACAAACAGGAAAGCACACTTAAGGACACTAGCAGTAAAAAGGAACACTCAGCCCAAATTATTATTGGGAAAACTCCTTTAGTTTAACATATTTGTGTGCAGTCACCCTGGGCAACCATAAAAAAAAAAAAAAACTGAAACAATTCCTCTTCCCGGAATAAAATATTTATAGACTTAAGTGCATAAACACAAGGAATAAAGGTATCAATTTTCCCATATTTACAGCTTCTCATTACCTACATGGAAATATTTCCATGTGTACGCTGCTTAGTGACAGCTTATCACAGTGCCCCACTACCTGGTTCCGTTTCCTCTACCCAACTGTACATTCGCAGATGGGAGACCAAATATGGGACGGGGGGCTGTATGCCATACAACGTGACATGTGACAGTCTGGGCTGGAGGAGTCTCTAATGAGGCCGATATTAGTTTCCACAAATCATCACACCCCCACCATCCAGGGAAAAATGAGCCGCTTGAGGCAGAATGTCTCTCCGTGACACTGATACAAATTGGGGGGGCTAAAATCTACTCTGTCTACTCAGTGTAGGGCAAATGGGAAAACAGTAAACTGACACCAAATCGTTTTGGTGAAAAAGCAAAAATTATTATTTAGGCCCTGAGAACGTGAGGTGTATTAATCAAAAAAGGAGAAAAGAAAAACGTTCAGGAAAATGATTGCCTCTCATCCCGATCCGCTCCCCCCTCCCCCTGCTCTGCCCGGGGTCACCCGAACTGCACTTCAGTCTGTCAGCAGCAGTCAAGGGCCATCTTCTCGAAAAGAGGTGAGCTACACACTTGGGCCTCGCTCAAATATCAGTCATGTACTGGGCCAAACAGTACGAAGCTGTATGAGCACAGGTCTATAGATATTTCCATGGATTTCAGTGCAATTCAGCTTCCCAGAGAGGCACTCGGCATTCACTTAAACTGAAGTTCTGAAGTCAATAGCATGCAGACCGGCTGATGGGTACGGCAGAGCGAGTATCACATCCACAAGATCATCACAGCGTTCCAGCTTGTAAAATTAAACCCCCCGACAGGTGCGTCATAAAGACCACTAACACCCATGCACCCCTGTCCATCTTGTCAATCCCCCCCCCCTCCCCGTGGTGGTCAGGCTTCTGTCAAACTACCTGAACTCCAGCATACTTCTGGCAAAGAGAACGCTATTGCTGAGCCTAGTGTGGCAACACCATGCAAATTTCAGCAGCCAATGCAGTCTCCCAGCCCCAGTAGATGCCACGTACCAGTGAAGGTCCCTTGATCCACAGGTGTCAGACTCCAGTCCTAGGGGGCCAGAGCCCTGCACATTTTTGGGTTTCCCCTCGTTTAACACACCTGATTCAACTTCTTGTGCTAAGTACCACATAGCTGTTGAGCTGAATCATTTGTGGTGGAACAGGGAAAGAACTAAGCTACACAGGGTTCCGGCCCTCCAGGAATGCAGTTTGACACCCCTGCCTTACTTAATGCTTATCAATTCACCTCCAGAACAAAGGGGGCACATCCTCTCAAAGGGAAAACCTAATGGCAAACTAAAGATATTTTACATCATAACAGCCACCTATTTTAGTCAAAGGCTATGCTAGTATTTTCCCTGTTACACCAAGAAAACCCCAATAGATTGAGATCACCGATGGTCCACGTCAACAACGACAAAAACCCACTTGTCCACCAAGACTCCACACTCCAATGGAAGTGAAGGGTCTGATGTCACGGATACATAGGACATCCAATGCCCCATGGCGGTGGCGGGCAGGGCAACCATACCTTGAAGAGCGTGACTGTGATCTCGACGTTCTCAGGAACAGGCCAGATGACCACACCTCGATACGGGTTCTTTATTCCAGGCTGCCAGCTATGGGACTGCGGGGGGTGGAGGGAGAGAAGTTTCCAGTTAGAAGAATTTACGACAGTCAACTTTGTACCAACGGGTGGGATGCTGTTCAGCGGCAGCCAAACTGCAGTGCTCATCTAATCCTGAGTGAAGCCTCCAGCTACCACACTGTAGTTATTCTACCAGGACACCTGATTCATTCACGGAACCAAGAATCGAGACTTTGGGAATCATTCACATGGAGTGGAATGGTTAAGAAGTGCACCCCAAAATGGCTGGAGTAAGGTCCACTGTCGCATCCCTTTACTGGAGGACTCGGGCCAAGGGTGAAAAGCAAACAGGGTGAAGAACGAGACCAAACAGCTTCTCCAGCTGGCACAGTCCTACTGGCCAAAACCTTTTTGCCTACACAACCCCCAACTCTGATTAAGTGCAGGTCACCCTCGACTGAGATCCTTATATGGGTGCTGCTCTACATTTCCATGTCACACTAATTCATTATTAATATTCTGATAATTCTACGTAATTTCATTGTATCCTTTTTTATTCTCACCATATGGTAAAGGTTGGGTTTTGGTTTCTGTTCGATCACTGTCGGGGGAAGATTTTCTGATGACTTTAACATAATAGCCTCTATCATAAGTAACAGCCTTTTTATTTCTCTATTGCGACAGACGCAACAGTATCACAGCAGCACGACGTTCTGTTAGATCGACCTGCCACCTGTGACAGTCGGACGTCAGTTCTGAAGGAATGGCCTTTAAGATATAAATGCTTACTGAAGCCAGCCGCTATTCTGAATAAAAAGAATTTACTCATGTACCCAAACACACACAAAAGGCAGGTAAACCTGAACCTAACCCTCCCCCCTTCCCCAACATAAACAAACAGCGAGATGCACCCACCTTGGAGGATTTCCGTCGACTCCTGCGGGTCCACACCACCACCAGCTTGTCTGGTTGCCTGACGAAAGAAATGAGAGGTCAGTGGAAGCATTCAGAGCACTTTCCTTCCTTCTGGGAGAGTCAGCTTTGGGTCAGATCGGGCTGTTATGTCTCATGCTTGCTTCGCCTGGCCATAAATGGCTCATCAAGGACGACGCAAACCCACAGTCACAGAGAACTTGAAACCATGACCTGTCAGCAGTTCACGTATCAAATATCCCATTCAACCACTGTCTCCTCCCGACTCTTGGCGCTTACCACGCCCTAGTAACTAGTTCCTGGGTGCCCTTGTGGCCCAAAAGCCCCCTGGGATGGCGGGATGACTTCCTGTACAGATCAGCAGCGATGAACAGTTGGGGAGGGTTGCCAGTGCTACCTCATCACCGATGCCATGCATGGGCTGCATAACATGGAGATCCCACCCCAGGTCCATTGTAAGGAATTCCCAGATGATTGTCCTCCCTCTGCAGCAGGTTCTCCTACTTCACACTCAAAGTTACCATGACGACAGACTAAGATTCTCCACCTTCAATGAAGTTAATAGTTTGTCTCTGGGAGCTGACAGCATAACTGGCAGGGAAGGCAAAGGCGACCATCTGCAATCACACGATTGTTGACCGTTCTAAGTCTTTTGGTGCAAGTGTGACTGTACAAGGAACTCTGGCACAAACAAGAACGAGAACACGGCTAGAGGAGGAGACTGGGTATCCAGCCACCGAAACGTGGGCTGAAACTCGGCTCAGTCAACCCCTCCTCAAGGAGGTAACCAAGGTTGGCTATCAAAATAACTATTTACCAGCATTCACTTGCAGGCGGCGCCCCCCCCCCCCCGATCATGTTGTTTCCATGCTGTACTCTTAACCCACCCCTGCCCAATCATCAGTCTGCATGGTACAACTCCTGGCTCTCAGAACATTCTGTCAATGAGCGTTGTGGATTAAACCAGGGCACAGAGCCATGACATCAGCCAGCTGTAAGACAGTCTGCAACTGTACAGCGGGAATGTGTTTCTGGCAGGTAATTTGTTTAGAGCCACACAAACACCTCCAGGGGGCCATTTTGGACACCTGCAGGAATGTGTGACTGGCGCTGTCCAGCCAATCTGTGACAGCCCTCCTGGCATGGTTTTAGAAGCACATTGGCCAGCAGGCATGGGGGCTCTGCAGTCAGAGTCAGTACCTGCAACAAACCTGTGAAAAAAACAAAACTGGGTTGTAAACCAGATGGAGGAGGAACACAGAGCAGGTCACATGCTGGTTGACAGGACTACTACAGAACACTGACCCTCCCCCCTCCAAAGACATGCAAAACAAGTGCCACAATATCATAAATCACAACATTTAAATGTCTAATATACAGTGCATTTTAAATGGTCACACTTTACTGTGTATTTAAAGTTTACAATAGTCTTGGCAAGCAACTGGCACAAAACTCTGCTGGCTGTCTGGATATGGGGTGACTGGGAGCACTGGAAGCTAAGGATTGTCCTTCTGGGTATCTGCACAGCAGTTCTGTTCCCTAGCAAGCCCCTCTCCTCCACCCTCGGAGGCCTTTCTCCACAGCAGAAGCATCGCTATGTCAAAAATTCAAAACATGCCCTTCTGCAACATTTTTTTTTGAGCCCTGCAGTACATCAAGAGCGAGGAGATGCCTTTGAGAAAAGATGGCCCCTCTTCGACCACCACCAGCCCATTCCTTCCCCAGTTCTCTCTCCCCTCCCCCTACCCCTCTTGTTTATTTTTGCCCTATACATTCCTGGGCCCCAGGACCTCAGTGTAAACGCCGTCTTCCGCACCATGTTCACTGGCAACTGCTGTTTAATTATACGGGGCCCCAACCTTGGTATGCCACACCCAGCCAAATAACTCCTCCCTAAGGGTGCTAAGACCCCCCTTTTTGAGACCACCCTCCCCCCACCCCCTGTTACTGCCGTCTATCAGACAGCCTGATGTGAGGGAAGAAAAATCCCAGAAATCCAAAAAGTGGTTTCTTCAGAATGCTGTGATTGGGTCCCTTTCTGCAGGATAACCTTAGGGTTTGTCTGGGGTTGGGGAGGGTGTGTGGGGAAACCGCAAAGTATGAACAAATCTCATCTGGCAATATAGCATCTGGAAGTAAGACATGCCCAATGTCTTCTGAATCTCCTAATAAATAATCAGTGATGGTTTCTGGAGACATCTTTTTCTAGAAACCCTTAATGCACCTTAACCCGGTACAGCAGAGAACAGAGAGTTTTTATTTAAAAAAAGAAAGAAAAATGGCAGATGGACACAATTCTTTCCTACATCAGTCAGCTGCAGGGTCAACCACGAGCCATCCCAGAGAAGGCAGGCTGCCGTCTCAGCTACCTCTCTGGCTACTGTCCCAGAGAGACCTGCCCATTCGACGTAGGATGGGCAGGGCAGCAAACGTCAAACGTGGGCCAAGATCCACCACCCTGGCAGAATGCCTCCTGAAAGGGCAGCGGCCCAGGAGGCCAGGCACTGTGAGACTGGCCAAAACGCCAGCCAGCCGGTCACCTCCATCAACTGCGCCTGATTCATGGATCACCTGACTCCCAGCAAGGATCTCCTGACCTACCCATAAGCAAAAAGAGCAAAGGGGGGAGAGAAAAAAATAAATAAAAATCAACCACGATCCAGGCATAGATGTATACAGCAATCATTTTCTACTGGCTGACTGCTATCCTCCCTGTCCCCACTCGGCTGCCATGATATTAAACAGGCTGCTTTTTTTGGGACAGACATTGCAAAGCATCGAACTTTCAGATTCAGGTTTTCCGTTAGCAGACGCTAGTCTATTTTTCCCCTAAATTTCCTGCAGCATAAACAAAATACACAGACCATCAGTAAAGCATAAAGTACCACTGGACAACAGCCTGTGAGGAAAATACAGCCAGGGAAGTGCAGGAAAGACCGAGAAGAACAGCTTCAATGCCTATCAGTGAAACCAGAAACTTCTTTTTTGCCACCAAAGCAAAAAAAAAATTAAGGCATAAGACAGCAAGAGGTAAAGCGGAAGGAGATGCTATCTTCAGGAACCGACACAAGAGCAGGACATGACGCCGACATGCCGCGGTTGCTTGAAGACGTCCGAAGATGCCGGGCAATCAACATCCACAATTCCACAATTCAGAGGGGTGGGCGTGGAATCACTACTCAACATTTAAGAGGCTCACTGATGGTCTTGCTCGGCCTACGGCCGCCACGAGAATCGACCTACACTGACAGGCCACAGGAACTGGAATCGTGCCATCCTCTCAGGCCAGACACGGGTGCCAGAGAGGGAGAGGAAATGGAAAGACAAAGGCAAACAAGGGAGGCAGGGTGGGGTCCAGGAAAGCGAGAACACATCCTGCACTGTTGTGAAACCAAAAAATTAATTACAATAAAATTGGAAAGGGCATTTCCTTTTCCACTACCCACAGTGTTGTGTTTGTCTTAACGAGGAGGCAAGGTAGAGACGAGCAGCCAGAAATGGCCAGCTACAACTTCTAGCCAGAACTAGTTCTACCCAGTTCATCACCAGGTACTCAGTGCTAGCAGTGACATAGTGTGTCATGAAAGTGTTTGGGGGGTGGGGGGGGTGCTCCCTTAAGTCAAGGGGAAACAGTCTCACCCCCAAGATGACGCCATATCCTTATCTGGTTTGGGGGTATATCTCCTTTGAAACAAAATCACCAGCTCATATCACAGATCTGGTGATCTTGGTTACAGAGCATGCCAACGATACCCATGAGCAGTCGCAATAGCATCATGTACTACTAAAATAGCAACATTAGCAGTGTCACGTGCCAGTTCCGCATGCAGAACCATAACATCACATACTTTGCTCTGACGCCGCAGATCTAAGCAGACCGAGTGGAACAGAAGTGTACTACTGACACGGCCAGTTGGGTCAAGTGCCAAGGCAGCCACCATGTCGGGGCTGACCTCTGCCACATACTGTGATTTAGAGCTGAAGCTGAGTTTTCACCAGCTCATTCAGATTTTCTACAAAGCAATTCAGTTGGAAGAAATTCAATGCAATAATGACAAAATTGGATTTATCACAGTAATTTGTGTTAGTAGAGTGTTTTGTTTAGCCAGTCTAATTTATCATTAAGGGATTTTATCAGTGTATGCAGTTAAACAATTAAGTGGTACAATTCCAGCTGAGCATCTCGGTCAATTTCTGCTAAGAGGAGACACTTTGGCTGGTTGAAAATATCTTTTGTTTTCCAGTTACAATATTTCTAGAAGAGGGATGAAAAGTGCCTGTGCCAGACTCCTTTTCAGAGGCCACATTTATCAATGGTGAGCATCACTAATTTGTATGAAAAGTCCTAAATATATTTTTCCATCCATCCATCCATCCATCCATCCATCCATCCGCTTATCAGTCACTGCAGTGTCTCTCTAACCCAGTACTTGGAGACCCCAGACAGTACACGTTTTTCGTTCCCTCCCAGACATTCCACATTTTTGTGAAGATCAAAAATCCTTCAGTTCCCTTATGGACTTTCCATTGGAAAAATTTAGGTCCAGATTTTGCCAACTCCTTAAATATGAAATTAACCAAATCTTTCATCAGTGCTCCATCGGCCAACATCACCCTCAGCTAACCCTCAAAGAGGACTAGTTTTAAAATATCATGCCGACCTCATGGCTATTAGTGTAGTAAGGCCATGACCAGCTACCACAGGAGATTTAGCACACAGGTCAAAGGCCTTTAGGACTTTATAGAGAGATGTACCTGTGGGTACTTAAATGAAAACGTGAGCTTGTTTTCTTAGCTTTATTGTTAATTTTTTAAGCACACGAGTCACTGTGGGTGCTGTACAAAAGTAATGCACAGGCAAAACAAAACAAGTTCAAAACATAATTACAGCCAGTGGTGAGTCGATTATCACAAATTTACATTTTGAAATCAATAAACTGTTATAATACGTGACTGATAAGCCATGAACCGGATTGTTCCAGCATCAATATGCTTGAAGATCCTGTCACACTGCTAACCTTCCTGAGGAAGAGCTTCCCCAGATGATCCCATCGGCCCACAATGCATCTGTAGGAAGACAGATGGGGTGGGGCAAACATCCAACATTAACCCTGCTTTAGCTCCCCCAGCATCCAAAGAAGAGCACCACACCCTTTGACTATTTATAAATGCAGGGCAAACAGCAACCCAAGGCAGGACACTACCTAATTTGCCCCCCCTCCCAACCCCACACTCCCTTTCCTCATATTGGCCTTATCATCTAGCCACAATGACCCAAGCAAACTATTCCCATCCAATTTCTTTGTCAAGGCACTGGAAATGCAACAAAAATATGCATCTTTCAGACCAACAAACCAGTCACGGCATAAAACAGTGCAGAGCAACCAATAACATTTCTTTCAAAATGGCCACATTTTTCTTTAATTTATAATGATGAAAAACATTTCTAAGAATCTAAAAGGACACAAAGGAGGGTGGGGTTTTGTATTGGAGGATTTAAAGGACCGCCATGCTCTTAGGCAACAGTTGCAGATCTCTTCAGTAAACACACCGCTGCGTAAATGACCCTACTGTTCTCATGCGGTCGCTCATCATCCCTCAGTCAACTCTGCATGTTACGGAACTCACGCCAGCAAACGCCTCATGACAAAGCAATCGCGATCGTCCGCAGTCACGCCTAAATCGCAGTGGAGCCTCGCCACGATGGCCAAATGCTTCCACTCCAGACAACCCAGAAGGAACAAGTCTTGTGATCCCACATCTCTTTAAACTTCGCCTTATCTGTACAGGACTGCAGGCAGGCCTTATTTATGCCAGAAAAAGCCACGGTGAAAAAATTGGCTCAAGGAGCTTCATCAGTGTTCTCTATGTTTCTTTACATGGCTGTTGAGGGAAACCAACTGATGTCCATAACCCTATACAGAGGGTAACAAACAGTGTAGCTGCAGGTCAGAGGGCACTGGTGGGCAAGCCAAGCCGCTTGACTCAAAGCTGAATGGGTACCCAGTCCACCGAGGTCCAGGATCCAGCTGTTGGTCAGGGGGGCTCGACAACACTGAGCAGCCAGCAACTCGGTAAGAACAGCAATGAGCTCCATCCAAGCTGAAGAACTCCTCGCAGCCTTCAGGACAAACTCCTGAAGTCATACTATTCAACATATGTTTAACTACCCCAGACAAGAACGCACGAAAAACCACAGCCATATTCAGGCATGAGATCAGAGATACTGTGGAGACGGCAAAAGCAAATAGGCAGTCCCTAAAGGAGGCAGAAACTGCAGCTGGACACGGCAGCACGGCAGAGATAACACCCCAACACATGGCCTCCATTTAGCAGAGCGGGCCGACCCAGTCTCTGCTTAGCACATTTTTACTACGAGCACTAGAGACGGGAGGAGAGGGAGCCAAATCCCAGAGCTTCCAGGGAGCTGGAAGCCAGGAAGCAGCCAGGAAGCAGCCACGGCTGGTGTCCCACAGCTGGGGAGGTGGTCTTCACTGGGTGGGAAAAAGCTGTCTAACCTGTCAGGAATTCTGAGGGATCTATAAGGAGGAGGATGTATCACCACAAGGTTGCATATAGGAGTACATGGGTTCAGTCTGTATAGGCAATACAGAGCTGTGTAAACGTCTCTGTGAGAATCTGGGTGAATTATGCATCTGCGCATCATCTCTCGGTGCTACAAAGGAGGGGCAAGTGTGGTCTTTGTTGACAGAGGGAAAAGGAGAGAGAAGGAAGGAGAGCAGAGAGAGTATGTCATTTGGCACCAGTGTGCCCATAGAAAAGACGGCCCCCTTCTGCATGCGAGTGTGTGTAATCTACCTCTACCCACCTCGTGGTGCAAGACACCAGGAGCACTTCACTGCAGCGCCACGCTGCAGCCACCCTGCCCAAATTACCGGCCGCCCTGCATGACATCGGCCTTCATCACAGCGAGGGAGAAGGAGGATGGAAGGGAAAGACAAGGGGAAACGTGCAACCAGGTGAGAGAGAGAGAGACAGAAAAAAGCAGGGAATTGAAAAGGGAAGCTAGAGAAAGGAATAATAGATAGAGAGACAAGGACAACTGGCAAAGAAATTTAAAATTGGGGGGAGTGAAGACTTAAAGAAAGATATGACCCAACAGGTTGGAGAATTTGACAACAAGCAGAGGAGAAACGGAGAGGAATGTGACTGTTTGGGACTAACAATGACAACGGGGCTAAAATTCACCCAGGACTAGGCTGAGTGACACAAGGATAAAGGATACATGTACATTAATTACATCACTTCCGCAATTAATATTTATGGATGATTTGACACGCCTGATCTAATCAGATTTAATGGTGTGCTGCTCACACATATGTTTAATACAGTGTACAACATATTGTAGCATAACATACTGGATCAAAATGCAGTGAGAAGAGGAGGAAGAAAGCCACGAATTTACAAAAAGTGCACATAGGCTGAACCAAGAGGCCGTCATTAAAAAAGCTTGCATCTCCACTACAAGTCCGCTGCTTAATTCTCTTGGAGTTGGGAAACACGAACCACTCATTGATTGACAGTTGCCTCCAGGTATCTGATTACAGCGGGTGCATGTTTCAGTTAATAAGTATATGTGTGTGTGTGTGTGTGTGTGTGTGTGTGTGTGTAAGCACACAGTAAGCAAGCAGAAGCAATTATGACATTCAGCCCAATGGAAGGGAGTCTCGAGCTATTAACAGTCTTGGCCCATAGCAGTCTCTAAATGAATCCTTTTGCTATTACCATGACTGGGTTTTATGGCTTGGCAGCAGCCTCATGTGATGTTGAGGCACAAGGGTGCTTCCCCTCAGAATACTTCACATTCTTACTCTCTGCAAAGCAGTAAATCAGGGCCGTCCTACTGAGCGCATGTGTACGAGTGTGGGCAGGCTCGCAGTGTGACCTTGAGAGGGCCGCCGGCAAGATCTTCAAACGGCAGTCAGACACCTGCACAAAGCGCAATCCTAGGGGGCTGAGAGAAGGGGGGGGGGGGGGGGGGATGAGCATCCATGCTTCCTGTACGGAATGATCCAGCCAGTTAAATATGCTTTTCCTTTGGGGCGGGGGGGGGGGG
>JAODKC010000064.1:7526281-7537459 GCA_026777985.1 Mormyrops attenuatus
CCCCCCCCCCCCCCCCCCCCCCCCCCCCCCCCCCCCCCCCCCCCCCCCCCCCCCCCCCCCCCCCCCCCGGCGCCCCCGGGGGGCGCGCCGGCGGAACTGCTACAACAGCAGACAGGATGTATAATTATCATAAGACGAGGTGTGTTATAGGGCAGTGAGAGAGTGAGGACAAGTAAGGGAGCGAGAAAGTGAGACAGAGAAACTAATGCAAGTTCCCCTATGCTGACTCAACATCACTGAATGCAAGAATTCTTGCTCCACACCCCCACTTAACTGCAGAAAGCAAATAGTTGGGAATTTCACACCCACGGTCAAAACACAAGCCAGTAACACCAGCAGGGGAACCGCGCGGCAAAGTAACCGCAGGCAAACACGGATTTGGAGCAGAGAGTTGGAGCATGTTGACAGTACCTCTCAAAGCAAACATGCGCACATGGAATCAGTGGCCTTGTTGGGACGAGAGCATCAAAGTCCCTCTCTCTGCCTGGGCTTGAGAGCACAACACGCTCCGCAAGGTGCTTAAGACTAGCACAGCCACTGCCCGTTACATCATTTGTGGACAGCCATCGAGTAAGAAGCGTTGGATGGGTGGTGAGCAAAAACTGCTACCTAAAGTCAGACAGGAGCATTTTTTTAAAGCTTGTAGGTAGAGCTCTCACCCCCAAAACAAAATAACGAGCCGTAAGGGAGTATCCAGGTCAGACAAGGACCGCTCTCCTGTTATCAGCCAACAGAGATAAGCGCCCTCAAGTGGTATGAAGAGTTACTATTGTATCATTACCTCCCTGCTTATCAGTGGGATGCCCTTTGAAATGGTCAGATGACAAAAACCCACAGGACTGAATTTCACAACAGAAGTTGCCACGAGGCAGCATCCACCACATCAGGTGCAAACCAGTTCATGGCTAGGCCGGTGAATCGGGTCACGGTTAACAGCTGCTCACCACTGGCATCAAACACTTTCTTCAAAAGTTACCCTCACTCTGCCCAATCCTACTTCCCATCCCTCTATTTGAATAACATGAATGTCAAATTTCATTATTGAGTAATAAAATTAACAGCTATCGCGCTGTTGCCTGTTGCGTAGATGAGTCTGTATCAGGCTCACACAAATTTCAGGTAAACATTTTCTCAACCCTACACTACTAGTTGACAAGGACTGCTGAGAAATTCTGGCATACATTTCTTAGGTAAATAATAAAATAAAATTTCAGACACAACATTAATGCAAAACCCACATGATAGGTGCTGACAGCAAGCTGAAAATAGTCACATTTTAGCACTTGGCTAATCTTTACCTTAGCCCAGGTTCTAAGACAAACTGGAACAGGTGCATATTCAGGTCAGGGGGTGAAAGTACTTAAAAAAACATGACGCAGCACTTCAGCTTATGGAACACACTACGCACACTTCCTATAAATACACGTGACAGTTTTGACAAAGAAAGAGCTTAATTTTTGGCAAGAATTTTCAGTGGATCAGAGGTAGCTCAGCAACATGTTGGACAAATTCAATGCCAAGCAACACAAAGATGCTCATTGCCACAAAACTGAGCCAATTGACGAGCCAAAGCATAGCAAACTGTTTGACCATTTTCACAGTTAACGCAAATGGAAATCTCAATCGACTGCATCACAGGAAACGATTAGTGGCACTTTTGAGACGCGTACAACCGCTTACAGGAGAGGCCAGTCAGATCTCCACAGCACTTTTTAAGCAAAGAACAAAAAACACTCATGGGTTAAACTTCACTGCATCAAACTGCGTCATCCAGCACCCGGTCCAGAACATCCTGATCCACTCACACTTCAGAATACACCACTTTCTGATCACTTGCCATTCCTATGTGCTGCTGGGTAGCATTTTCACACCGTAAAGGATTTTTGCTGCCACTTCAGAACAAATCTGACCAAAAGCAACCAGAATAATGACTGATCCAAGAACATGACTAACGGGGGGCATGACTCTGTTCACAGCTAGTAAATCACTTCTACTCTACAGTTATTCCTGATTCAGTATCACTGGCCACAACAAACTTTTTCCAGCAGAAGTACACTCAAAACTGAGTTATGAAATATCCAAACAAAGATGATGTGCTGAATTACCTCCCCTTGTTTGCAATACTTCTTTTATTCTTAAGGCCAAAAGACATTTTTAAAAATGGGGTTTGAGAATGGGAATGAATCCATACTGGCCAGAAAGTACTGAATTAAGAACAGCTGCTCAGCTCTGGCCGACAAGTACAGTAAACGGATGGGTGACCGGAGACGACCTTTCATCACACTGCAGCTGCCTGTATTCACACATACACTTCAAGACAATACAAACACCTTCTTCACAGTATGACCACATAGGATTCCTAACCTCCAGCATACTATGAGAGGTGTGTGTGGCTGGTATCCTGACAACAGTGCTGGAACCTCTCTCATGCTGGTAGCTTTTGCTGGGAGAGACTTTGGGTCCAGAAGCACAGCATGTTAAAGCAGTTTTCTGAGAAAGTGTCATTCTTCCAGCCAAATGTCTACCGCATTAGCCTGTCTGACGGTACCAAGGTACCAATTACACACACCCACAGTACAAACACTGGGTGACAGAGAAATAGCTCGGACCAGCTCACAGTTTGTGGCAGGTAACGGCTAGCCTGAGCCCATGCCACACACCCACCATCCACATGCAGAGTAACCGCTGCACCCCTTTGAGATTTCCAACTCGGGCTGCAAGAGAGCCAACAGCTTCTCATAGTAATCTGATCGGTGATCGACAACGGAAGCTCCTGGGGCCATGCCTGTGTTTGAACTGGAACTTTCCACAGAGGCAAGAAGGACAGGTCACCTCGACCTCTCTGAGCACAGCTTACACATCAAGATCAAAGTTGTCATCTTCACACGCATCACTCCCACCCAAAGGGCTAGGTCTCTCTCCAGACAATGATAACTCTCTCATTAAAGTCATAAAGAAGCATTTTAAATTGCTACTATGATTCCACCCAAATAAAGAGCAAAATAAGCCAGCAAGTCACCCTCCCTCTTTTTAAGCACCATATGTCCAGCTTTACACCAGGGAGGTGGGTTAAACTGCAGGGGTTGCCATGGTAAGGCATCACCTGGGATCGTGAGTCACCACATTTACACACACATCCCGATCATACTAGGCAACCGAAGTCAAAACCTAAACGCATCTTCACATACAAGAACGGTAACGGGTAAATAAACACGGCACAACAAAAGAGCAACCTCTTTATGGAACTTAACTAACCATTACCAGACAAGGCCTGAACACAAAAAAAATCTTCACAAGAAACAATGGAAAACTCATAAAACATTTACGTAATTCATAAGAAGGTAGTTAAAACTGGTGAGCAGCTGAGGCCAGGCGGTAAGAAACTAAGCGTCTGGAAAGACTACTTGAGTGGCACCTTCTCAGCTCGCTTCACTCGAACTACTGTCCTTCAGACACGTATCCAGATAGGCCGTTAGCTTGACCTGACATATTAAACCCCGTTTTACACACCCTCGTGTTACGATGGTGGGACACTCGGCGTACCGCGGAGCACCTTCGCCCTGTGGGGAGCCGCCCGAACCGGAGAGGCACGTTCCGCGGGGACGGCGGCTCGAGCGCAGGGCGCGCGGAGGGCCCGCACTTCGCAGCCCCGAGCCGTCGCCGCTGCGCTCACGCTTAAACGCTCTTAAACGGCGCCACTCACCATTTCTTTGTGCATTCCACCATGAGCTCCTGGTAAGAGGCCACAAACTGGAACTTGGACGCATGCTTCCCAACACGCTGTAATCTTTTCCACACCGAAGCCATATTTCCTTATCCGCCGATATTTTGTGCAATCCTTCGCCTCCCTTTGTTCGGTCGCTTAAAAAAATCTTTGGTTGCCGGCGTTGCAAAAGTATCCAACAATCTTCAATCAGTCGCTGCACGCTCGTCGCTTACATTTTAAAAACATGAAATCAAACGTTCAATGAATCCTATCGTAGGTGATCTCCTCGCTGAGGTGGCATGTCCTCAATGTCTCAGGAGGCCAGTAGATTAAGGGACATGAAATTTCCCCAGCGACGGCAGCCAAAACTGACAGGACCAAGCATGGTTATGGAAGAAAGAACTTTCCCCGATCCTGTATCTTCTAGCCGGCAAGACATTCCTCTCCTCCCCAAAACAACCTGGGATCTCCAACCTAGGGAGGGGAAAACACACACAGTACACTCGATGACAAAGGAAAATAAAGAACAAAAACCCCAATATATTCTTCAAATCTCCGCCTTGGCACAGTTAAGTGACCTAACACGCATCCCTATGTCGGTTTAACTTAATTATCTCCTCGAATAGAGTGAAACGAACATCTCCAGGATTCATTTAATGAGCAATTCATCACATTCTCCTTTTAAACCAGGCACCGTGATTTAAAAACGTAAAGCAACTTTGAGGTTATTAGTCACGGCATTGCCCGAACTTCTGTAGTTTGTATCAAATCTAACGGAATATCACACAAAATGAAACGATCAAAATTAAATCCAGTTCCACTCAGTGCAGCACACAAAGCCGAATTATTATTCTGTGTGTTATTCTGCAAGAATGCAACCAGTTAGCACATCTGGCAGATTGTTATCAGGTTTATCAGATGGCGAGCTGCCTGTATCTAGCGGGCTGTCTGGCAGACGAAGGCACTGATTTGAAGGGAAAAACAGTACACCTCCATTTTTGCCTAAAATGTAACACTCGCGCTGTCAAGCATACAAAAGCAGGCTCGTGATCATCACGTAGAAGACCGATTTTCACCGCTGTCCTCCCCGGAGACCCAGATCCTACAGCCAGTGTAGCACAACCGACAGTTGCTAAATAGACATCGGCTTCCGTTCGTCAACTGGGATACACGCTGATTCATACGCTACTTGTGTGTTGTGGCTGGTTAGCCTAATTCCACGCGACCGACACACTAGATAGTTGTTACTAGTCCGTAGCCGCTAGCTACCCGGCTACAATGAAACTTTATTAAGCCCGCAGCCGAAAGACAAGATTCAGCTGACAGGAGTTCACTTTCCAAAAGCATACACCAATTTAAACATTGATCAGCTTACCTCTTTTTTTAGTTTAATCCGCCCTCTCGCCTCCAGACTTCGTGTCTGGGAGGCAGCTAACTGCCAGCCACTTCTGCAGTATCAGCCATTTAGCGAGCCAGCTAAAAGAAGGCACCCGCAGGAGGAGTCAGCCCACAGACACCGTCCACCCTGTCCGGTAACTTCAGCTGAACGTAAAAGGATTTCTCAGCCAACCGCTTCACAATCAAGACAACGTAACCCCAACACCAAGGCTGCAAATTCTAACAAACTCGACAATTAAGCATCCATCCATTTTTCTGTACGTTTAATGAAACGCTAGTTAGCCAGCTAACGCGTACGAAGGACCGCCCCCTGCCTCTCCCATTGGTTCCTTTAGAGTGCCTTTTTGCGAATGTTTACTCGCCCCTCTCATGCAAACGCTCCTTTCACGCCTTAGTTACTGTGCGGCGTTTTGATTGGTAGATCTAAGCGTCCATCATACTATAAAGCCCGCCCACAATCACCATCAAGTTCGCATTACTTCGCCGCAATGTAATTTACCCAGCCACTGCCTTGATTCACCATTGGTCGAATCTCAGAACTAAGGGTAAACTGTTTATGCGATTATAGTTTCCCTGTGGTGGTTTACGATGCCTATCAAAACCGTCCCTGAGGTTTAAAGTGTCCGCAGACTTTGGCGCTCTTGCGGCAGTACGGTGACGGGTGGGTCAACATGCGGTCTACGGTTTAATACCGCTACCCTACAAATTTAGGAGTCAGGCTGTAGTAAGTAATTGTAGCAGTATGGTGGTACCGAGGCACAATTTCCACAGTTTACATTTGCGTATGTCTGGAAAATATAACTAGCCATTTTCCCTGTTTGAGCGTTGTCCTGAATTACCTTTTATGTACAGGCTGCATTTAACCTTGCTCCTTAATGTATGAGGTTTGCCTGCCACGAGCTATTGATCTAGATACTATAAAGAGCGCACTAATGCGAATAAAATGTTAATGATCGACCGTAGGATTGTGTCGGTTCTATTGGTGAATTTTAGTCGCGCAGAAAAAATTAAGATAAGTAATACGTAATTAGATTTTACCCCTGCGACCAGGACCAAGATAAGCGCTTTGAAGATGAAAGTATGGATGTATAATGACATTGTACTGCATATTGCAATTTAAGGGGAAAAAAACATTTTTCACCATTAGTTGTTCCAGCACTTGAATGTTAAATCACCAGGAATGTTAAACCAAATTCTTATTTCTAATTTGTTACAGTTAAGAGTCCTAAATGTTTCGGTAGTTGTACACTTGACAAATTTTATCCAAAGCAAATTTTTTACATTTATACATTTTACCTGAGAAATTAAGGTTAAATGCCCTGCTTAATGTTACTATTGCAGAGCCTCTTTTACGACTTTCGATAGCAGCCTTCAAGATATGAATTTATGTCCTTAACCACCCAACTACATGCTGCGTCAGGGCAAGGCTTCAGACCCCCTGCACTCGGCTAGAAGGCCATACAGTTCGTATTGTAGGCACTGATACGCACTAATGTGCAAGAATAATTTTCTAACCTGACATTAGGTACTGATGTCATTCTGTGTAAAACGAACGGTGCGTGAAAGTACATGTCTGCATACCCGTTCAAATCGTGCCAATAATTTTGCTTCCTGGAGTCAAATCAGTACTTGAGGAGATTTTTCCCTAACACAATGCAGCTTTTATGACTCATAATGCGGGAGACAGTCCCTGTTTTTGTACCGTCTCTGTTTTGTTTATGAACTTTTATTCCCTGTCATTTTTTAACTGCCCATGTTCCTGTTTCCACCCCATCGAAGCTCTTTGAATCGCTGCTTCGTCGGAAAGGTTTTCCCGGAGTCATTCTCTCTAAACCCGGGTACAAGAAATCAGACATATACTTATAGGCACGCGATTCACATTTGCAGTTTGGTGTTTACTACGGGAGATTGCATGTAATACTTGACTTTGTTTCTATTTAAACAGTTATAAAGGAATCAATATAAAGTGGTTAGGCACGGTAGACAATTCTGTTATCATATATAAAATCGAGGTGTGTGGATGTAGCCGGTTGTTGGCACCCTTTTGTAAAATCGGCAGAAAGATTATCAAATGTCTCGGTATGCATCAAAGAATGCTTTGATCTGACGAGGGTCTCAACCAGAACACTGCCCTTTCTGTGTGAGAGGCAAAGCGCCCCCTTTGATACGCGGTGTCAGAAGGCAGGACGCGCATAGTCAAAAGCATGTAGTGGCCCGATCTTACTGGCACGCAGTAAACAAAGCCCCACCAGTCCCGGAGGAGGTCAAGAGCCTCTTCGCCTCCCGCAAAGGTACATTTCATTATTTATTAGGCCAGTTTCATGCAAAGCACCTCAAATAGCTTACAGTTTTTAGACTTCATGCACATAAACAGCTGTGCATTTTTTTTTGGAAGAAATTCATTCAACACCTGCCTTGTTGACGGGCTTAACGGCGGGGCTGCTCCTGGGAGACCGCAACGATTTAGTCATACGGCCAGGTGTTTATGAACTATGCCGTTTAATGCTTATGACTACCTGTCGACTTTCTCCTTACGGGTTTGCCCATCAACGCGATCAAAGTTGGCACTTCAGCAGTGAGCATTTTACCCGCCGCTGGTGCTTAGCGTAACTCGCTAAATAATCGTCGTGCAGTATGGAATTTAACTTGCCTCGAGGCTGCAGTTGCTCAAGCCGCGCGAAAGGGCCTGGAATTCAGCCAGAGAAACATATTCGTTCATGCTCTACTTTAAAGCAAAAAATATGCGCTTGTATTTCAGGTGACTGATGCTGTTGTTCAGACATAATGTGGTGCTTCATACCTTCACAGAGCTCCTAGATGGACTAAGGGGGACAATGGTTGTGAGTATATGTTTGAAGCGCAAGGATGTGCATCATTTGTGAATGCTTGTTCTTTTCCACATTGAAAGCAAAAAAAATAAGATAAGTAATGTAAGTATTTCACAGGAGATGTACTTATGTAAACAAATGCTCCATTAACAAAGAAGTACATTTTCGCTTGTGGCTGCAAAGCCAGAAGATCTACATTGCAAATGCACTTGAACTATATCAGGCATGGTCTAGTTTACATATATCTGACAATTGTTGTCTTTAAATATCAGTCTGTAGGTGCATACTACCTTGCAGCTATACCGTATCGCGTTTTTATCCTCCTAGCCCGCCGTTTCCTGTTTGCCTCCCCTCGGTAATACAAGCGTTACACTGGCCTTTAAAGATAAGCATCTTTACAGTAAATGATGCCACATCGAGTCACGACGGGCTTGAGTCTGGCAAGACTCCAGGCCATTCAGGAAGTGGAGGACTCTCAGGCGGGTTCTCCTGCACTCAGGATAAAAGCTGGGGAGGGTTGCATTTATGCCGCCTCTCAAATCTGGGAGGGGGGGTGGGGGAGGCAGCAAACAAAAGATGGGAAACGTAAACCCATTCCAGTAGAGCCTGCGGGTCTGCGCCATAAAAGGGGAAGGAGACCCCCGGGAAAAGATTTCTGCTTTCGATGCTACCAACCAAGACTCTGGAACCGAGAGGACAGAGATGGGTTCGTCTTATAGGATGTCAGCAGTTGCTCCGACTGCCCTCTGATCTCTTTAACAACCTCATTAAAACAACATGACTAGAACGAAGTATGATTTGACAGAGAATATTTATGTATGGAGCAATTTTAAATGTGCTTTTATTTGCAGTGGTTAAGCATAAACCAGAGTAATAGCAGAAAGGCTACGGTTCAATTTTTGTCTCCTTTTTTCCCCCTGTGAAAGTCGATGAGCTTGTAGCTGCTTGTTAATAGCTAGATGGGAAAAGAATGGGTCAAACGAGTTTAAACCACCACAAGACGCGAGAGTCCGAGAAAGAATGGGTATTTTACTGGTGGCTGGTTTTTCCCTTTTTGGGTTACTGGGACAGTGCAGAAATGGGGTCAACGCAAAACCAGTGGGGCATATGCATACAAAAGAAATTTTATATGGGTGTGAGTTAAGAGAAAAAGTTTTAACTCAGGCATGGGCGTGGGGGAGGGGGGTGCTGTCAAGCAAAGGGGGCATGATGACATTCATGGTCAAAGATCTGGTGGGGCTGAGAAAAATTAAACATTTATTTAGGCGACACTTTTCTCCGAAGCAATTTAGATGTGTTGATCAGCGAGTATGGCCAGTCCCTGGAGCAATTGTGGTTAAGTGCCTTGATCAAGGGCCCAATGGTGAAATTTCCTCTGCTAGCCATGTGATGTGAACCAGCAACCTTTTGATCATGGGCTCAAACTGTAATCTGCAGAGCCACTGAGCTGCACACCACCCCACAAACAC
Source organism: Mormyrops attenuatus (assembly GCA_026777985.1). Classification (NCBI taxonomy): domain Eukaryota; kingdom Metazoa; phylum Chordata; class Actinopteri; order Osteoglossiformes; family Mormyridae; genus Mormyrops; species Mormyrops attenuatus. Next base: position 7,535,683 of record JAODKC010000064.1, read on the forward strand.
ACATTTACTGTATAGTACTGACACAACTAGGAACCAGTTGACCTGACTGAGCACAGCGCTCCCAGTGACCTGCCCCCCATATCATCATTAATGATCAGCTCTCTTTATTGACACAATGAACTGCGGAGCTACTCTGCAATCATCATTTAATCATCATCAATGTACAAGAGTTGCGCTTTGGAGGTGAGACCACAGAACAGGGCTTTTCAGACAGGAAACCAGGGAAACTGGGAGAGAGCTATGAATGCATCACACAAGTAATTATGAATTAAGTACCGACAGGGTTTAACTTCTTTTCCAGGAATGGGTTCCCCCTTTACTCTTGGCACCAACCTGGAGGATTCTGCTTTATTATTTCATTTTTTTGTGTTGTATGAATCATATGATAATGCCGACATTTCTCTGATTAATGAAGCTTACAAATTGCTTAATGGACCAAAGGTTTGAAAGTCCTGCATCAGAAAATAAAGCCAGAGTCTTGGTATGTGAACAGATCTGTGAGATCTGTCAAGTTTGTCCATATAAGGTTGGGGGGTTAAAGGGCACTGTGGACACATCTGGAAAGAATTGGAGGCTTGTTTTCTTGACCTACCTTGACTGCAGAGCCACCGGTTGTCTCTCTGGTGCCTTGAAAAGTAGTGACTCCCAGTTGAGATTTTTCATCCCCAGAAAGAAAATAGGGAAAAACACAAATAAACAGGGAAAAACAGTAAACGAGCTCAGTCCAACACAGGAAACTCATGTTCCTCTCCCACCCCCCATATAAATATAAATCTAATCACTGGTTGGGCTGGAGCCTCCAAGGAGATGAGAACAAGAGAAATTACAGGGCTCAGTGGGTCCCTCCAGATTTTCCTGGCACTGAACCTTAGGTAACATTCATTGTTTTAATTATCAAATACTGTCAACTGCTGCAGGACAGAAGGACTTGAGAATAGGAGTAGACTGAAGAAATACATAACACACTTCTTTATCTTAAATATCTATTTTTTGTATCTATTCATATATGTATCTTTAAATATGCAAAAATCTGAAGAGAAGCAGAGGGACATGACCCTTGAGAAATTGCAAGCCAGGTCGAGTTTCTGTGCTGTTTAATCGCCACATGCTAATTACATCCCATTGTCTTTCCCGGGTTTTCCAGATGAGGACTCGGCATCCGAGAACCCGCTGGCCCCAGAGCCGCTGCCGAGGGGGGGCTCTTGAGCAGCATGCTGGGAAACCTTTCTGTAGCGGCATTAATATTTGGTCAGTGGAGCAATAAGGACGGTTGGGAGGCGGAGTCTCCCTACGAGGTCAGTCCCGGGGAACACATTTATTGGCTGTTGGATATCTTGGGCGGGCTTTAATAGAGGATGCAGGAAACATGCTTTGGGGAGGGAGGCCTATCAGGCATGGGATGCAAAGGCCTCCCTAGGCCTCCCCAGACCTGCAGGAGGTGAATATCACAAAAACACTCCACCTTCAGGTACACCTTGGCCCAGCAGGTCACGTGTCCCACGCTACCAACAGCTCTGATTGTCTGCAGAGCACAGGAGAAGAAAATAATCATTGGGTGAGCAAGATGTGGTGGGGGCGTGGGGGTCGCATTTTAGCTGTCCGAACACGAAAAAACAAAACGCAAAATATGCTGCGGCAGCTCATGAAGACAAAGGCAGCGTGTTTTTCAGGAGGTGGTGAAATTCTTCTCCTGAGGGAGCACATTCATCACAGCATCTGGCCCACGCAGCGTCACATTCCCTCGGGGTGGGTGGCTGGACTGGGCTGGGCTGGGCTG
>JAODKC010000064.1:7548497-7561056 GCA_026777985.1 Mormyrops attenuatus
CGAACTTGGTGCCAGCAAATTTTGACACCTCTCATTTGATCTATTATTCTCTGTGGAAGACGATCGATTGATCAGTGAGCAGAATTTAATGATTCAGAAACACGTACTTTGAGACACGTGTTGTGAGGTAATTTTTCAGATATGCTGTAGGGCTATTTATCAATCTAGATTATTGTGGTGAGAGTTGCCTAGTTTTGGAAATATAGGCTGTTGGAATATCAGTCTTTTGGCTAATATAATGAGATTGAATGGCATTCTTTATGTGGTTATTAAAGCACCAGAAATACATCTGAAAAAGTCAGCAGTGATGTCTCCTACCAGAAATCATGACAGTTTTACTCAAGATAATCCACAGAATTTGTAGTGAGCAGTTCGATGTAGGAACTGTTTTCTTTCTTCTGAGCTCTACGCACCAACCATATCACTGTGCAGAAGATGGCTCCAGGGTGTTCCAGCTCCTGACAACGTGACCGGATGTGAACATCAATGTTGTCCTCCTCGGCTGAGCGCTAATGTTAACTAGCATTATCGTTAGCATCAGCTACCAACAATAACAAATAGCAACAATACTATCTTAGTTAATAGTACCGTAATAATACTGCTAACTAGCAATAATAAATAGAAGTAATGAATTAATCTGATGACCCTGCTAGCTCACCGATCACCACTAAGCTTGGCATTAATGTTTACATCTGATCACGCTATCGGGAGGGGGGGGGGGGGGCACAAAGTGATTCAAAACTAGGCAACTGTCTCCACAACAATCTGGGTGGATAAATAGCACTACGGTAGATCTGAAAAATAAGTTTTTATGACTTGGGGGGCACTGCCCCTTTAAGGCCTAACAAGACTAACAAGATGTATCTTACATGATGTCTAGCCTCATGATGGCAGTAGTGAGCACAAAAAGAGTAATGTGCGCAGGATTAATATCACACAAATGGCTACCTTAAGTGGCCAAAGCAGTGTTTTCAGATGAATATGTGACTCTGTGAAACCTTCACCGCACTTCCCCATTTCCAGCAACCTCACGACACTAATTACAGCCCCACGTATGACGAAAAGTAAACCTACAAGACAATTTTACATGAGACAAAAAAAATAAAACAAATATAACAAAACTGGCATGACATATGTAACTACGTCACTGATGGTGGTAGCAGTAATACTGTAGTCCTTAAAAAAAACGATGAGATATACTACATGTACACAAAACAAAACCTCAAATGTTATTCAGGTAAGATGATAAGTTCTAAACAGGCTTCAAAACTCCGGTCCTCGGATACATTAAACCTACTGACCAATTAGAGTGAAGCGTAGTTGAGGGGTGGGGAGGGTCAGTCTGTTTTTGCCAGCATGAGATAATGAAGCAAGCTTTCCGTTTGTAAATACGCCTGAAGGGTGATATATCAAAGCTCTCTTTGAAAAGGGACTGTTTGGTCTGCTGTAGCTGGACCAGAGCTGCAAGCTACACTGAAACTACTCAACAAATGAGAAGAGAAAATGACCCAGCAACCCACAGGGCACTTTTTAATAACAGCGACAAAAAAACTGGTTTCTGTGAACCTATATATATAAACAGATGTTCCATTCATACTCAGTCAAATGTGAAATGGGGTCCGATGTGGACAAACTGGCCCTCTGGCCCTTACCTACTGGCTGTACATACGGCACAGGTCACCAATGCTGTACTGGCAGACCTCCCAGTTCCGTTCCACCAGGACCTTACCCCATCCTATTCGCCTGGGGGGCCGACAGCAACCTGGGAGGAGAAGGGGATAACGTCAGGGGCACCAATGGCAAACAGAAGGCTCGGGTGGGAGACTGGCTTTATTGACATTTGCAGACCACCCTACCCACCACAAAGGAGAGAACAGCAGCAAAGGCAGCAGTATCCACATCCAGCTCAATTAAGACACGAGTCTGTTAAGGTGCTTGGGGGGGGGTTATTATGGTAATTTGTGGGCTGACTCACAACAGAAGGAGAGGGTGACAGTGAAAAATATATTTACCAAAAAAGCTTTGTTGTGCTGTGGATCTGAGGGGGGGCGCTCTGGGAGAGGCCCCTATAGGCTTCTACATAGACCACCTCCCAGGAAAAACAAAGAGAAAAAAACTTCAAAGCTGGGAAACATGATTGAGTCTGTAGATTAGCAGCAGAGGATTAAACATGTCTGGGCCTTCTGCGCTCCTCGACGAAATCAGAGCGTGGAGGTTTGGCAAAGCCGGGAAGGAATGTTCGTTTTCAGAAAGTTCAGGAAAGCAAGCTGCTTTTGTCGCACTGGCTGGACGCTGCGGACCCAGGTTTGGGTGCATTCTAGTCAGCCACCTCATGTGTGTTCAATCACACGTGTTCTGTCTGTGGCTATTTGCATATCCTCCCCCCACTGCAACCATCCATGAATGTTTCCACTTCCCGCGTCTTTTGTCTGTTACTGCACTGCTGTTTGCCCTATTGTCCCCCATGCACCTGTCCCCTCTCCTGCAAATGCGGCATAATTTTACTGTATTCCTCAGAACAAATTGGACAATAAAACTTGAAACTTGAGCTTCAAGTGAATCACCTTAAATGTGAACCAGATAAATCTTTTTCCTTATCTTTCTAATTTAGGGGTGTCGAACATTTCAGTTAATGAGCTACGTTGGCCCCAATCCAGTCTCGTGGGCGGGACTGAGAAAATTGATATATCCGAGGAATACCTATTAAACATTTGTTTCTCCTGGTTTATTTCAGGCGTAGCGCGGTAAGGAAGATTCTGAATGCACAAATGGGTAAAATCGCCTAAAATGTTCAATAGACCTAAACACCATATGGAAAAAATAAATTATTTTCAAAATTATGAATGACTTCCCCCACACAAGCTACCTTCCCAATTACAGAACATCATTGGTGGTTAAAGATTACTGGTATAATGCAGGATTAACAATATCTCATCATAAACTGTAACTGTGCGAGTGAAAGAGCAAGTACAAGTTCTTGTCGGGAGAACATTTAAAAGTGGATTTGAGGAAGCACTTCTACACACAGCATGTAGTTAGAATATGGAATAGTCTCCATGTTAGTGTAGTGCAAGCTAAAACCCTGGGTTCCTTTAAATCAGAGCTAGATCAGACTTATGGTGATGCGTCACACGCACACTGGGAAAAGTGCTGTAATAGCTTTAGGAGGGGAGGAAATATATCCCCCCCCCATTACTGGTGGATTTGCCTAATTGTTAGCCCCTGTGGACACCAAAGCATGCATAAAACTGTCTAAACCGTATAAAAGTTTTTCCCTTTCATCCCTGGCGAGTGATGGGCTTCACCAACCAAGTACAAACACAGAAACAGCATATTCAGCTGGGCAGTCTGATACCTCTTTCTCCATTTATGGTTTTGGAAACCAGTAGGACTGGGCCAGACTACCCAGGCACGGCTAAGCTGTCAAAGTACTGTTAATTAACCACAGGCTTACATTTCTGCTTTTCTAATTTCATCCATTACGAGTTTCCATCAATAGTCGACACGAAACTTCATAAAATATCCAGCACGAGGCGATATGAGTCAGAAGAAGGGATGGAAGTCTCATCCTCTCACTGTATCACACTCTGATTCCCAGAAAACAGCCTGTCAGTTGAGGTTTTTTTTGTTTTTTTTGCTTAGACAGGAAGCTTGTACATTTTGAGTAGGGCTCGGTACAACCTAGAAGTTGGTTGTATGGTGGGACAAAGGAAGTGCGATTGTTTGAAGACTGACAGGTGATCAACAGACTTGATTCATTGTTTGCCAACTGATCGGGGGGGGGAGCAGCTGCAAACAGCCGCATTAACAGACATGCAGCAATGATGCAGCTGTCACATGACTTTTTGTTTGCACAAAACCCATGGGGGGGCATTGTGTGACTGGGATTTTAGAACAAAAAGTTTGGCATGGTTCATTAATCTAAGGTAAAATAAGGCGAGTTGATACAGAGCAACTGACAACAATTTCAAGTAAATATTACTCTTGGTAGGAATAATCTCCACCCCCATCTATAATGGTTCTGTGCTGGGCGGTAAGGTACACCGCTGAGTACTAAGGTTAACAGTGCCAAGCTCTAATAGATGTGTGGCACTCCGTGGAGATTTCCGACAACAACGGCTCCTCGTTATTGGACATTCCAGATCTCCTGCTTTGCTGGCCAAAATGTCCTCAGGCTACGGCAGAAGAAATACTGCAAGAGTAAAGAAAGAAAGAAACAAAAACAAAAAGAAATTAAAGCGACATAAGTTAAAGGAATGAGTAATCAGAGTTCGGTAACCTGATACGCTCAGCACTGCATGGCAGAAGGATCTGAGAAGGGTCCTATTACATGGGGCTAATAGTGAAAGAGGAAGCTTGCTGCCGTGATCACGACAGGATAAACTCTAACCCCAAATAATGGGGTTTAAAAGTGTTTGAGGAACCCCAACATTTCACTTCCCTTCCTGTTTGGAAAATATGACTGACCTGTGAATCCACACTGCTAAAGCATGCAGTTAATAGCTACGAAAGATGTGGAAAGTGGATTTAGCGTGACTGAGCATTTTTATGGCTTGTGCAGCTCCGAAGTGATGTAGAATGATATCCAGCATGAATTTCAGCAGTTAAGAGGAAATGTCTGATACCAATTTTTAAAGTGAGCTCAAAGCCCAAACAGAGGCCTTCAACATGACATATTTCATGGTCCAGATGGGGCCAGGATGCCCTCAAGCCCTAACCCCACAATCTACTCCACCAGGAGCAAAAACTGTTCAATCGACAGCAAAAAAGCACTTCGTCCTGTTCACATACTCTCAGGGTGGCACCTCCTCTTGCCTGAAACACCACAGATATGTAAATTTATTTGGCACCTTAACTCACAGCCAGGTTCCAGTAAATAAGCCACTACAGCCCAGTCTCGGAAGGCACTGACACCTAAAAGATCAGACTCAAGAACTCCAAGAGGCCCTGCTAAAATCAATCATGTTATGGCAGTACCATAGCCATAATATCTGACAGCCACAATGGTTAGACAGGTATTAACAAAACATAGTCCATAAGGAGCATAAGGACTAAGAACGCCATTCAAAGTGCTCATAGGAAGGTTCCAAATTTTATAATGATAAAAAAATGCCATCTCTAAGTCGGCTATAGGAACAGGCACTGTCAGAAAGATGCGGGCGCCTGGGGGCGACAGGGCGTGACTTCAGGCAGGAGGCCTATGACGTCACGCTCTGGGTAAAAGCTGCCAGACATCGGAGCATGGGGCAACACCCGATGCCCACCGTTCTGCAGAGGTTTGCGCTCGGTTCTGAAACACTTCGTGTTTTTATCTATGGGCTTATGTTGGTTCAAAGTCAAAAATGACAAGTATGAACTGCTCGATTCATGACACGAGACGAATCACCTTGTTTACTAAGATTTCTTTGAAAGCAGAACACCCATGTCTAGTTATCCGGACAATACAATCAGTCATTTGTAGCATATTCTTGAAACATTTTCAGACCGTGATGCTCAATAAATATCCATCCATTCATCCATCCTCTGTAGACCACAATGTTGTCCTGTCGTTATGTAAAATATTTAAATCTGAATGTTTAGATCAACTGAATTTTCCAGGCAAACGTATTCCTTCTGTCGTCAGAATACCATTTTGTAAAAAGTTTTCTAAACACTTAAAACACATCTTTTACACCCAGACAATAAACGCATCACTCCGTTCTAGTAGCCCACTAGTTCACGCAGGGGGTGTCCACGATATCAAAAACAAGGTATCCTATTTGGTGCTTTTAAAGAAGTGATTTTTAAAACCTCATAAGCCCATGGATTGTTTTGCGGACACATTCGTTTGACCACAGCTTATAGAAAATAAACATCTTGACTAATATACTTCGTAATATCCAATATAGCGCCTTACGGTATTAATGAACAATCACTCACGTGCAGCCCTAATCAGACAGCATGCATTTTAATGCACCGCTCCTGGTTTACGGATTAGCGATGCCACTGATTATCTTTTCGAGCCGATTTAATCCGATATCAAGGTTTGACGCGCTAATCTCGATACCGAAATTCGATGTCTGTCTATTTAAATCAGGCTACCAAGTAAAAAAAATCGATATATTAATTTCAGAATAGATACTCAAAATGAAACCTTCATATTTAAAGAATCGATATTTCAGTATAGCTCCGCACATCCTTAATTTATTCACCACCAGAAAGGTTTAAGAAAAAAAGTAACTGGTATATTTTAAATGGTTTCAGTTGCTAAGGCTTTAAATTACAACCCGATAGACAATCCGATCTTCTAACTGTTTTCTGTGCCTCATTTAGTCGGAGCTTACAATATCCTGCCTTTTTTCATTTTAAGGGGTACGAATTATCCTGAAATCACTTAAATCATTCAATCGGCTACAATGAAAACATCGATTAGCATTTACTATTATTTCGTAAAAAACTTAAAATGACAGTACCTCCCCTAACATTATTCCCTTAATTTGCTCCATACATATGACTTTTTAAGGGAATTATTAATTTCCTGTTGTATTGAAAAGTCCCAGTGCCTATTGTTCCTTAGTTGAACGTTGAAAGTTTTTCTTACGCTACCTCTTGTGTCGTCTCTTTACACAGCAGAAAGCAGACTTTGTATCTCTCCGCTCCGAAATAACAAATTATACTGAAACATACGTTTTCATCCAGGGATCCGCAAAAAACACCCTAATACTTGTTTTAAAGAGCAACGAAACTGTACGTGAATAGCACAACTGTCGCTGTTCAGTGATAAGACGCGTTCGAAACGTCTATAAAATAAATAATGTCAAATACCTTGAGAGTTCGGTCAGTTATTCCGCCTGAAAACAGCCGAGGCGACACCGTCTTACGCCGCTCTGCTCCCTTCGCCGTGTAATGCGGAAAACGCCCCTCCTAGGTGTGACGTGAGCCTAAATTTTTGTTTTTGGAAGGGCGGGTATCTGTGTCATTTTCAGTTATACTACCCATGGAGTTTTATCGTTTCGTAATTCTATCCTGCCGTATAAGGACTCTTTGATATGGACCTAACGGTCTGTACTCAAGATTAAATATAAACTAATATCAAAGAGTACAGAACGTGTGGTACCTTAAACTGCGATCCATGAGTAATTCAGTTAAATGTTGATTTGCTACAAAAAACTTTCCTGCCTGAAGAAGGCGTGTATTGAGGGATTCTCATGAATTGCAAGTAAAAAAGCATTAGAGTATTATATTATTGTAATTGTACGCCCTGTAATACCATTTTGGTGCATTAAAAGCCAAACTGTCCGTAGAACATGACCAACTCGATTGTTTGAAATGTAATGGAATAGTATAGTCACAGAATTCTCAAAACGATCTGTCGGTCCTTTGTTCTGTTCTTGGCACCTGCTGTAGAATTTTCATAATTGGTTTAAATCCGGTAAAAAAAATTATAAACAGGGAACTTTTTGTTTGTATTATTAGAAACAGCACCTGCCTGACTCCTTGCATATTGTACAATGAAAGCCAGCTCTGTAGGTTACTGGGCTCTAAGTCTGACAGATGACACGCAGATATGATACCAAGGTTTGGCCAGTTAGTCATAACTCCTTAAAAAAACTCCAATGTCTCTGAATTCACCACTTGAACCAGAAGTATTGGGGAAGATTATAAAGAACAGGTTGGGAACTTCTGAGATTTGATACCATGGAAGCTCTTTGAAAGGGTCCAGTCACTGTCTTTAGAGGTTTTTAGTGTCGGAAAGGGAGTTCCCTGACAATTACCCTGTGATTTCACATTCATGTTGGCACTCTGTGTACCGTTCTTTGTAAAGGAAACTTTTTTCCACTCTTACTTCCAGTGTAGTCTGTATTCTGAATGTCAGCGGTGATGTGTTTCTATATCAACGGACTTTGGCTTTGACCTTGACCACAGTTTACACCTTGCTATTAGCAAGCAAGCCCACTATTTCTACTTCCTGTAATCTTAGCATGCCCTGGTTGTGCAGGAGAAGGGGGGAGGTGGGCGGCCAGATGACCTTGGACCCCCAGAGGGCTTTTTTTGTCCCTACTTGGGAGTTTTTGGTTTCTCTCCTCCATTGTCAGCTGGCTTTCTTTCTTTCATTCTTTCTTTCTGCCTTCCCTTTTCCCTGTTTTTGTGTTACACTGTATAAATGTTGTAGTGGTGTATTAAAACACACACCCATGTAAAGCATCTTAGAATGACTATGCTGTGAAAGGCACTATATAAAAATTAATTGATTGTAAAACAGTTACTGGAAATTTTATTGGATACATATTGTTGTTTAAAAAAAGATGATTATGAAAAGGAAAGTGTCACGTCGCGTGCAGGATGAGCGAGCAGGGATCTGGGAAACAGGATCAGGCAGACGGTAGTCCAAACTAATGGAGTTTATTGCTGGCAAACAGGGCACAACACGGAATAGACTGCAATGACAAGACTAGGGAGACAGACTGAACGAAGACTGAAAGACACAGGACTAAACAGGCAAAACAGGAAACAGCTGGTTACAAGCGGGATTGTACACAAGGTTAATGAGTGGGCGTGGCACACGAGAGGGCAGTACAAGCAGGTCATGACAGAAAGGGTTCTCAATCATGCTGTTGATTTGCTACAACGCAACTATCTTTCAATAAAGAATTACATAAATATATGTATATATAATGAATTGAACTGAATGTAACAGCAGGTTCCTGTTTATATGAATACTTGGCACTGGGCACGTTCTGCATATTGGGGGCTGCAGAAGAGGGTGTGCATCTTAAGGATATGTGGCTGTCCTTGGAGGACCGCCATCCTGCTTACCCTACACCCGCTGCTGCTGGGGACTCAGTCCTGATTAAGTGGGGCCCCTTCTGGTGAGTGCGCACTCTTGTGCAATTAAGGTGGCAAAAAGACAGGGAGAGATGATGGATTGTGCACTTGTGTGTGTCTTTCTGCCCTATAAGACTAGATATGACGTATATATATGAAACAATAACAAGAACAACAGCACTAATAACAATAACAAACACCAGAAACAGATCAAGCTGAGAGTTTATCATTCCCTGCATCCATTAATTTAATATGTAATTGTAATTTATGCAATTTATTTGTGCACAAATCGACATAATCATTTGTAACGAATGTGAGTAAATTCTTATGGAATAGCAGATTCTTTCAGCATATACCTGTACCGTATGTGTAGTTTTTGCCATTTATACATGGATGTGTCTGGCCAGTAGCACTAGTGTCTTTTGCCTGTCTGCCCGCTGCAGCTCAGATAACATTGCAGCTCGCGGTGACAAAAGGATGCTGAATAGAAATGTCCTGGGGACCTGGGCCGCTCGGGCGAGTGCCTAACAACCACACATGTTATCTCACGTGGCAGTAGAATTCAATAGGTTGCCGGGTCCGTTGCCAGGAAACGGGAGTTATACACAGTGATGCTTCTGCTCCAAAGCATATTCCGTGATGTCAGCAGCGGTCACGTATTTGTTATGGTAGGAGGAGGTCAACATCTGGAAGTCTGACTGGTCGGCTTCATTGTCTGTTAGTGTCCTATTGAAATCTGACAATCTATGAAAGGAGGCTGAGAACTATAGCAGGCTAGCATATTAAGCAAGACATTTGGGAACAGCAGAGGCCCAAAGCGAAACAATAATTAATAATGTAAAGGCTAATGGAGATTACAAATGGAAAGGACGCGTCCATTACAAGCCGCCTTCATCATCATTATGTCCTTTGCAAAGATACCAGACCACTCCACTGTTTATGGATAATGACATAAGGGCCAGTATGGGGACTAGGTGAAGTAGACTGGTGTGTTCTGGTTTGTTCTGGTGTGTTCTGGTGTGCTTGGGATATAGGTTTTCTAAACATAATAATCTCTGTCTTAATAATAATCTTAATATACAAACAGCATGCCCACATCAACAAACTTAACGATCTCCCACTGCCTTCTATTAGAAATTGTATTACTACTGCACAAACCAGCCTGAGTCTGGATGTTTGCTATGATGTTACTAAATGTGCACACAAATCCACGATGGTGTTTCTGAGGCTTTACACACAGTTACCTGTTTGTGACGTACAGCCATGTAAAGCTGTCATGAATCCACAGGGCTACTGCTCCGTGGCCCATTTTTCTCCAAGCTGTCATTTGTGCATTTTTATGTTCGCAATAATTAACAGTGCCAATCAATGGTACTTTGAAGTAGCTCCCCAAGGGATCTGACCCATTTTTTGGGCCCTTCTTAATAAGCCAGAGCCAATATCTACGATTTTTGAAAATACATTGGGAGAAATTTTTAAACATAAATTTTGAAGTAAAAGGTCACATTTTAAAACTAAACCAAGGCAGAGATGTTTTGAAGCATAATTTATTGACATTTTTCGCAAACAGTTAATAATGACTTAGGACTTAGGGTTTAATTCTGTTTTAATTCTACTACCATATGTTAAAATAAAATATAATTTGCATTTTGTTCCATAGCGGAAAACGCATCTACCCTGCAATTACACACTCCACATATTTAAGTGACTGATTAGTCCAGAAAAAGAAACTAATTAATAAAAAACGGTTTTGATTTCAATTGTTTCCGTAATGTACCAAGTATAAGTTAACAGAGTGGTAGTTAATGCCTCTCAACCTAATAGCTGTTTACAGGGAACTGACCATTAAACATTATCAGAGCACTTTTTGCTGAAAACAACTTAGTTTAGTTTAGTTTGGAAAAGCGCCCAATAAACAACCAATGGACCTCTTTTAAACCATTTTGCTAAAAAAATCAAAACATTGTGGTCATACCAAAGAGGCAAAACATTATGACCACCTCCACATGACGCAAATAATGTTGATTATCTTGCAAAAACAGCACATGTCAAGGTCTGTGATTTATTAGACCCTGTTTACACTTGCATGTTGGGCGATTGGATCGCAGGTGGGCAGTGCTAAATACGAGGGTAAACAATTATCAAGATACATTGTGACCCGATCACTGAAACTACTCGCCAAGGTGCTCTGGGATGCATGTGACTGCAAAGCTTTTATATTGTAAATGCTAATTTATCCTGATTCGCCCCCGACAATGATGGTACAATTACTGCATGGGGCAGTAATGAAATCTGAGCATAAGTTGTCAGCTGGTTACCTTGGACACACACAATAGACACAAGTGTAAATGGTGACGTGTCTCGGCTGTCTGCTTGTGATCCGATCACCCAAGACAGAAAACCAAGTGTAAACAGAGCCTTAAATGGTTGCCAACATTCAGTAAGCATGGGCAGTCTGACTGACCTATTGCTATGCAAGCCGGCCCAGGGATCAATGCACTGTGCGCCATGACACATCTCTTCCAGACCGTCATGGATGTCTGCGGTTTGTGTCCCTCTCTTGCTTTGTATCAGACAAGACAGCCTTTGCTCACGTCTGGTATCACAAATCTTTGCCACTCCACACCCTGTTGGCGGATCATGATTTTTCCTCGGACCGCTCTCAGCAGGTACTCACCACGGCTGACCACGAACACCCCGAAACCCTTGCCTTGCCGATGCTTTGCCCTAGTCTGTGATTTGGATTATTTGTAATGATTTGGCCCTTATCAAAGTCATTCAGATCTTTACCCCAAAACAAGATTTTTCCCGATATAGTTAACGTTACACACTTCACGTAGGGGTGGCCAAAATGTTTCTGCATTTGTTCATTTTCTTTGAGCTCATGGTTCCAATTTCCATTCAGTTTTTATCAGAACTGAAAAGAAATACCCTTTTCCTGTTACTATAAAAAGTGTTTTTAAAAATCGACTTAAATTTTACGCAATAAATTCCTTTCCAAAAATAGCAGCAGTAAGAATATTTTTTTAAGCAGTTATGGCTTTGAAATGGTGAGAAAATTTCTACTGTAGTGGACTGATGTAGTAGTAGCATTAAACATTAAATTGACTCGGTTAATTTGGGGCATGTAACTATGCATTTTTAGGACTAAAAAGTATCAATTGGCCTGCAGCATTTCATAGATTTTTTTTCCTCAAAATAAATTTAAATTAATTAATGAAATGCAGTAATGTAACTCACAGTAATGATTTACGAGACCAAAACACCAAATCTATGTATGACTATATACTACGCAATACATTAATACATACAGTGGCATGCAAAAGTCTGGGCACCCCTGGTAAAAATTTCTGTTACTCTGAGTAACAAAGCATGTAAAAGCTGACTGGATTTCCAAGAGGAATAAAATTACACAACACATTTCTGCAATATTTTATGCAAGATTACCTTTTTATTTCCATCTTTTACAGGTTCAAAATAACAGAGAGGGAAATGGCCTGAAGCCATGTGTGCATTCCCTGCATGATCAGTATGGAGTAACACCCCCTTTGGCGAGTAGCCAGCTAAGAGCCTTCCAGTTCTTGTCTGGGGATTTTCGCCCATTCCTCCTTGCAAAAAGCCGCCCTGGGAGATTCCTGGGTCGTCTTGCACGCTCTACTCACCTGATGTCTACCGACAGATTTTTGATGATGTTTAGGTCCAGCGACTGAAGGCCATGCCAAAGCCTTCAGCTTGCACCTTGAGGTGGCCCATT
>JAODKC010000064.1:7561075-7573848 GCA_026777985.1 Mormyrops attenuatus
AAGCATGATCGATCCACCCCCGTGCGTAACAGTTGGAGAGTTGTTCCTTTCATTTCTCCAAACATACCTTTGCGCTTTGTGGCCAAAAATTTGTATTTTAACTACTTCAGTCCACAGGACTAGTTTCCAAAACACCAGGCTTGTTCAGATTTTCATTTGCAAACTTCTGACGCTGAATTTTGTGATAACAATGCAGGGAAAGTTTTTCTTCCAATGAAGGTCATATTTGTGCAGGTGTTGCTGTACAGTAGAACAGTGCACCACCGCTCCAGAATCTTCCTGAAGGTCTTTTGCAGTCAAACAGGGGTTTTGATTTGCCTTTCTAGCAACCCTATGAGCAGTTTTCTTGGAAAGTTCTCTGGCATTTCTTAACTGGCATTTCTTAATTACATCACCGACTGAGAAATCAGCTACCTGAAAATGCTCTGCTATCTTCTTACAGCCTTGTTCTAGAGAAGGTTTGAGGAGTCAGAGTAATTATAAAGCTCTGAAATTTGCATCATCTGGCCTTTCCTAACAGTGATTTTGAACAAGCCATGGCCCTAACAAGATAATTAAGGTCTGAGACCTTGTTAACTGAGACCTTGTTATCTGAGAGCTCATATCTCTTGGGGTGCCCAGATTTTTACATGTCGCATTTTTCCCCACTCTAAAATTGTACAAAACAAAAATAATACACTGATCTTGCTTAAAATGTTGAAAAGAATGTTTTGTATGAAAACTTCTCAGTCATGGTCTTAGATTAACCTGAATAAAACTGGGGCTGTGATCTGCCTACCTGTATGTTGTATTGTTCCTGCCCTATGGGAGGGGGGGTGCCCATCCTGCATACTCTAAGAAACGAGCAAGTGAAACACCAATGCCCTCCCCCTCCCAAACATCAATTCGGTCAAACTGTAATAATGAAACTGGCCTCTATGTCTATTATGCATTTGAGTCACAGGGCAGCCCCCAAAGACCAGACTGCTCTCCTCTGGCATCATCCCCTCCCCCCATCGGCAAAATGATCCAAAGGTGACTCCCCCCCCATTACCCCCACCAGTCTTGTTTTGTGAGTGAAACATCAACTGGAGACAATTTATGCAGATGCTATTAAAAAAATTATTAAAGCAAATCTGACTACTCTACAGGATACAATACGTTGAAAAATAAACACAAGAATAAAACATATTGAAATAGTGACAGAAATACAAAATTATACTAAGAGGGTTGCCAACTTTGGTTAGCTGGCTGGTGTGAGGTCTTCAATTTGAGACAAATCTGCACAGATATTTGCATGTATATATAACAGATTTATTACTTTGCAAACAGTCTGTAGGGTTTGCACACTGCCCACACACGCTTTGCTAATTTTAGGTTTATAATGGAATAATGTAGATTTGCCATAAGATTTCTTGCATGAGCACGAGAGTCTGCAAGCGTGTCACGCCAAATGTGTGAGAGTTGGCGACCCTGTACCACATGACCTAGTGCCTAAAGAAAAAAACACCACGAGTGTCACAGAATGGAGAAATGGTGGGTTCTCTTCAGCTCAGCTCGGTGAATCTTATGGGGTTTATCTCAATAACAAGAACCCAAAGATCGTACTTGTGGCCTTGGCAAGACTGGTCCTGCTAACTTGCCTTCCAAGAACAAACTTGAGGTGCAATGGATCATGGGATTGTTCTTGTTTGGCGAGGATGCAACCGATGCATCCATGATATTTGGGGCGGAGTAAGAACAACATCCGGGGATTTTTAACATACTCTGTACCTCTGTTTTTAGTATTGGAAATGGTCTTCAGCAGTGGAAGATGCAATGGGTCCACAAGAACACTAGTATGGTCGAGTACGCATGTTATTGTTGTGTTCCAATTGAACTTGTAACTCGTAAATTCTGAGTTCCTAGTCAGAAATTTCAACTGGAACGCCCTCTGAAGTCGGAATTCCGGCTTGTGAAGTCCGAGTCATCTACACAACCCCAACCTCAGAATCCAAGATGGCTGTGCCCTTTATTAATAGAAGTTAAAGCCATAGTTTTATACTGTTTACTAGCACTTACATCTTATTCGTGCCTCATTAAATCAGTCGTACACACAGTACAGTCCAACCGCGATCTGTACACGTGTTGCTACGCAAAATGCTGCAGAACGTGTTGTTATCCACTAATATTGCTAACAACATCACACAATTAACCGGGCTAAACCTGGGGCCCATTTCATTAAGCAGGACTTAATTAAGCAGACAACTTGTCGGATTTAAGGTAATCTGGGCTAAATGTAAATGAAAAAAGATGAAGGCCATTTAAACTGGGGTAAATTAAATCCAGCAAGTTACCCAGGTAAGCAAGAAATCTTGCTTTTTGAATCAGGTCCCTGATCCTGCTAAATGGCTTTCCGGCTATCTGTACTAGAACACTGCTAACTCGTGTGTGACGTCATTCCCAGTTCCCAGTTCTGACCTCACCCATGGTCTCAGCAGACCGATCTGATAAACTACCCACACCTGCCTGATAGCTCCACCCTACAAAACAGATGAACCAAAACGGACATGAAACAGGTAGGGTTACAACACCCCCCGAGCTGTTCCTGCAAATTGCAGCAGCTTTGCACCTGTACATCCTTGTCGTTTAACATGACTGTCTCTGACCCGCTGCATATGTCACAGCACCTGTTTGTTTATACTGGAAATAATGCTTTATTTCCAAAACAGAAGCAAAAGATCGACGAGTATTAAGAGTTACAGCCCAACGGGGGCCTCCCAATTCGCTGCAGTGTTTATGAGGGGGCTCTACCTATTAGTCATATCTACTTTCGGCGCTTTGTGTCTAGACTGCGTCATTTGCCCTTTGCCCAGTGAGAACCTGTAACAGAAGAACAGATATAGCACTTTAATTAGGGAGGAGCAAAACTGAACAGAGTATTTTGGCTGTTCTTGTTAAGCTGCCCTATTGTTTGCCAGACATCATTTAGAGTAAGGTTCACTGTAGCCCTGAAATCCAGGGCAATAAGCTTGACAAATTCACTGGGAAGCTAGAGAAATGAGAAGGGTGTCCTGAGAACACACATGCAGGCAGGGGAGGAAAGAGCCACCCTTCCCTTCGTTTAAAGCACAAAAACACAGCGATCGGCCTCACAGAGCAACAGGAAACACTGCAGGCTGGGTGAGGAAACATCTCCTTGGAGCTCACAGCATGTTATTTGATACAAAACAAGACGTTGCTTTTTTTGGCTTCTCAGATGACCCTTTGGTGTCCCCACTAGTGCAGCTTGCATGCAATGTCATTGTGGCGGTATGTCTATAAAAAAGAATGAAACAAGAAATGGCTGAATGTATCAGCACAGCTCAGGGGTAGAAGTCAGTCTGGTACTATATAGATTATGTGTTACATTTTATTACATCCATTTAATTACAAAATACAGACATGTGGACCAACATACCAAATCACAAATTAGAAAGTTTCTAAAATAAATTCTGAAAATATTAAAATAGTTACTATTTAAGGTTAGCGATACCTTTTTCAAGAGATTACTTCCAGATTTCAATGTTATTCAGTGAAAAGGTCATAGATTAAAATTTCACTGGGGATTTTTTTTTTTTACTGTGACCTCAAGAGACTTCTGCAATTTTCACAGAAAAATAATGCAAGCTGAAGGATTGTAATTTGCATTCAGCGATAATTGATGACTTGTAATGAGAAAATCATGATCGATGTTAATGTTGTAGGCAGAGGTAAAATTTGGTTATACAGAGCATTAGATTGGAAAGAAAAATGAGGCCTTCAAAGTCATCCCGATAGCATGCAAACACTGCCAGACGTTCTTCAACTCCATAATCTGATAACGGACTTCCATCATTTGTACAGCTTTCCTTCAGCAGAGTCACCTGCCTCCGTGTGCTGTGATAGTGGTGAAGGATGGAACAGCACTCGTGGATATTAAGGTAAAACGAAAAACGCAGTGCAATAGTTATCTGACACTTTACTGGATGGAATTGTTGTGCAATTCTCCCTTTACTCAATCATAAAACACTTCATGCAGGTTACAACACAAGACCATAACTCAGTTAAAATGCAAGCCAGCTTATCGACCAAGGACTGATATCTCGTGACCCTTCATGACCTGTGTTAACCCTTATCACCTTGGGTGGAGCTGCCCATTTTAATGGACACAGCTCTGTTTTCTTTGCATTAGAAATCCTTTTTTACCCTGAAGTTACCAGAAAAAAAGTTGCCTGTGAAACATCTTGTGACTTTCTTATAAATTTGTACTGTACAGTGCATGGCTTTGTTTACTTATTACCAGCTCATCTGGAGTTTTTACCGAAAGTGAAATGCATTGCTCTGTATTCGCACACTAAAATTTTACAGCAGCAATCCAGGTTAGGTATCTTGACTGGGAAAATTATATCAAGGCCCTCTCCTGGGACTAGAAAAAAAATTGTGCTAGGCTTATTTGTCTTTAACTGACCTACAATGTCGTACTGGAGCCGACCAACGTGCACTTGCACTGATGGTAGTTGCAACTTGCAATAACTTGCAAGCAAGAAATCAAATTTAAGCATCACAGGTGAGCATTAATGGAGATAATACCAGTGACACCAGTGATAGTTAGGAGATGATCGTTAACCATCAGCTCAGATCTGGTTCCCTTTTGGTTTCCGCTGCGATGAAGACGCACAAGCGCATGATGGTTATAAGTAAGGCCATGTCAGTAAGCTGGTAGGGGTCAGAGGTCAGAGACCAAGATAAGGAGGGATCATGGGAGGTCAGCACACCAGCTGACAGAATAAAATTTGGGGGTCCCCTTGGTACATTTCACTGACCTGGGGCCGGGAGCAAATTTCAAGCGGAGTTCAAACTCGTAATATTCGTGACTGGCTGTGTGATTGGTAGCAAACATGTTTGGGGTGGGGGGGGGATTTCAAACCCTTAATTTTACTACATTGCAACCTGCCTGGCCTACCATGTGTTTAGCATGCCTCCCCTCCTGAGACCAACGCCGTACAGAAACAAGGCAAAAGGAAATTCCAAGGTTGTAAATGATTCATAAAAAACACCCCCTAAGATTGCCTTTGCTTCCTGTTTGAAAGGAAAGGGAAATTGTGCGTTTCGATTCCGCGGTGCTGTGCCCATGTGTAGGGGAACAGAGAAGCTAGGTGCCAACGTTGGAACATTACAGCACGGAGAGGGATCCTGCTGAGGCACCAGGCAATCGCTCTTAGCAAACTGGCCGTTCACGTCAGCAGTTGCATTTGGCTCAGGAGGTGTTTCGAAATGTGCCCAGGTCCAGATTATTTTCCACCAGTCAGCTTAGAAGTACCTGTGTATGTGTGTCTGTGTGTGTGTGTGTGTGTGTGTGTGTGCGTGTATGTGCAAATTTTTATACTTCTAGGGGATTTCCAAGCCTCATCCTGTAGAGAAGTACAAATTACCTGCTTTATGAAACTCTGCAGTTATATAGGAACACAAGCCTTTATTGCTCGGCACAAATACTCTCCTAGGGTGCACCGAGCCCCCTAGGAGACATAACTGCCTTGCATTACTGTGCAAAATACCGGGTAATGTGTTGTTATCAACTGATATTGCTAACAATGGCTAACATTTAACCAGGCTAGAACTGCGGCCTGTTTCAGAAAGCAGGATTTCTTGCTTAGCCGGATATCTTGTCGGATTTAAGGTAGTCTGGGCTAAATGTAAATGAACGAAGATGAAGGTCATTTAAACTGGGGTAAATTAAATCCAACAAGTTATCTGGCTCAGCAAGAAATCATGCTTTTTGAAACTGGTCACTGTTATCGCTGAATGGCTTTGCCAACTTGCTGTACTGGAACGCTGTTAACTTGTGTATGAAGCCATTCCCAATTCCGAGTCCGAACCTCCAAAGTAAATGGAACACAGCATAAGCCCTAAGAGTCCCAGTAGACCTACATTAACCAGTACCGGAAATGGATACCAGTGCCAAGCAGGGAGGGCCTAATGCCAAGTGTGACACCCTCTCATGTCATAGATCTCCAAAACGAGAATGAAATATCTTGCATTGTCTTTAAAACATTCCAGAAATACGTTAAAAGGAGCCCACGGAAATTTACGAGCCCACAAGCCACAGCCATCCCAGGAAATGGACTCCGTACATCATTGGTACCATTCATCACTGGGGAATAGGAAGGGCATTCTGAGTCATACTTCACATAGTATTAGAATTACTCACCCGGATGCTTTCGCAAACACATTATCCTATTCGGGTAGACACTCCACAAGCAGCATCTACAACAGGTGAAAACCAAGGCTCCTGTTGTTACACGCTGTAGATGTAACTGTAGGACTGACCAGTTGATTTGGCCCACTGGCGGACGCTCTTGGTCCCATGCTCTTGGGCAGCACCAAAGGTATCTGGGAAGTAAAGAGAGGATGAGTTTCAAGTTGCAGTGGCACACTGCTATGGCTACATGTACCATTAATTGTTGGACCTTTACTTGCACCTAAACACACTATGGATTCAGCACCAACTCGGGTCTACAGGAATTTCTTGGAGCACTGGGAATTGTGATCCTTTGACTAAATAAATTGAAAAAAAAAACTTTGAATAACTTGGATATTTCGCGTGCCTTTCAAGAACGATCAATATTTACAGTCTTATCAAATCATAATACAAATGACCTCAAATAACCTCCGGATGCTTAGTTCAGGTTGGACCCACGCTTTGCAAATTTCCACTTGGATGGTTAAGCTGGTTCATAAATCCATTATCCAAACAAGTTAATTCCATCCAGAACAAGCACTCAACAACAAAACATCTGAAGCAGTACATTGCGAGATGAGTTATTCACTGCTTTCCCAGGAGGTTTGTTGACTTTCCTCAAATTAAAACCTTCTTGCTACCTGCTAGCAGCCATTACTTTCACATGAATCTTCTCAAGCCCTCATTCCGAACTGAAAAATGAAACGTCATCATCATTGTGGTCATGACGACCTCAACCGTGCGTGAGATCTGAGGGTCGGGCTATGAACACAGAATTAAGGGTGAGATCTAGCGTCAGGAAGACATGACGGTCTGTGAAATTGGTTTGAGTGACGGCTGAGTGGGCTGTAGCAGACCACAACTGAATAGAGAACTAGAGAGCAGAATCTCTTTGACTGTCATTACCCCCACATCCGCACCATGTGAAGTGCACCGAGCGCAAAGAACAGGCGAATCATTGAGAAAAATCCCTGCTGGTTTAGCTGCTGTAGTTCCCGTGTGCATCTTTTGAGCCGCGATATCTCAGGATCTCCATCCTGCTGTTTTCTTTACCCAGATCCCCTCAGCCCTAGGCAAATTTACTGAAGTCTGCAAACACTGAAAGTCTTGCGCAAATCTGACAAGCCTGCAAGGCCTGCAACCTGTGATCTTACTCCTTATTGGTCGTGCTCTTCTGGGATCCATTTTCCATAAAGAGGATTATGGAAATGAACCCCCCTACAGGCAGAAAAGAACATTACCTCATCAACTGAACCCTCTCCCCCCTCCCATCCTTTTCCTTCCACCAGGACAGGTGCTTGTAGACTTGAGAGAGGTCAAGACAAGTGACCTACCCTTTCCCAAGCAGGCCTTCATACCCTTGTACCATCAAATACAAAATCTCCAGTGGAAATCCAGATGAATGAAAACTCTACCATCATCATAGTAAGATGGTAGATAGTCTTTCAATGACCTAGGGACCTGAGTGTGCAACAAAATAACGTGGCTTCAAATCCCAAGTGGAAGGCATTTTGAACTATGCATCTGACTGTAGGTCCAGGCAATATGATGACTCATAAACTTGGGAATCTCTAAATGAATTATGTCAGCAATTAGAAAATGGTTAATATTGTAAAATATCAGAAGGTCAACAACAACATCTGGGTAAGTCCTGGACATGCAGCAGAATAATCTCAAGGGACAAAACAGGGCAGGTGAAAACCAGCCTTGATGCAGGAAAATAGACACAAACACACATTATCTCAACAAACACACCCATCTGAAAATTACTGCCTTGGATGAGTCAGTGTCTGTGAGTCTTTTTGATGATTAGCAAAGACTTGCACGTTCTTTTTATGTCTCGCTGACTGCCATTTTTAATTATGGGCGTGGCCTCGAACATCTCTCAGACCTAGCCACACCCCCTCAAACACTTATTCCCACACACATCTCTACTGCCCACATCCTCATCTATCTATCGATAAATATAAAAGAGTATCATGTAACATCTGTTTCTTCACCATGCAGACATGCAATAACACATTACGAGCTGAATGGTCTTCTGAGGAGGCCTTTGAGATCACCACTGATTCCTTCCAATTTGTCTCCCCAACTTGTCCGTGCTGGCCACCTCCACAGGCTTTTTTGAGAAAACAGCACAGTGTGGCAACAGTGAGCCGCTGCTTATTCCCTTCATTAAAAAGACATAACTGGTGAACACAAGCATGAAGGTTTCATCAGAAGCACTTAACGCTGTGTAATATAGATCTCCAACTTATGCAACAGTTGGTCTTTCAAAAGTTTTTAAGCTATGTTTAATGTGCTCCTTGTTTTTGAGGTTCGATCGTTGGTTACAATTGATGTCTGTGTCTGTAGCTTATGTTGTAATGAGCAAAGCCTTTGACAGCAGAGGAGAATGATCGGACTGTAGCTTTATCACAATATGTGCCAGTTTTGAAAAACACACATCATGTTGTTATGCATTGGAATGTAAGATACAATAACCCGCCCTGCTTCCCATTAACTTAAACCTCTATTGAGCTGCCACTTCCAAATTGTCCAGATTGGAACCATGGAACAAAACTGCCCTGGCATTTTCAATAACAAGGCGGGCAAGTTTCTTGTACACCGCGCTCTGCAATCTTGGTTAATGATACACTAAACAGGTGTGGTGTTACCGCAAGAACTGAATTGGGTCAGTATTTGACCCCACAGGCCTTCACAGGTACTGATTTGGAGGCCTTTGTGACCATAATAGCGCCCACTAGTGTCTACAGATGTAGATAGCGAACCAGTGTTAATCTGACAACTGGCAATAAGTCCCAAAATCCACACTGTGGTTATATGAGATGAAATAGTGAATATATATTAGTTTTGATCCCAGTCAGGATTTGTCTGACCATAGTCTGCCGATAAATAGACTGCAGCTCGTGATGTCCAGGAGCAAAAAAAACGACGAATGAGAGCAATGCAATTAGGTGGAAGTAGTTGAGATTAAGATCTCCTGAGTGCCGGAAGGTTCTTTTGGAAGATTCCAAGCAGTCAGGGGAAGCCACAGAAGGAACGCGAGAGTTGTGTTTCGGGACGTCGCCAGTGTGTTTGCAATAATCTTTACTATCATAGTTTACAATCTGATGGGGATATGAACAGATGGTTATTTTCTTGCTGAAACTAGTGTTTATTAAATTTGCCCATCGACCATGTAAATAGCTACATCGGGAAGGGGCAGTTATTGATACTTATTTTTCAGTATTTCCATTAGATTCTTTTCCCCTAAAAGCACGGTGTCGTGCTCTTGCCCCCTTGAGAGTTCGAATAAGCAAACCTGACGTGCCACGCCAGCTGCGGTTTACAGTCTTCTGCACATCTGCGTGCCAGCGAGGGGGCGGGGCTCATTTAACACACATTTCCTCCTGTATTTTCAGGTTCTTAGCCAGGACCGCATGCACTGTAGCGCGCACATGTGATACAAAGGTAATAAAATACTAAAAATAAAAAATAATAAAAAGGTAATAAATAAATACAGACTGGGTGCAGTTACTGACTGCACACAAGTAAACATAATAAACATTATTTGTCTCCCCCAAGCCAGAAATGGCAGGCCAGTCTCTCACTCCTTCAGTTCTCCGCTGCTGCCTCAAATGGTTAAATTTACATTTACAAATTCAGCAGAGTTTTGTCTGAAGTGATATACAAGTGATGCAAATAGCCCATAGCAAACCTCCACCTGTCAAGGAGTGAACTAGGCAAAAGGGCAGCAAGGCTGAGCTTCTGATGAATGGCCAGGTAGGAGTGTAAGCAGCACTGTTATGGTGTCTGAGTAGATTGCACCACAAACTAAGCTGCAGTGTTGCTACCACCAGAACTAAACTGGGGTATTGTTTGACCCCAAATGCTGTCATACTGTGACGATTTCCTGAACCTGATACAGAAGTCCTTGTGCTGGTTAGAGATTTAGCCCCCACTAGTGTGCTACAGTTGAAATGCAATGACAAGGGGCAAAACTGACAGTAAGCAGTAAAAGTCCACAGTGTGGTAAAACCGTAAGAGCAATATAATTTGGTGGAAGTAGTTGTCTTTGGTGAATTAAGTGAACTGGACAGACACCCACTCAAGACAAATCAGAACTCCTCAATCCATGACTCAGGCACTGCCAGCGGGGATTTTTCTAGAACACCTTGAACCTCCTCAGCTCAGAGCACAGTCCCTGAGCAGGCCTTCTCACCAGCAGCTGAGCCACGTGTCCAACAGCAGCGAGGTTCCGCCACCTTAAAACATGGCCATAATTCAGCTCCGTTTCACGCAAGGAAACCCTCCTAATGTCTGTCATAACTATACCCTAACTCGCAACTCTATTTTTTTGAGATACTCAACCATACTTTTTCTGTCATACAAAGGAAGTTGAGGTCTAGGAGCTCGATGCAGAATTTCACACCCAAGTCATTTTTAACTCATGTTGAACCATTTAATCGCCATGCATTTGTCAGCCTAAGGACCAGATGCAAAATGAATTTTCTCTTATCTTTCCTCGAAATTCTTTCATTGTAAGCCACCATCTGAAAGCGAAAGTAAATACATAGGATATCATGTTAACATTCTTGCAGACGTTCACCAGAGCACAATTTATTGTTTCAGTCATTTCTCAATTTTTGGGTGCGTGTCTGTGAATAATATACAGACACTCCTCTACTCACAAATGAGATACATTCCAAACATCATTTTAAGGGTGTACGCAAGTACTAAGAACTAGGATGCTGAGAGTACGCACGCTACGCTGCTGCGCGGCGGGAGTAGTGGCCAGAAGTCGTAGTAAGCGGAACTGGAGTGCAGAAAAAAATTTGGACTTACAGTCCTCTTCGTTCGTATGTCTGAAAGTTCATAAGTTGAACATTCGTAAGTAGAGGAGTGTCGGTATATTCTTTTTTGCAAACTTCAGCCTGGCTCTTCCCTGCTTCTCATTAATGAAGGGCTTCTTCCTTGCTTTATGGGTCTTCAGTCCTGCTTCTAGGAACCTGATACGAACTGTCCTAACAGTGCACTTCACACCTGCACTTAACGTTTCCCATTCCTTTTGAAGGTCACTTGATGACATCTTCTGATTCATGAGAAACTGTTGGATAAGTTGATGATCATCTCTGGCATTAGAAAATTCACTGCTGCCCTTTACTTGGCTGGTTTTTGGTCGTTCCCAGTGTCTCCCGTTTCACCATGTTCTTGTGTACTGCTGTCTTAGAAACTTTGAGCCTGGATGCAGCCTGCTGCTCAGCGTAGCCTTCTGCCAGCAGAACCAGGGTTAGCCTGTAATCATCTATTTTCCTCTTTATCAGGTCACTGTGGTAACAGATCTCATTTTGCTTCTAGTTTTCAGTGCTAATTTTAAATGTTATTCCTCCTACTGGCTATTTTATCCATGCAGACATTTGATTTAATTTCATTAAAAGCTATTTGAGCATGGACTGGGCATCGATGATTATCAATCCTGGCATCAAATCTCTCCAGAAATGAGTGTAAAGGAAATCGCTTTGTTGCAGGTAATAAACAGTGAGTAACAGTCAAGGCAACATATTGTTTTTGACATTTGTTGACATTTTTAGGATTTGACTAGATGATAACTGCAGTCTTTGAGAGTAAAGATTTTTTTACATGACATGTTAAATTGTACTTAATGGGATTATATCTTGAAAATTACCACTGAATGGCAATAATCGTGAGGAGATCAGACGTTATGTGAGGAAAATGGCGTGTGATGAGCTATTTTGCACAATAAGATGATAGGTGATAGGCCAGGGATTAAAGTTACATGAGAGACGGAATCAAATAGACATCCAAGAAAAACCACAACAACAGTTCTTTGAAATACAATTCCCTCGCATTTAATAATACATCTGCCTTGCTGTGGCCAGCAATGGCAGCTTGGACTTATGTTTAGATATGATACCACAGGCCAAACACCGTCCTGCTCCTGTCCTGTCACGGTCCTGCCACACACCACCTGTGGTGTCGAGACAAAGAGCAGTTGGAGTCGGAGGGGCTGGGGTGTAGGTGGGAAGCGGGAGGGGGAAGGCTGCGCGCGTCACATGCGCTGACGGCTACCAAAGACTTGCAGCTGGTGGCCAGGTTTGGGGCACCAGTGCAAGTACAAATCTCATAAAGTATATATCTGAGTAGGAACAGGTCCTTTGGGGTCACTTCCGAATGTCAGCTCTGCGCCGTTACGGTGTGTGTTTAGAGAAGAACATAAGAACAGGGGCCATTCGGTCCATCAAGCTTGTTTTGAGAGAACTAAACTAATCGATCAGAGTCGTTAAAATCTTATCTAGCTCTGATTTAAAGGAACCCAAGGTTTTAGCTTGCTCTACACTAACAGGAAGACTATTCCATACTCTACATTGAACCCTGCGGTACCCTATTATGAACACAGGCCCACTGTGACATTGTGCCTCTAATAACTACTCGTTGCTTCCTGTCTGTTAATCATTTTTCAGTCCAAGCTGCTATAGTTCCATCCATCCATTATCTCCCGCTTAATCCGAGGTCGGGTCGCGGGGGCAGCAGTCTAAGCAGGGAAACCCAGACT
>JAODKC010000064.1:7585841-7608186 GCA_026777985.1 Mormyrops attenuatus
CCCCCCGCCGCGCCGGCGGCCGCGCCGGGCCCCCCCCCGCCCGCGCCCGCGGCCCCCGCGCCCCGCCCCCGCGGCCGGCGGCCGCGGCTCCCCGGCCCCGCCGCCTCCCGCTCACCCGCCCCCACCCCAAAAAAGTCACTGCCTTTGGAGTCCTTCACCTTTGCCATAAGTGGTGAAAAGTTTGACTCTGGTAGCCTAGGGAGCCGAGAAACTGAGGTGAAAAAATTCAAATAAAGCCACGTAATTACGGCACGGTCATCACCGCGCGGTTTAATGGTGTAGCGCGGTACCATTCATGAAAGCTTCAATCACGAGGGGGAAAGCTTTCAGGGCACAAACACAGCTGTGACTCTTTAAGTGGGGCTGGGGGCGTCCCAAATTCAACAACTGGGAAACTGAGCAGAAAGTGGGGGGTAGAAGTTGTTGATCATACCCTCTTGCCTGTCAGGGAGGTCAGCCGTGTCGCCCGTCTGCACTGGCCGGACTTGGGCTTATCTGCTGTCTTTGCACCGTGCACCTGGGAACACATCAAACGCAAAACAACAAAAATAGGCTAAATTTGTGGACCCAGAACTGCAATGATTTAGGAAACATCCAGTTCCACAGAGAAAAAATATCAGTCTTAGTGTGTTTTGCAAGGGTTTCCCCCACCTCAGTCCAACAACACGCAATTAAACAAACTGCCGTGTGAGAGGATGTGTGCCCTTTCACAGACCGGCATCCCATCCAGGGTGCCCCCCGCCTTGTGCCCTCTGACGGACCAGCATCCCATCCAGGGTGCCGCCCCGCCTTGTGCCTCACCCTTCTGCTATAAGCTCTGTGACCTTCAACTGCAGTGTTTCTCAACCCAGTCCTCAGTGACCCCCAGTGCACATTTGGCTCCCCATCAGCTCACAGCAAGCCTGAACCAAACAATCATGGGCCGAATGGCCTCCTCTCGGTTGTAAATTTCTTATGTTCTTATGTAATCAAGAACAGTGAATACCTGGAACAGGTATGTCAGGAGCTGGGAAGAAGCAAAAACATAGACTGTCTGGGAGTCTCCGAGGACTGGGACAAGAAACGCTGCTCTGCTGGATAAATGGTTAGAAAGATGTACGTAAGTAGCATTAGTGTTCAGTTGCAGGGGTAATGACTGCATGGATTAGATTGGGTGGGGGGGGGGGGGGGTGTGAGTCTCCTTACCTGCAGGGGGGAGCAGCGAAGATGGCGGCTGGGGACAGCCATGGCGCGGCGCGCAAACTGCAGGCTGCTCAGCGTCTCAGAGACACACGACGGGTTGGGAGACACTGTCACAATCAGGGACGTCCGGCAGTCTCCCCCTAAACTTAACCGTGCATGGGTAGGTGGGCAAACAAGGGGGGCGCTTAGTAGATCAATATACACCAAGCTAGCAGAAATCATGTGACATGTATAACCATGACAGGAAATGCCTTCGGCTCAGATGAAGCAAGAGGAGACTGGTACCCCTCACCAGTCTCTCAAAATCCTGGTGAGCTTGGACTCCCTGTATGGCACATGCTCACGGCCCGCAGTGCTGAGGGCGAAAATCACCTAAAGCGGGAAATGATGTTTGGCGATGAGTGGAAAGCAGGCATCTCGCGCCCAACACAGCCTAAACACGAGACCATCTGGTATAAATACCCTAATGACCGTTTGCTAACACATTCAGGTATTTCAATAAGGAGATTAACTTGCATAAACATACATGCTTTTGGGAGTCACATTACAGGCAATAATAACTGCAGAATGGCCATCTAGGCAATTTATTCCCATTTTGGCTCATTCCTTTGCCATTTAGCCCCTCCCATATCCACTAACCTTCAATCTACCAGTCAAGAGTTTATAGCTAAAAGTGTGCCTTTGATCCTTGACATAGTTTGGTTAAATCCATCACCTTTGAGGAGAACTGAAGTGCTACTGCTGAGAAGATGACTTCAGTTCTTCTTTTCTTTCTTTTCTATACACTCCCTCAGGTATGAAGGTATCTCCTCGAATTTGAGAAGGTGCACACTCTGGAGAGCTCGTTCATTAAGAATGGGAAAGAATCTCTACTGCGGGATCATTGTTAGCTCATGGTTACCATGGCGCCGGGGTACAGAATGAAGGATTGAGACATTTAGCCTTGATGGCTCTGGTGAGATTTAATGGTCATAAATCATACAGGCAAAAAGTTTAAAAGTTTTAAGGGATTTAAGGTGAATGAAGGGGGCAGGGCGATGGTTCGAATAGTGAGAGATGAAACACAGGGTATGATGATGTGACCGTGAGGACTTGACTTGCGTTTCCAAATATTGTGAGGGAGCGTTTGAGCATCTTGACTTCCTGGGCGTTTTCCTGAGTCGCCTGGAAACCTCTCCTCACGTCTGGAACGGGACCACAGCGGGGGGGCGCCTGCAAGGATGGAGATCAGCACAACATTACATGTTCATTCCCCCAAAATGATTTTTACACCAGACCAACACCTTCCATAACATCCTTTAAAAGCTCTTTATAAATAGATGCTTTGACAATTCTGAGATCATTCGCAATGTGTCCATTGTTGGTAAAGAAAGAAAAAACCTAAAGCTCACAAGGAAACATTTTCAACACTGAAACTTTGATCTGCAGATGAACTCTCCTTAATGGGGACCATAATATGCATCTGTGGGATGACAGCCATTCACACCTTGGCTGAGCTGGCCAGGTCCACCTGAGAACAAGAGATTAACAGTTAACAAAAAGGGCTGATGAGACATTTAGACAGAACCAAACTGCAGACATCATGACCTAAGTGTCCATCCATTTTCTGTAACCACTTGTCCTATTAAGGGTCATGGGGGTCCGGAGCCTATCCTGGAGGCTACGGACGCACGGCAGGGAACAACCCAGGGTGGGACACCAAGCCATCGCAGGGCACACTCACACACCACTCACTCTCACACACACACCTCCGGGCAATTTGGTCACTCCGATCAGCCTCAGCATGATTTTAGATTGTGGGGGGGGAACCAGAGTACCTGGAGGAAACCCTACGATGACACGGGGAGAACATGCAAACTCTATACATGGAGCTGTGGCAGAGACTCGAACCCAGGGCCCAGAGGTATGAGGCGACAGTGCTATCCACAGCCCCACCACGGCACCCCTGCCCTAACTGTGAAGGACAATAATAACCATCTCACTAAAAGGCTCACCAGCGTTAGCTTGCAAGTAGTCAAAAGTCCCTCCTGACCTAAGATAAATACACAGCCGAAGTTTAATTCCTATTCCACACACCATAATGTACCCATCATGCCAAAAATAAAACAAGGTACCACACATGCAATATTAAACACAGTACAGTACAGTAACCCGATTAAAGCTAGCGATAGCAAAGAAGCCGTCTGCCTTACCGCTCTTAGCCTTGGGCATTTGCAAGGCTACGGTGATGTTAAAAATGATGTGGCTTTTGCCGGCAAATTCACCCCTGGAAGCACCTATTAATGAGGGGAACACAGGAACAGCAACAATAACCATAACAGCAATGACGACGATGTAGTGCAAATATGTCAGGGTTGGATGCCACACAATGGAATAATTGTTAACTGTGTTTATGCTGGCTTATTGAACATATGTGTTGGCTTTGAAGCAGCACCTTTCTAATGAATGGCCCACAGGGCTAGACTGGTGTTAAAAATTGGCCCTGGACTTTGGGGTCTCCCTGGGCACCATGGGAAATTTTGCCAAGCAATGGGGCGGAGGTCCCAACAATAAAATTTGTTGATCCGGAGTGGTTTCCCCCTGGACTTTGGGGTCCCCCATGGCACCATGGGAAATTTTGCCTAGCGGTGGGGGGGAGGTCCTGCCAATATAATGTGTCAATTGGGGGGGTTCCCCCAAACTAACTTTAACCAAGTGATACATTTTGCCGACTAGGCTGGGGGTGGGGGGGGTGGGGTTGCACACACCCAAAGGCCTACCGGGAAAATGGCTGGTATGTCAGATAGCCTGTCTATCTCTCAAGGCGGATAACCTTAGGCCTACCTTAAAAGGTGCGTGCCTCTTTCTGAATAGCCCACTTCCATTTCTCACTGTGACCCCGAGGGAATCCGTCAGTGCTAATCACACACCTGAAAGACGGTTTCCAGCCCCACGCCGGTACAGCTGCAGCACCCCCTGGGGAGACTCCACCTCCACCTCCGTCAGCCCCTCCAGCAGCACGGCGCCCCCTCCCTCACGGATGCGGCACACTTCCGCAGACTGGCTCTCCTGTAAGGAAAGCATACGGGCCTCACCAGCACACCCTTCCACGAGGAAAGGAAGAAAAAAATGGCTGAGAATTCTTTTTCGAGTAGAGGTGAGATCTAACCAGAAGATCATATATCTTCTCATTGGAAACCTGGATGAAGGAGACTTTGATCTTGCAGTTCAGGGATTCTGGGGCTTTAAGGAAGTCAAAGGTCGAACTCTCCTTCATACACAGGGCTGAACACTATTCCAACGGGGGGCATTGCGAAGGACTTAAAAAAAACTGCATCTCTGTGATCCAAGTGGGTTAGGGTCTTTCAAAAGCAACAGCTTTACAGTGCATGTTCCATAATCTGACCTGCAATAAGAAATGACTAATACTGAAACATAGAAACCAAAATAGCACAGAGCCAAGGACTCAAGGCTGATCTACTCTAGTTGAAAATGATCTGCATTGAATTACAATGCCATTAATAAATGTCTTTGCCGATTTCCCTCCATTATGAAAATGACCCACCTTACAAATCATTATTTATACCTCGATTCCCATGCTTTTACTGTCGTGAGAAGCCCCACCCTCCTACCCAGGACACAGAAAAGAAGGGATACAGCTGAAAATGTCCTCAGCGGCCCTGCTGACGATGCCCTGCTGGGCGCCAGCGACGCCGCCATCTCCCAGCAGGCTGTGTGACGACCTCCCGCTGGCTGGTGAGCTGTAGGTAATAACGCAGCCGTTGTAGCCGTGCAGCAGGGACTCCACCAGGGGCTGGAGGCCGGGTGCAGCACCGGCGGTAGAATCATGGGGGCGATGGTGAGCCTCAGTTAAGCGTTTGCAGTCGGGATGTTTGTTCAAATCCACAGGGCATCACTGCTGATTTACCCTGGTGATTCACCTTATATCACTCTTTACATAAATGTCTTTCTATATGACTGGGCAAAATGCAGAATTGTGAAATTTGCCGTAGTCCTCCTCATAGTCCAAGGAGACATCAATCAATCATGTGACTGATGTACTAGAACGCCATGTGTCACTACATCTTCTCAAGCAAGATTCATCAGATCCATGGCCTTACCTCAATAAGCAACTATTCTATCGATCTATTAATTGGAAAATCTATCAATTAATTCCCTGTCTTCACTTTTGTGAAGAAAACATTTAGCAGAATATCTCATCTAACCTGCAGCAGCAAGGCCCCACTGAATGAATAACACTTAATTCATTAATTAATTAAAATTCAAATATGTATAATTTTAAACTGCTTAAAAATATTAGCATTACAAATGTAGCAAATAAAGCAGAATTACAAATTGTTGTCTTTGGCACCAGCTGTGCCCTATGCTACAGTAAAGCTCGTGCAAATCAATGGGATTCTCACAAAACGATGCACTTCCAATAAAAACAGGTGCATGTTGTAAGCCTGTGAATGCAGGGCACCTCATGGCCATCGGAAGCAGAAAGTGCGGATTACCTTGGCTGCTGATTCGTAGACCTCCTTCTGGGTGGCCGTCTCGTCCCAAACAGCACTGAACTCCAGAGTCTGGGGTGGGTGGCCCTGGATTCAAGATGTAAGGTCACTGATGACGAAAAGCACTCTTGTGGTGCCTAAGAATAAGGCTATAAATCGTGCTATATAAGGGACAGTCTAACAAGATCATTTTCTAGAGATTTATATTCTGAAGTAAAGGAGACCTATAAATCAGTGTATCCCAACCTGGTCCACAGGGACTTCCAGAAGGTCCACGTTTTTTCTCCTTCCCAGCTACCTTTAAAATGTGGACTGTCTGGGGGTCCCCCAAGCATGGTTTGAGATACCCTGCTAATGATTCCTACTTGACCATGCTGCCGTAGATGCACGTCTAAATGACTGGTCTGCTCAAAAAGAAGTAACAGCGCTTCACCCTTTTCAATAGACAGATTCATAGTCGCTACATCTCTCATTCAGCCCATTCAGGCCTGGTCGTTTCCTCATTACTGATTGGCTGCTCAACCTGTCACTCATCCAAATTCAAGGTCACCTACCCAATCGCCACATTGAAACACCAGCCTCATGTTCACTCACCCTTCCTGTGTCAACAACCACCTGATTGGGTCTCTTCACCTTTATAAAGCCCCTTGCTTCTTCTGTGAGAAAATGTAATGTTTTTAAATAATATTCAAACCTTTAACCAATATATTACAAAATATCTCTTACATAAGTTTGCCACACTTTAATACAGTGTTTGGATCCTATACTAATGGTTATTAAAGAAAATAAGCAATAGTTAATGTCTATTACAATTTCTTAGATTAAACACAATGTCTTCCACCCATCTTCTGGACCTTCCTGTCCTGTTCAGGGTAGAGACTCAAACCCCTGTCTCAGAAGTCTGAGGCAAATGTGCTAACCATCTACCACCACACGCATATCTCATGTGTTCATATTTACTAATAAGAATTAACACTCCCAGTAAATGAGCACCAATTCTCCAATGTCTCTTAGTCTATTCAAAACCAGCCCTTTTTATGTAGATGGTATAAAGAATAAAGATGTATACATACCAAACAACATTATATAGTTGCAAAGCAAAGACTGTAATTTGCATTAAAAACAGATTATTTTGCTGCAAAGCTTGCTATTCTACAGAAACAAACTTTGTCAATAGCTCATGAAGAATGCAACTATTAGGGCTTATAAACACGTATATACAATGAGGTGATACACACACCTGTCGGGGGGTCCCGCTGCTCCTCGGGACACTGTCGGATAAACACCCGAAAGCTCTTGTTCGGATTCTCGCCCCTCTCCTCTACGGTGCCACCTCTGGGCTTGGTGGCCTCACTGCAGATATGAGGGAGAGAAACACCTTCCTTGTAGACCAAACTACCTAAAACACCAATACCACAAGAAGTCTGCCATGCACACATCAGAAAAATCCCTAAATAATGTTATAACCAATGGGTTTCAATTTATTTGCATGCATGCATTTTATAAGCTAAACTCGAAGCACATAGATCCGGAAAAATAAAAGCAGCAGATTTAAAAAACAGTTTACGCTCCAACTTCTTGCGATCCCGTTAGAGAGGTAAGTAAAAAATTCACTCAACTCAAATGCTACCATTCCGCTGTTTGGAGCGCTGGGAATTCACACTCCTGAAAATTATTATGTCCACTGGAAAGAGAAATGAAAGGAGGTGCTAATTACGTTTGGAAACGTTATGATAACAGTGTAATTGATAATGATTTACAGAATCCCCAGGGATGTCCCGTTTTTACGTCGAGAAGTCCTGTGAAAGCTACTTGCTGCACGAAAGCTCAGACCGCGGTCACACCAGCCGCACATTCTTTAAACACTGAATTTTGATAAATTTCCCTAATTTCTAGTCTGTCTAAATACTGAATAACAAATATGCAATGTATAAATAAACGAATTACATTACCGTATCGTACTAAAATGGCTCTAGAGGAGTTTGGAAAACAGCTTGGCGAGTCCGAAAAAGGTTTTTTTTCTGCCACCGTTAAGGGTTAGGGTGACCCGAGCGCTCCCCTCCCACCGGAAGATGTTTCTGAAACTGGCAATTATTAAGCACCACCCTACAACGGGGATGCTTCAAGTCATACTTGTATCAGTTAAACACGGAGTTTCCATTGGCAGCAGTGCAAATATTTCCTGTCAATACTAGACTGTAATAAACTACTAAAATATTTTGAAGTTCTTATGAATGTACCTTATGAATAAAGAAAAACAGATGGAGGTTCGCCTTCCTCCGTGTGATGTAAATATCTCTCATTTCGCTTATGTACAGTTACCGAAAGCCTACTGCCCTTATTATACTAAGAATATAGGCCGATCCACCATAACATTAAAACCACTGACAGGTGAAATGAACGACATTGATTATCTCGTTACAATGGCCATTATATATTAGGCAAGTGAACAGTCACTTCTTGAAGTTGATGTGTTGGAAGCAGGAAAAATTAGTAAACGTAAAGGTGATAATTCACAGGGCAACTTCCTAAGCAATGTTACTGGGCAACTGCCAATCAGGTAAGACAGAGGACATCTTTAGATCTGGATGATTGCAAAAATTAGCCTGCTGCCAATCAAAGTTTTTCAAGTAGAAAAATGTTGCCTAATATTAATGGGAAAATGCTCAAACAGCATTTGTGAGCAGCATTGCCTGGCAACATTGCTCAAAAAATTGCCCTCTATAGTCTATATCATTACTCTAAGGATCTGAGTAACTTTGACAAGGGTCAAATCTAAGAATTTAGAGAATTTAGAGATTAACTTGTGATGGCTAGAAGACAGAGCATCTCTAAACCTGAAGATCTTGTGGGATGTTCCGGTTATGCAGTGGTCAGTACCTACCAAAAATGGTCCAAAGAATGCCAACCAGTGAACCAGCAATGGGTGCCCAAGGCTGATTGATGCACAAGGGGAGGGTAGGCTAGCCCGTCTGGGCCGATCGCACAGAAAACCGACTGTAGCATAAATTGCAGAAAAAGTTAATGCTGGCTATGATAGAAATGTGTCAGAACACACAGTGCATCATAGCTTGGTGTGTATGGGGGGTGCATAGCCACAGACCAATCAGTGTGCCCATGCTGATTCCTGTCCACTGCCGAAGGCGTCTACAATGTGAGCATCATAACTGGACCATGGAGCAATGGAAGAAGGTGGCCTGGTCTGATGACCCACGTTTTCAGTTACATCATGTGGACGGCTGGGTGCACGTGCATGACTTACTAGGGGAAGAGATGGAACCAGGATGCACTATGGGAAGAAGGCAGGCCAGCAGAAGCAGTGTGATGCTCTGGGTAATGTTCTGCTCGGAAACCTAGGTTCTGGCATTCTTGTAGATGTTACTTTGACATGTACCACACCATAAACACTGTTGCAGACCAAGTGTTGCATGACGGCCTTTCTCAGCAGGATAATACCCCCTGCCACAGTGCAAAAAGAGTTCAGGAATGGCTTAAGGAACATGAAATAGAGTTCAAAGTATTGACTTGGCCTTCAAATTCATCAAAGCTCAATCTAATTGAGCATCTGTGGGATTTTCTGGACAAACAAGTCCAGTCCATGGAGGCCCCACCTCACAACTTACAAGACTTAAAAGATCTGCTGCCAACATCTTGGTGGCAGATGGCACAGGACACCTTCAGAGGTCTTGTGGAGTCCATGGGTCAGAGCTGTTTTGGTGGTGAAGGGGCACCTACACCAAACAGGCAGGTGCTTTTAACGTTGTGGCTGATCAGTGTATCCTCCCTCATATATTTTATGGTGTATATTGCAGATGATGTGAATACTATAGGATTACCCTGCATAACACAAAGAGCTATGATTGTTGGTACTTCTTGACACATATGGTATTACGGCATGTTTGAGTTTAGTCAGCACTCCAGATGTTTACGCTAAACATCTATTTAAAATTATATCGTTGTTTTAAACATTTTAAATTAGCATTTTATGGATTATTTTCCTGTGACTGAGCCTAACCATATGTTAAACCCACCAACAGCTTCATACTCAGACAATTTTGTGTCAGCTGCTGGTGATAAACATCACTTTGCAAGGGCTATAAGCAATATTTTAAAAGCCTAAGGTGACCTTTAGCATACCAGGCATATTCATTTTATAGACTGTTTTACAGTCAACTCCATGTCAACTAGCTATTTGGAACGGCAGTATGAAAAAAAGACTACAAGAGCAGGACCCCAGATTTCATTGCCTGAACATTGCCAAGAGTCACTGGAAGATTTCACTGGGTGTGTGCTCTGGGGGCTCTTTTGTGATCCACTATTGTTAAACCATTAACAAGCTCTTGTTAAAGATCAATGGCATAATGAATCGCATTAAGTACCAGGATATTTTCACCCAAATCCTAGTTGCCTCTGTCAGGAGTTTGACACCGTTAATGTACAATTATTTTTTGCTTATTTTCATGAAGGGTGTAAAGGTTCACTCATGTGACTTTTACTTACACAAAAATGTTCTGAGGGCAGATGGAAAACTTATTGGTTCAGGGAGATAACCAGTCAGATTGGAGAGGAGGTGGGTCCCAGCAATTAGAGGTGGCGGGACCAACCAATCGGATGTCTTAGTCCCCGCCTCCTCTAGTTGCTTGGACCCACCACCGCTACAATCTGATTGGTTCAGAGAGATAACCAATCATTGTTTCTTCTTCCTTCAGAACATTTTTGTGTAAGTATAACTCCCACGAGCTAGAAGTTCTTGAGCTGACAGTATTTTGTATACACCTTTACATATGACTATTGCCTTGGTCTTCTGTCTGTGAATGCGAATAGATTTGCATTTCATTCATTTAGTTGATGTTTTTATCCAGGGCAACTTACAGTATAGGGCAGAGTGACAATTTGTGTGCTCATTGGGATTAGAATGTACAACATTTGTGTTGTTTGCACAGTGCTGTACATGTTGAACTACAAGAACTATTTCATATTGGAGGGGAGACCAATATTGGATCTCACATTATCACATATCATTGGTATATTTAAATATATAATAAGTTCTAACTGTACAGCTCTGGAAAAAATTAAGAGACCTCTATTTTTAAACAAATCTGCATTTTTAAATCCTGGATTAATCCTGGTTCTGCTGGCAGAAGGCTACGCTGTGAGGCAGGCTACTTCCAGGCTCAAAGTTTCTTAGACAGCAGTACACAAGAATAAGGTGAAGCAGGAGACACTGGGAATGACCAGAAACCAGCCAGGTAAAGGGTAGAAGTAACTTTTCTAATGCCAGAGATGAACTTATCTGACAGTTTCTCATGAATCGCAGGATGAGATCAAGTGACTGTTAGAAATAATAGGACATATTAAGTGTAGGTGTGAAGTGCACTGCTAGGACAGTTTGTATCAGAAAGCAGGACTGAGGTCCTGTAAAGCAAGAAGAAGCCCTTCATTAATGAGAAACAGGGACGAACCAGGCTGCAGTTTACAAAAAATATATATATATTATTCAGAAACGCACATTCGTAAATTAAGTAATGAGTGAAACAAAAAATCGTGCTGTGGTCTCAGTTTTTTCAAGAACTGTATATGGTGACTTCACAAGAATAGGTGATGTCACAATGCTGCCCGACGGTACGGAGCCAGAGTATTCATGGATGTTACCTCCGGCAGATACCGGACCAGGGGCACTAAGTGGCAGGTTCTTTTCCCATTTTTTCATCCCCTCCCTTCACGAGACGCTGAGTATTCACCGCATTAAATTTGACATTCCCAGCATCCCCTCTTTGCACTACATGTCTCCTAAAGGAAGAGCGAGAAGAACAAAAAAAAAGGAGAATAGTGAGTGCGACTGTGGACTCTTTATTCTCCAGACGTAGGCCAGTAATATTGGGGTCTCTGAGGTATACAAAAGGCTTTTGTCCTTGGCGATGGCCAGTGACAGACACGGAGCAGGGAGCATCTGTCCAACTGAAAGCACCCACTAAGGACACAGGGGTTAATTTATGGCTGGCAAGAGCAGCAGAGATTACCCAGGCAGATACGCACAGCAGTTAGAGCCTGACAGTGCCAGATGTGGAACAGTGACAAATGGCCTGAGCTTCTGGTCTTTAGCCTCCTGCCACAGTCCCTATGACAAGGACACCGCACCAGTATACTATTACTCAGCACTGGGTTCCAGGCAGGAGCAGGCCACTAGCTGCTTCACAGTTCCATTTTTGGGGTTAATTAAAAATTTATGAAACATACTTGACTGATACTCACCAGTGCAGAGTAAGGCTGTCAACCAGATTCGTTTTTTTATGGAATCAGATTTGTGCCAATATTATCAAGCAAAACTTTTTAACATGAACCAAAAATAAACATTTGTGAGAGAATAAAACTCACTGAAGCAAAAAAGTAATACCAAAAGTAAAATTTATAACTTGCAAACAAATTATCTGACTATATAGCCAGGTGTGTTTCTGAATGCATTGTTTGATTCAAGGAAATGTTGTCTGTCATAAAGTAGCGTATATCTTATATTCATTTAAAAATGGCATTACAATATTAATGCTTCTTAAAATCTAGTGGAATTTTTGTAAGAGGTTCTTTAAGTTGCTTGAATACTGATCATCAAGGCATGTTTCATTGTCCCTAGCAGGATTCATCTGTGCTATACTGTACTTTATTAAAGGAGACCAGGAGCAATATGCTAAAATCTACTTCTCAGCAATGCGGTGCCTAAATCGAATGTTGCCAGCTACTTTCAATGGAAAGTAGCTAAAGCCTGTTTGAAAACTCGCTAAATGTCGCTAGATGACACCATGCGGTAATTATCATATCGGTTGCGTCATTGTGTCGCGTTTGCGTTGTCAGATGTTACATCTGTTTGCTTCTCTCCTGCTCTCTGTCCTCACATATAGGCCCACTGTATTTTAATACAGCCGATTTCCCATTAATGCTGTTCTCATTTACTTTTTTCTGTTTCTGTTGTTAGCAAAGGTTTGCCACAAAAAAAAGTCGTTCGATTTTCGCTAGTCACTTTTTTGAAAGAAAAAAGGGGGTCTAAAAAATCACTACGTTGGCTGCACTGCCTAAATCAAACTTAGTGTCCTCTGTTTAAGCACGAGAGGGGTCAGGGAGTAGTGTCAGTGTCAGGATCCACCTCAGGTTCCCCAGATCGAATTCAGACTCAGAAATGTTACATACTGGATGCAGGCCTACTCTGCCTTGGGAATCAGGCTTCCATGGTTAGGGTTTGGTCTGTCATAGTTCTCATTGTGTAAATTTGCATTTCTTAATTGCACGAATGGAAAAACAGGATGTTGTATTTGAGGCACCTTTAATTTTGAGCACAATCTAGCCACTGACATCCCTGAGAGGCCTAAACATTGAGGTTCCTTGTTTTCAGAGTACTGGGTCACACCTCTCAGTCATTGAATTCAGGTGTTTCATTCAGATTCATTGCCATTGGTGTATAAAACATCTAGCACCTAGCCATACAGTCAGGTTTACAAACACTTCTGAAAGCATGGACTGTTCTGAAGAGCTCAGTGAATTCAAATGTGGTACTGTCATAGGATGCCACCTTTCACCATGTCACCAACACTCTGTTGACTCAGTAGCTGCAGAGTTGGAAACAGTCTCAGTAACTGCAGAGTTGGAAACTGTCTGGCCCCCCAGTTGAAATGGTCTAAAACCTCCACTGATTGTGAGTCAAGCCTTCATGTCCAACATCAGTGTCTGACCTCACAAATGCTCTTCTGGATGAATGGGCAAAAAATTCCACAGACACACCCAAAAATCTTGTGGAAAGCCTTCCCAGATGAATGGCAGCTGTTATAGCTGCAAAGGGGAACCAACTCCATACTGATGTCTATGGATTTAGAATGGGATGTCATAAAACATCATGTAAGTGTACTGGCCAGGTGTCCCAATACTTTTGTCCATATAGTGTACCTATTGTAGTAGGCCTAATTTTAAAATAATGTATCTTGACTTCTATTAAATTTGAATTATTTTTACATGTCATGTGTACGTGTATATACAGTATATAAACTTTTCACAGGCGTCCTCCCTTAGCAGGAAGCTATTAAGAACCAGTGCGCTTTCGATCACTAGATGGCGCAAGTTCTTTACATTATTTTAAATGTCCAGTTACTACAGTTGTTACGTAACGTCAGTCGACGATGAATTCGTTTACACATGGCATACTCAGCCATCTCTTTAAGAATGAACATCAACTTATCAAGAGATAATCCATATTCTTTAAAAAAAAACACATTTGCTTTACTTCTGACCCTTCATCCAACATTGGCTGGTATTTTCGAAGCAGAACATTTCCTGGATACGGATCGACGTCATACATATTAATCTTTATTGCCAGAGATTTTAAATATAGATGCTAAAAGCATGTACAACCTATTTTAAATTGCAATTCATGGTACTGGTTATTTATCTTTTCCCCTTCCATAAGCATTATTTAACACCTCTTTGTATGTCGTTTCTGTTGATATACTTAGTGCATATGTAAAGACACTACTCAAAGTTCCTCGCTGATAATAAAAATGCTAAAGTAGCAAAACGAGGCACTGGGTGAGTGAGGGCAGCGTCTGATGTAACGATAATATATGTAAATAGGCAGCCGGGACCAGATGAAACGGGATTCGACCAGCCTGATCCTGAACAACGTACCTCTGTTGTCACACGTGTGTGTGTGGCAAAGAATCTGCAAGCCCTTTAAAAGAAAAGAGTCAAAAGGCTGACACGCTGGCCAGAGGGCTCTCTAGTGAACTGATGCGTAATTTTAGCAGCGGATCCCTGTTTTTCTAGAATGTCTGGAATCAGTGGGATCACGTT
The DNA here is from genome assembly GCA_026777985.1 of Mormyrops attenuatus. Classification (NCBI taxonomy): domain Eukaryota; kingdom Metazoa; phylum Chordata; class Actinopteri; order Osteoglossiformes; family Mormyridae; genus Mormyrops; species Mormyrops attenuatus. The sequence continues at coordinate 7,600,346 of JAODKC010000064.1, forward strand.
TTACATCTCAAACACGCTCAACGCTTATTTGTGGAACAAATGTTTACCGAATTCGAAGTGTATAAAGGGTTGTAAATGTCTGTAAAATTCAAGGGTCTTCAAAGCAATAAAGACAAACTGTGGGTGAATAACTGTCATGACCTATATATAATGGTAATGACTGCGTAAGATTAAGTTTAATTAGTTTTTTGTGTACTGTACCCGAAGAATTACACATCCCTAAGTTGTAATGGAAAGCAGTGCATACGGAGGGGCAAACCTCCTAAAACAGAAGGACGTTTTCACTGCCAGCCCTGGTTCTTTGGAGATGCAAATGATGAAGCAAGCGTTTGACTTTCTAAAAATATGAAGTAGTAACTATTTGCACTCAGCATGTTTACGTTTCCATTCGCGTTGTGACAGCACTGTCCTGCCTCACCCCAGCAATTCCGCGTCTGTTGCCTTAACGCGCTTTATGTGCCACGAGGTCCAGCTACACAGTCGCTCTCCCTCCGACTGCCTCTTTATCATCACACAATACAAGCTGATAGTGCAGCTTTGGCGTCTTATTCCAGAACATCACAAGCGTTAAATAGCAAACAAAAGCACAGAAAAATGTTACTGGCCACAAAAACGTCTTATTCGTTTATTATAACTTTCGAGCTCAGACAGCAGACTTTGGCTCCACTAGGATGACACTGCCCTGAGTTTTTGGGAAAAAAATAAATATATGTTTTTCTGGATGGCAAAGTTAGACAACGAGGATATGGTAACTTAGACTGCTAAAATCGATAGCTATCCATGAAACTCAGGTACATACTCTTTCAGTGAGGATGGAAAGTGATTATATCGGCTATTGGCAGCATTCTCAATAGGGTGTGGTGGAAATTTCACATATGTAATTTATTATTGTATAGCTATTGTCTAGCCTTTAGCAATGCGATAAATGTACACGTGGAATGCATGGCGAAGCTATTAAATTAAATAATACCACACATTGATTAAACATTTAATTCTTTTTTAGATTACTGAAAAATAATCTTGTTTAGGTGGGTAAATAAGAGGCTTTGTCATTTTCATTTGTTTCAAGTGATATAAAAGTCAGTAAAATGAGTAGCCTATAGAAATAGGTTAATGAACACAATGTGTTTATGAACTACAGCGACATATTCCTAAGATAAATACAAAAACAATACCAAACTGCTTGTGTATAACTAGCAGAACGGCATTCCTTCAGTGTTTCTGGGATAAAGTGCAGTTTTTCATGTTGTAAGTCTGTTGAAAGCATAATCCACAGTTCAGTGTTGAAAAGAACTCATTACAACACCATAGAAACAAGCCACAAAACATATAAACATGTGATTGATTTAATTTATCTATATGCTACCCTTTTACCCAGTTATATAGTCAGTTAGACCCAAAAGATCTTAACATTTTAATTATTTGAACTAATTCTTTATACCTTATTCTCTAATGACTTTATACCATATAACTAGTTTGTAATGTATATTGCAGGTATTTTGCAAAAAGAGCATTTTGTTATTGTCAGTATTCAGGCAAAATGTCAGTGGTTAATGGTTACCTATAGGTTATTGACCAATATGATCTTTTAAAAGAAATATACTGACTTATTTTTGGAGATTACATTCAAATGCACGGATTGGTAGACAGCTACACAATTAGGAAAGCAAAATGGCACAAACTGTATTGGGATAGTATTTCTTTAACAATGAATATGTATAATATCTAAAGGATATAACAAAGTTGCAAGATAAACTGAAAATGTACTCTATTCACAATAAGAATAGGCTACTGATTTACAGTGGCTAGTCTCTTCAGTCCAGTATTTTTCCATCAAGTTGCGCTGAGTCACATGACCACCGAGAAAAAAAAACACACGCAGTTCCTTGCCCAATACAGGGGCACTTAACCTGCAATATTTCGAATTATCGCTTTAAAATATTTGTGTACTTTTCACTTTCCGAGTGTTTTCAAATGCACGCTGATTTTCTTTCGTATATTATATGAAAGAGACTGTTTTCTTTGTGTGCTATTGCTTCGTGCCATGCGCCTATCATACCCCGTTACTATACAACCACTCCCCTTCGCGGCAAGTGGAAAATTACCAGGTTAGAAGCGCCACAAACTGAAGATCGCGGTTTTATTTTCGCATAAGCTGTGTTCTTAGGACAGCACGGACAAATGCGATACATGAGACACGTTATGTGATTTTGTTTCATTTATAATATTGCTATCTATTAACATTAACTTGGGTTTTTCTTTACACGTTATATTTTGCATCGTGAAACCTAAATTTCAAAATGTCAATCATGTATTTTAAGCCAATAGAAACGACACTTGGCAACTTGCAGATTCATTGTAACTAACACGCGGATTTAGGTAACAACAAATTGACAGCACTGTGTACCATTCAGAATAGTTGAAACGAGGGCTTCGTTTCACTTTGATCCCGCCTTCTTTTTCCGTCCAAGGGCGGAGCGGTCGCGTGTGCGCCTGCAAGAATTGAAATTGATTGACAAGTGGCCTGGCCTGTAGAATGGCACCTAGGTGTTTGGTAATTGGACTCGGGCCAATCGTAGCCGACGATGGGCGTGACGTTCGTCCAAACTTTCCGCGGCGCCATCGGCTGAAAACTAAACCGAGATGGAATCTCCCAGTCTGAACCGGTTTCAACCGGTTATGAGTTTGTTGCTTGAGAGGAGAAGAAGCACAGGCTTGCATTCTCTTAAGCCGCCCCGCTGCATAAAATATTTCAGTAAAGAACTAAATTGTAAATCAAGGGACTATCTAATTTCGTAAAATGAATCGGATTAACAAATTACATAGCGTGCCGTGATTATTGTTGGAGAACCCATATCAGTGGTCCTTTTCCACTAGCAGCTAACAATACTCATTCTATTGGAACAGGGCTAACGTTAGCCACAGAAAATTCTCAACTAGCAGCAACGGTACTGAATTCAATCTAGGCTCTGGCAAACGCCTCACTTCTTTCATTCAAAGGGTTGGAATTTTTGGCAGGTAATTATTGACTGTGTACCAGTCACAAAACATTTTACTCGCCTTCATATTTGCAGAATTATATAAAAAAGAAATTTATTGTATTCTAATTAACTGTTGCTGGAATTAAAACGAAAGGAGGGGAAGAGTGATTAAACGTAGGTAAGTAAACCGCTCATAGGCAGTTATAGATTTTTCGCAGTCGAGAGGATGGTGCCGTTTGACACGAGAGCTCATGTCATGCATGGGTGTCTGGAGCGATATTGAAAGTGAAGGCCCGATCCGGGATTGAATGAAGTCATGCCTCCCACTAATAACAGCGCCCGTGGCGTGAGCTTAACGCAAACTGTAGTAGCATTAGGCGCGCTGCAAAATCATTTAGATAGGAAATCGGCCAGCTAGCCGTGTCGCTCTTCCGAACGACAAGTGAGCCTCGGGGATGGTTTAACTTAAGAGTGAAATTTAGTGGCGGCGCCTCGGATAGTTATTTTGCCAGTAAAATCAGGCAGAGAGTTGAGCGCAGGAAGCTAACGTGCTTATGCCCTCGTTGCGATGGCTAGCATGCTAGCAGCTAGCTATGTGGGAGGGGTTATTCTTCCCGGGAGAGCGGTTTTCTGGATGGAGGGGCGATTATAAGGTACATCATAAACATGTTTGTCGTACGATTGTGACGCTGGTAATCAATTCAGTTCCATAGTCAGTTGAGTAGCTCATTGCAATGGAAACTGAATAGTAAAAGTAATTTATCATCGTTTTGGTAGCGGCATTAGTTGGCTATCTCAAGTTCAGGTACATGATCAGATGGCTAATAATTGCACAGTTAGCTCATTTGAATACGTCTCGTGTTTCGCGGATCGTTAGCGATGAACTCGAAGCGACCAAGAATGATTTATAACGAGGGGAATTTGCTTTTATCGTAGTAGTTGCAACTACAAGCCAGCTAACAAATATAGCTGTGACGTTGGGTTATACGGAACCTTTTTAAGTGGCGTGTGTTCTCTGATATAGCTTTTGTAATGATCGATATTGTGTATTAACGCGACTGGTCAAAATATAAATAGCACGGGGCATGCATTGTCCCCTAGGTGACAGTGTCATGTCCTATGAATCGGTCATAAACGTTGCGTGTTTGAGCCATTTTTTTTGATAATTCATTTATTCTTAATATGACCTACTAGCTGTAATGTATTGCAGCATTGTAAAACTATAATGTATTAAAAACCGTTCTTACCCAACCCCTTTGACACATTATATCGATTTGTAGTCATAACTAGCGTTACACAGCTAGCTGTATCGTTCTCCTGCTCGCCTTGTAGCTATGGTCGGCTGGATAAATTAAATATCAACAGGTTATGGTGTAAAAAGGCAGTCAGCGATTTCCTGTTCATTCACGTTGGCTAGCTAATACGTCGGAGGATATACGGCTCGCCGCCGTCTCGCATTATTCATTAAGCGTTCTGCCATGATATATTAAGCAATGCCATTTTTTATGGCTTTTAAATATATCTTGGTCAGTATATTAAGGACGTTCGTACAGCGACGATTAAGTCCCATTTTCTCCACAACAGTCAGGTGTAAACAGTGTGACGTAGAAAAATCGTGTAATGGGATCGCGCCACACACGTGGTTTGCTATTATATAATTCTCGCTTATCGCGTTCTCTTTCTGTTTAAAATGTTTGGCTAATATTTAGTTTTGGAATAAAATATAAAAAAGAAGCAATTACTGCTTTGATTTGGTCTTCTGTGTTATTTCAGGATGAGTACTAGAGCGATATTTAGAGTACAAACTTAGTTTTTCGCACCACATAAGTTTGTGGTGTTTAACATAGCAGCAATTTTTATATGTTTTTAACTGACCAGTTATATTTGAGTTGTGCGCAAAATAACGTTGAAAGCGTCTCACAAAGTGGGGGCCTAAGTCTCTTTGATACTGCAGATTGTATGGGGAGGAGGGGACTTGATTTTTCAGCTGTCTGCTGATCGCCATTTAATTCACGTGACTTTGCCTGTCGGATATTCTTTTTTGTACCCCTCCCCTCCCCGCTACTGCAGAGCTCTATGCCAGCAATTATGACAATGTTAGCAGACCATGCAGCTAGACAGCTGCTGGACTTCAGCCAGAAACTGGACATTAACCTGCTGGACAACGTGGTGAATTGTCTGTACCATGGAGAAGGGCCCCAGGTATGGCAATATTAAATAAATCTGTAGATTTTAGGGTATATATGAGTGTTTTGCAGTTTATACCACACATTGTTTTTTTTTTTTTAATGTATTCATTCTACCATTTAAATGTTTCCAATTATCTGCAACCAAACGAGGTATTATCTGTTAGAATGAAGTACATTTTTCTCTCTAGTATACTGTTTAGTAATTATTATTTTGTTTATTAACTGTACTCCATTACACCGTATCCATGGAATGTCTCTCTTTGAATGAATGGCCCATCAGTCATAGCTGTCAGCTGACAACCTGCAAGCCTTTGACTGGTCTGTAGGAGGTGCTTTTGTTCAGATTCTCTGGCCAAAGAGCTTTCCGGAGTGTAGTCTAAAGAGGCACTTAGCAATAAATATCTTACCTTTAAAAGAATTACTGAGCCGTGCATGGGAAATTTAAATGATTTGATTTAGTTTTACTGGTGCCATTTCTTTAAGACAAAGTGAGTGTTGCCTAAGCAGCAATCTGTAATTTGCATTTATTCCTCCCCTGTAGCAAAGAATGGCGCAGGAGGTGTTGACCCATTTGAAAGAGCACCCAGATGCATGGACGAGAGTTGACACCATTCTGGAGTTCTCGCAGAACATGAACACCAAAGTAAGCTACGTCGGGTTTGTGCCATGGACAGGATTTAACTTTGTACTTTGAGGAAGTCCAGTAAAAGCTTATTTACATGGACGAAATGAAACCAGCACAGTTTGGATACGTCTGCTGAGCCCTGTTGTTTTCCCCTTTGTCACAAACACTTCCTGCTTTTTTTTTTTTTGTTTCTTTGGTGACATTAATGTGGAGTGGTAACACTGAAGCACTCTGTTACCTTGTTTCGACTCCCCCTGCTCTGTTCCAGCTTACTCTTGAAACTCCACCATTTAGAATGAAACGCCTTTGCTCTGGCGCTTCTCCTTTAGAATTACTTCATGACCTTGTAAATACCTGTTGCTCATGTCAAAAGACAATTGGCTTACACTAATTAATGGCAATATTTCCAATTCCAGTTATTTCAAATGGTACATGAATCGTTAGCTGTGAATTAATGGGTGACTTGAATCCGAGAGACTTTCGGGTGTCTGGTGCCCATGTGCAAACTGGATGCAGTTTTGATCTTGGTATGTAATATACCCCAGGCTTTGACTTCCTCAAAGTAACGGTAAATCAGTTTGCCTTTTTTTTTTGCTTGCCTGTAAATTTGCTCTTCCCACTGACAGTCATTACTAATCTTTGAGTTGATTTATCAACAGTACTTAAATACTCAAATTTCTAACTTGCCAAAAGTGAGGTCATTAGAGGAACAGAAAGAAAACAAAAGGTAACCACCTCTTAAATTTATCTAAATTCTTCGTTAATTTATTTAGAGATTTTTAAAATGGCACATTACCTAAAGCACTTAAACATTTTGGCTTTTCATTTTTTTTTCTAATTTAATTCCAATTGTTAATATTTGATATTAATCTTACTGTTCCATTATGTTGATTGCTTGTAATAGGAAGAAAAGGGGTGTGTCTTCCTGTGCACCTTGACACAGCTAGGCTTTGGCGGCAGGCCTCCACAAGGTCTACCCTTTTGATTCCCTTTGACTGAATTCTGTTCATCAGTTTCTATTGCATTTGTCTCTCTGGGAGGAGGGAGGGTTCAGACTGTAGTCTTAACCTCAGTCATAAAGAGAAGTGTGGCAGCAGGTATTTCCCCTGTAGGGATCATGAACGGCTCTTTATTTCTTTGTGCTTATCTTACGGCGGTCTCTCTTCTTTTTAATCCATGTATTTTTTTTTTATTTATTAACGAAACAAGTCTTGCACTAAAACTGGCACTTGTCGGAAGGTTTGCAAGGCTTGGCTTTGTTTCTGGGTTTTAATTTAATCTGTGTGTTAAAGGTGCAGCCAATGGGAATCTATAATATATTTAAGCTTCGGAGAAAAACTGACATGCCAGTAGATGCTTCATATAAAATGGGAGTCCGCTTGAGTTCACCATTAATGACTTGCTTGCTTTGACATTTTAACATCTTGCATTGTGTTCCTCCTTTCCCTAAGCTATTTTTTGTGTTTCCTCAACTCCCCACCCTTATTTATTTAGTTGTGTATTTATTTTGAGTTAATGATCCCTACAGTTGAAATACTGGTGATCTCAGTGATACGAACCGTATAAGAGAAGTACCTATAAAGCGTGCATTGAATATAATTGATCATAAAATGCTTTAAAAAGCACGTAGTATAGAAGTTAAAGTAAACCTGTGGTTTGTCTTGCTGTTCCTTGAGAGGCACACCAGTTCAAGGTGAAAACAGTTTTTATTTTTTCTCCCCCAGTTTTGTTGACGTATAATTCGGTATCAAGAAACCCTGTGTGTGTGTGTGTGTGTGTGTGCGCGTGCGCATGTGTGTGTGTTTGCGCATGTGCTTCGGTTGTGTTTGTTGACTTAAACAGGGTCAGTAAGGTTAGCTGTGTTCTTTAGTGATTTCTTGAGGCCAATGCTACATCCCCTCCGTATCTATTGAGTCCGATGTCCCTCTTGCAGTAACTTTTATGAACAGGCATTAGTGAATATAAGGATATTTACTGGGGGGGGGGGGGGGGGGGGGGGGGGGGGGGGGGGGGGGGGGGGGGGGGGGGGGGGGGGGGGGGGGGGGG
>JAODKC010000064.1:7626625-7645806 GCA_026777985.1 Mormyrops attenuatus
CCCCCCCCCCCCCCCACCCCCCCCCCCCCCCCCCCCCCCCCCCCCCCCCCACCCCGGGGGCCAATCAGCTTTCAGTTGGGGCCAATGCCTATAAAGCCCCCAGTGACCCTGAGGAGAAGTGCTTAGAAGAATCTTACATTCTATGGGAACAAGTTCAGAATAACCAGCTGCAAACACTTTTTGTTAAAACTGTGCTACACCCATTTGAGAAAATGTGTTACTTTCATTACCTCATAATATTATTCGACATATGAGTAATTTAATAGACAATAATTTACTCATCATTTTTTCTCCTGAAACAATTTGGGTTCAGTCACCGTCTCAAAAGCACTATCATTATTGTTTAACACTTGCATTTACGTGACCTTTCGGTGTTGTTTATTTAACTGGATACTGTACATGAGGAAAGGGAGTCCATCTCCAGAGGATGAAACATTGTGGGTCGTCCCTCCTGATAACTGATACTGGTACCTTTACAGCAGCCATCTGGTTATAAGTATGTGTCCTTAGCTAACGATGAACCAGTTCTGCTGTCTGGTGAGCAACAAACAGGGGTTTAAGGCAACAGAGACATACCTTGCAAAACACATCAACATAATGCATATTATTTAACAAAAATACTGAAGTTAGACCATCAGGCAGTATTTTTCAAAAGTAAGAGAGCAAATTCTTCTAAACATATAACTGCATCATTAAATTGTATGAAATCATTTACCTTGGAGGCAATCATCAAATGAGTAGGTAATGTTTTGTGTGATTTATTGTAGAAATAAACACTTACCAGGAAATCCTTCATTCCTCATCGCTCCCTGAGACGCAGAGCACTGGCAAAGCCTCTGGAACAGGATAAACACAAACTTAAAATTTGGTTGGCTTCAGAAAGCAGGGGCTCATTATCCCATAGAGTGCTTGTGATAATCAAATTAATTCTCAGCTTTCCACAGGTAGAGGATGTCCAGCCCCTGCTCCAGGAAACAAGGCTTTGAGGTGGCTAATCTTTGTTCGTTATGCCTCACAGCTGCAACGGCCAACCAAAGCCCTCATTTGCTGCTGTACGATTGGCCTGATTGACTACTTGAGATTCAGCTCTACAACTAGCAAACCATGAAACTCTGCTCGACCCACCTCCTTAGTATCAGTTGATGCAGGCGACCGAAGCTCTGGGTTTAGATCAGAGTTAATAGTGACCTTTTGATAGAGGTGAAGGCATCCATATTTTAGTGGCTTAATAGTTTGTCTGCTGGATGACTAAAGAAAGTATTCATGTATCAAACTGGACTCTATCAAATACACGTATAAACGTGATGAAAACAGGAGCATCCCATGACGATGTGCAGTAAGATGCTCTCAGCTATCCCCATGGGTAAGATCACAGCCTAGTTGGCTCCAGCGTGACTAGGTCTATAGCTATGGTTCAAGACTGCTGACACTCTAGTCATCAGAGCAGAAAACAGCAAACACCTTGCTTTTTCCTATTAGTAATATTTCATTCATTTCTAAGACTTGTCATTCTTTCATAAAGCCGTACATGGTGCTGGGGATAGACTGTCGACGCAGGCTAACTAAGGGACAACCGGCTAAAGTCAGTACAGCTCCACTTTGGTGCAACTTACGCTTCAGTGTCTCATTCCTGAATAAATCATCCGGGAGCATCTGGGTGAAGCCGTCGGGTTTGATTTTCTCCTATGGCAAAGGCATTACAGAAAATTGAAACACAGAGAAGTGCAATGAAAATACAAGCGCAGATACAGGGGGCAGGTCCTGCTCTTTGGTGCCATTTAATAATTCACGTTACTCAATATTCTATATTCTTAAGTATCGAGACAAAAATATCTGCAGATCTTCAAACCAAGCATGTACAATCCTGAAACGAAATATTTTGGATGATGACATAGTTTTTAAATGACTATTTGGATATAGAAACAGCAGAACACCAGGACTTCAGGGCTACCTTTCATAGATGACTTTAAGATAATACAATAGCTAATGGGTAACAGGCTTGGATAATCAAAGGGTGGGGGGCTCTTGAAGCCAGAAAATGATACATTTCAGGGATCACAGTGATTACAGACTTTATATTATTTTATATTGTCAAAAATCATCTTGAAGATCATCTTCATTCTGAACACTTAAGTGTTTCATTGTGCCAAATGCCTGCAATCCAGTAAATAAAAAAGTGAACACAGGAAATATAGAAACACCCCAAAGAAAGTAATTTTAAGTTTTATTAGTGGAATATTAGTGCAATCTGAGTACATGACATCTTCAACAATTCTACATACTTTAACCAGAGTATTGATATACTCAGCTTCAGGTTAGTCTGTTACATCATTACCTAAAACTAAACCAGGAGTAAATGGTCACAAGCTGAACCCAGTTATATACGTCTTCATAGAAGGGCTGAAAAAATTCAAAATAAAAGTAAAAACACACATCTAAGTATGGAATTAGGATTAAACTGCGACCAACAGTAAGATCAGTTTTGCCCTTCTTTACACACCCGGTGATTTCCCATCATCTTTGTCCTGAGGGCGCCGGTATGGACTTAGGTTTGCTCCCGTTATTTTTAAAAGCAGCTCTAGCTGTAATTTTAATCCCCAGTGCTGAGTTCTGGGGAGCGGTGCACCACAGCGGGCCAGGGAGAAGATCCAGGCGAGAAGCTGACGGGAGGCGAGTGTTACAAAGTCACCTGAGTCGGCCTGAGAGGGCTGCGGGTCTCTGGCTGAAACCAGGCCACGCGAGGCGAAGCTGGGCAGGGAACCTGAGGACAGGGGATAGCCTGGGGGTGGAGGGGTGGGGGCGGGGGAGGAGACTTGGCCTCAGGCACCTTCCGGGGAGAGATCCTGGGAGCGGCTACAAGGAGCACCAGGCCACTGCTGGTCCTCCTTCTCTAGGTGGGTCTTCCCTGTGTAAGACGTGCCTTTGCTCTAAAGAGATCATACAGTGATTAAGACTAAAGGGTGAACAGCTGGACATACACTGCAGTTTGCAGTAGCATGATTTCACAGCCCTCGATGCTGCTCAGACCTTCAAATGGTCCATCCTTACTTGAGGGTCTTTTCTGAGCTGGACTGTCTGCTGCTGGCCTGGGCCATGATCTGGGCCTCCAGCCTGGAGTAGATCCCTCCCGCATGCTACAAGAACAGCGGCAGTAACAATCCTGCTCGCATCTCATCTCCACCAGATCACATCAGTTTTGAGCAAAGCCTGAAATTCCATCATGTATAGTGTATTCATGTATTCCACTTCTTCTATAGCGGAAACGAGCAGTTTGACAATACTTATAAAACATCATATACCTCGTAACACATGAACTCCAGTGATGCCCTTAGATAGTATTTTGCAGTGTATAAAAACACTGGCTTTTTGAAATGCCAGGGACTCGCCTCAGTTTCCTTTGCTTTGCTCTGCTCCAAGTCACCGAATCTGAGCTTGGTGAGATGCTCAATGATTTCAACCATCCTTCGCTGATCTGCCGTGTTTCAGGGGGTAAAACAACAGCGTGTAAGTTGGGGGTTATGGGCAACATTAGACAGCTTTTTGTCTACAGTGGGGGGGCGATGCTGTGTGTCTTTCTTACAAACTTTGTCTCACCTTCTTCTCGTTGGGCGTCTTGGTTAAATCGCATGGAGCGGCTGCTGTCCCATTTGCTCTTCTGAAGGCTCACTCTGTGAAAAATCAGCCCAGTGCAGATCCCACGTTACAGCAAGAGCTTTACGTGCCAGAAATGGGCCGTGCCTCAGTGCCTCCCATCCTGTCATGCCAAAGCAGGCATCTGGCTCAAAGACGTACAAGTTTTTAACCCCAAAGCTACAAAAAATGACAAATACCCTTTCAGTAAGACTGCCTATGCTATTATTGTCACGGTGATTCAGAGCTCATTCTGAGAGGAGCTGGGCGTGAGCTTAGACACAATCACCTACATGGGCATCCAGGGAAATCTGAGTCACGGATTCACGTGAACTCATGTCACTGGACTGCGGGAGGAGGAACGTTTGGAAAGAATTCCAGCTGAACCCTGTGAAACACCAGGCGGACTCACGTGAACGGCGTCGTGTCCCGGGAAGGTGCCTAAAACAGGACAGGAGCTGCTGGTTACGGAAGGGCACGACACGCAGGCCGAGGAGATACATGAAACCACGGCACCATCCTGCAGAAAGGCATCCCACCTTTTCTGGCCTCCGCTCCTTCCGCTGGAAACGGGGCGATGACATTTGCCTCTTCAGAGGTTTGCTCGGCCTCTTGGCTTTCTTCGCACCTGTGCACATTTCATCTTGTTCTTACCTAATAGATTAGACCCTTGGCACTATCTCTAGCAATCTGATTAGCAGCATGCATTATTTAAAAACCCGAGGGAATACAAGCATGCTGTACGCATAGCAAAAGCTGCAGTCAGTGAGAAAAGAGAACTGAGTAATGCAAGAGCGAATATTTACTAAATGACCCATATATTGCATGGAAACATATATAGAGCAAAGTTCAAATATTTAACAGGGTCCATTTCTTTTCATGTAAACAGTGTGTGCCTAGCAGGTTCGGTGTAGCTGCTCTTAAGAAAAAGTGAAAATGCTGCCACCTATTGGTGTTATATACACCAGACCTTTTTCTTGTTTCTTGGACACCTCCTCTTCGTCCCCAACCTCATCCTCCGTCACCTCGGAGCCGGTGGTGTATTCTTCGTCTTCAGAGAGCAGGGACTGCTGCCTCTGCGTGACGAAGCGAGGTGTTAACTGGGCTTACTGGAATCCAACAGTGTCCCATAGGATCCTTTACATTCCATAACAAATACTCCTCTACATTTTTTTGACATACCAGCTGTAAGCTCCAGTTTTTCAACAGTGAAAACTGTCAATATATGAAAAAACATAATTAGAGGTTCAATTCCATATGAAACGTAAAAGTACCTGCTAATACATATTAAAGTCACATAATAAGTCACACAATCTTTAATTCCAGGACAAACACAAGCAGGGACTGAAGAATTACAATAATCAATATGGAGTCCTCCGTATGTGACGTAGCCATAACGCCTCCCTAAACCCGTGGCCATGACCTCACCGTTGTGATGTCGCCGGGTTTGGGAACCCGTAGGGTGCCAGGCTCCAGCAGGATGTCACAGTCCTGGGGTCGATCCCCTCCGGCAGGGGGGTCCTCCGCACTGAGGTCACATCAAACCAAACACGGCCACAGGAGAGTCGGCAGGGAAATTTCCACAGCCCTTAGCTCTTCATTGCTTCTTATTAAACAACTTATAATATGAGTTGCATTTTATATGATGCCGTATTATAAATGACATGATAATACCAATTAAGTAAATGCACTTCAGTTTTAGGCCACAAGGGAAATCTGAGCCTGCTTCATGTCCAGCTTCTGATCTGGCATGAAGTGTCTCTCAGTTTTATTGGTCACTTTCCTGGCCCTGCTGGGGTATTCTGGGTAAGCTTATTGGGCGGCCCCCGTGCCAAGCGGTACATGTGGGTACTAGTGTGGCTTACCAATCAGGCACTTGGGAGCTGGGTATGCACACCACCTCTCTATGCAGAAGGAGGTCCTCAAACACTCGTGCCTGACCTGAGCTCAGTTGGGGATCACCGCAGTTGGCCTCCTCAGCCACAAAATGATCCTTCATCTTACAGCCCTTACAAACACAAGCAAAAATCGCTTCAACAGGTTGAACGCTATTTTTTGTTTATCATATGTTATGATATAGCCATTAACCTGTATGGCTGTACAGGTCGCTGTCGACTTACGGCCGCAATCGGATCCAACTGACTGGTTGCGCGACGACTTGGTAGTCAGTTGGCCCTTTATTTTCTATGCAAAAATGATCATATGTATAGTATACTGTATAATAAAATTATATCATCTTTAAGTCACATTGTTTGGCATTTTTATCCTTTTCATCACCATTTTCTTAGTTCATTGCTGCCGGCAGTTGGTGTGAAAACTGTCACTCGCACTGCCAGACATAGCGCAGTTGTGACCGCATATTTGTGGTCTCGGAGCAGTTGTAAAGTCAATCAGTCATAAGTCACATAGGTGGCAAGTCGACGACTACCTGTACCATCAGTCTGTAGGCTGGCTGCAGGGAGTCCAGCATGTTTGTGTATGCAGACTACCTTAGGCAGGCCGGTGGGGTCGAAGCGCAGCACCCTGTGGTTGCAGCAGGGGTAGAGGCCGGTCCCATGCCATGTGGGCTCTGACCCCAAGGAAGGGTACACCACAGCTTCTGGGTGATATCTGCACTGTGACAGCTCGGTGCAGAGAAACGCCTGCCAGCAGAGGGTGTCATCACAACTCACACAAACCAGTGCAGAGGAAGGGTAGTTAGCAGTGATGAACAAAATGATGCTTCATGAACCATTTGCTGTATTTATTTGACCACACTAGATGGTGCTCTTGGGTTGCTTTGGGGCATGCTTTGTGCTCTTTTATGAACAGAGCACCATCTAGTGGGGTGAAAAAATACAGCAAACGGTTCACAACGCATCATTTTGTCCATCACTAGTAATAAGTGTGTGGACATCCAAGGAAAAAAATTACGTAATTGCTTCTGTTTTTCCACCTGTATTATAGGGTGTAGACCTAACAGCCATTTGACATCCAGATTTTTTAAACATCTATCTGGGGGATCAAAATAATAAGTGGAGAAACATGGTCAGTTTGTTCCTAATACTACCAGTAGGGCATTAGTAGGTGAGGGTAAATGATTAAATGTAAAAAACTTTGAGGGAGATTAAAACCAAGAGTCATAAAATGACAATGCAACAGCCTAGGACACACAATCCCTTACCAGCCTGCAGGAGGCGCAGGTGAGGAAGTTCACAGTGCCCCAGATCCTCCAGTAGACAAGTTCCCAGGATTTGAGCTCCTCGTACAGACCGTTGATGTAGTCATGGACATCCCAGTTCTTCTGCCTTAGGATCAATGCACACAAAAGAGACATGAAACTGGAGCCATTACAGCATTTTGGTGGAGGTTCTCTCTTTTCCAGTGAGGTGCGATTACCTGCTATGACGGTATACGATGTTTCCAGTGGGATCAACGTTAATTTTTCCAGGGATGCAGGAAATCTTTCTCTCTGTTTCTTTGGTTAGAAGTTTATTGCACAAGCTGCACCTGTGGAGGGAAGGGTCATCTTAGAGAGGCCGGCAGAGGGAGCGGCTTCACTCCTGCGGCTGAACTCACCTGTACAAGGTAGACGCATTCCCCGGGGAGTCAGGATTCTTGTAATCTGGGTCAAAAAGCCTCTCGATTTTCTTCTGGAACAATTTGCTAGATGAAGAAAGAACATTAAAGATATTATTGCATATTTATTTCTAGACAAACCCAAAAAGAAGTATTAACAGAACAATTGTATATTTTCAAAGTAATTACATGAAATATTTAATTTGTCAATGAAGTTATGTCCATCTATTTTCTTTAACCACTTATCCCATTCAGGGTCATGGGGGGTCCTGAGTCTATCCCGGTGGCTACGGGTGCAAGGCAGGGAACCACCCAGGATGGGGTGACAACCCATCACAGGGCACACTCATACACCTGTCAGTCACACATGCACACCTATGGGCAATTTGGCAACTCCAATTAACCATGGGGAGTAAACCAGAGTACCTAGAGGAAACCCCACAACGACACAGGGAGAACATGCAAACTCCACACATGGAACCCTGCCAGAGACTCGAACCCAGGTCCCAGAGGTGCAAAGCAACAGTGCTAACCACTGCGCCACTTTTTTTTCTTTTCTACATAAATCTAAATAAACCCAATGTAGTATAAACAGAATAATTGTATACTTTGAAAATGACAGTAGTATTAAATGATGATCACCAGCTCAGCTACTGAACCCTGGACTGGCACAATGTTGCAGCGACTCATTCTGCCCCCCAATCACCTTTTAAACTTGTCCTTCTTGTCCTTGATCTCGTCTGCCTCTCTGTGGCTGAAGAGGTCTGCTATGCGCGTGGTGAGGTTGTTGTTAACGCAGCTCATGTTGCACGGCGTGGCCACGATGGCGCTCATGTGTCCGTGACAATACTGCACGCATTCCTCAACCTGGGGTGGGGTGGGGTGTCCATCCAGACCATAGCCATGAGCAAGCTCCTGACAGACTGCATGGCTACTCTACTACAATACATCATGTTTACCCTAGCCATGTCGACATGCACACAAAACAATTCAAACAAACATGGCCGCCCTCCAGATGACTGCACAAAGAACGCACACTTCATGCAGCATGCTGTAGACTCACAGCCTCACTACACAACACTTACTAAAGTCTCCATCTTCAAGAACTCGGAGGAGATCAGGATTGAGATCACATTGCTGGGTTCTGAAACCAACAAACACCACATAACACACTGCCAGATACCACTGTAGACAAAAAAAAAAAACACGTGACGAAATAAACCAACGCAACCATCCAAAACACAGTCAGTACAGGCCGAGCCACTCCTGCATTCCTGACTTTTGGTACCTGCACTTTATTCCCACAGGGGGGCGTTACAAACCCCCATGGGAGGAGCCACCCGTCTGATGTTTACCTAGCTTCGGCCTGTCCTCGCTGTCACTCATCTGCCTCCTGACGTAGTTCATGAGCCAGTCGAAAATCTGGATGTCGCAGTGCACCGAGATGTCCACCTCCTCCCAGCGTTGGGCGTTGGTGGACAGGTACTCAGCAAAGTACTTCATCTCGCTCACCAGTAGGTCTCGTGGGCACATGAAGTCCTGCTTCAGGTTCTTGGCCTCGTCACAGACATGGATAACCATGTTAGGCCTGTAAATGACAGAGAAAACCTGTATTATAATCCAGTAATTAATATAATAATAATAACAACAATAATACATCATTTGACTATTTTTCACAGTAATTTTCTATTGTTTTTCTATTATTATTATTTTATTTTAGACTTTATTGCTTTTTTGATTATTTATTATCTTCTTATACTGTTGCTTTTCTTTGTATTGCATAGTTCCTTCAGCACAATCCAGAGAGCAGGTGGAGAAAACATTGAAGATGAATAACAGGCACTATAGTGATCCTTTTTTAAATTGCCATTTGCATAGGTATGAGTTCAGGTACATCTGAGTGTTTTTTTCCCCACATATGCCATCTTGCTCTCCTTTGAGACACACACACACAATTCTGCTGAGACTCAAACCGGTGACCTTCTGATTACGGACACAGGAGGCTTAACCTGCAGAGCCACACAACACCCCCTCCATAGCCACGTATGTTACCCTATGCTAACTTATAAAACTTGCGATGTACATTTATGACATCACAACAACAGAAAAAGGACTGTGAGTAGTATGAGATATACAGATACATTTATCATTACTCCAAGTATTAAAATGCTTTACAGTATGTTAAGACAGGGGACAGTGTATGACACAATGTTCAAGCAGGTGATAAATTCATAAACATTTGGGAAGAGATCCCTGAGGTGCCTCCAGATTACACTCTATTTCAGGATGGTGCATGGCCTACCCCTTATCCCCATCGACCTTCTCTTCCTCAGGTGAGATGCCGCAGTCGCTGTCAGCCCCTGAACATCTCCCTGAAGGGGTCACAGACAGACCTGTGGATGCACAGAAAAGTTAGAAGAAGAAAAAGATTTGAGAAAGGAATCCAGGGACTTTAAAGGGAGCACTGGAGCATCAGAGCTGACATCCATGTGTGAGCAACTAACATAGCACTGGAAAGCACCTGCAGCGTGTGTGTAACAGCCATAACAACTATCAAGGGCAAAAGCTATCTATCTATCTATCTATCTATCTATCTATCATCCATCCATCCATCTATCTATGTATTTATCTATGTCTCTCTGTCTTTCTAACATCCATCCATCCGTCTATCTATCTATCATTGAAATGACAAAGAATAATGGAAACTGAAAAACGAGCACAGTGCTAACAACACCCAGTGCTAAAGTCAGTGCCCTCACCGGTCACTGAGATGTTGCTTGGGCTGACCAGCATCTCCCCCCCTTTCACGTCTGGTTCCAAGAAAGCAGACTTGATGCTGGGGGACAGTGTGTCAGAGGACATGCCGCCCCCTACTGTTATGGGGTTGCACTGGTTGTCCACATGATAGAAGCTCCCGGAATTCTTCAGTTCCTCGAATCTCCTTGCACACTACTCACCATTTAAAAAATGAAGTAAAAAAAAAAAACAAAAAAAAAAACAACAACAAAAGCCAATTTATGACCGCATAATGTTAAATGCCCAGCAGAAAAATAAAACGGTTTCTTTTGGACAGCATCCAATCAGGTAGTTTATTGCAGTGCCTGGCTAGGATGGAGACAAGGCAGGCGCTTAAACACGTCGCACGTAATTTACACCAATAGGAAGATTGTATGTGGGGAAGTTTACCTCTTTGGGCGTAAATCCAGGTACGAGTCGAGCAACATTCTCCCAGTCAATCGGCTGTGGGACGCTCCAGAGGGAACTCAGGACCATATCCAAGACGAGGATGTGGTTATCATAGGGGAAATTGTTGTTAACAGAGCAAAAACGACTCATGTCTAAAGGGAGAAAGACAGCAAATATCATAGATTGACATCAACAGTAAGACAGAACGTCAGCACAGAAAGCTGATACTAAAAGAAAACATCAACACGTTTAACAGTTACGAGGGTTCATCGTTAGATGTGTCTGACATGGCTTCAGGATAACTCTCTTTATTAATTGTTATCAGTCCTTTTCAAAATGATCTTCAGAATAATTCCAAGAACGTTTACTCAGGGCCCTTTCAATCCATTAGGCGACGTAGGCAGCCGCCTAGGGCGCCATCTCCTGAGGTGGCGCTGCATTAACAAGCCAATTTCAAGCTTTCATGTTTTGTCGTCGACGGGGGTGGGGGGACGTGGGGATGAGTTGCATACAGTAGGTGATAAATATTTTCCATATGCAACATGCCCATGGTTGCTCTCCCATTAATTACCTGCAACGATGTCATTTTGTATCGCAGTATGCATACCCCCGCGGAATAGTCACATTTCTTTGCAGTGGGTTACATTTTTGTTTGGTTGAGTTCTGTTTGACCACATAATAAATGTAGTTAACGATTATGCTGCAAGATGTTAGCAATCCTCTCACAAATGCCCGCCCAGTCGTGAAAAGTCAACACAGCATTTTTTTAACGAAGAGAATCGTATAACTACCAAATCACGATTATCGAGACCTGACCTTAGCCAAGCATGCTTAAGCGGTTCTACATTATAAATGAATACGTGTCATTGTCTAATTTGATATAGGCGTAGGTGCGACAAATAAGCAAATATAAGGAATCCAGAACGTATCTATTAGGATCAAACATAAAACTAGTTTTCCCAAGTCCACCCTTATTCGTTTTGAAAACGCATCCCATAAAACAAAAGGTACAACCACAAAGCCATGTTCCTTGGCTAAAAAGGCCATTGCCGCAGAACAGTTCAGTATTAGGTTATAGAAAAACGAAATGTTGTACTACAGAAATTATGGACCAGACATCATAATTAACATTGCTATGGATTTACTAACTAAACAAAGCATGCGCGATACATATTACCATACACATACTTTTCAAACGTAACCGATATTTGTCTTCATTCGGGAAGTTCCTCTTCTGTGAAATGTTTCATCAAATTAAACATCATGCTGCGACAAAATTAAACGCGTAAAACCTTTCAGTGCTACTGAACACGTTATCTAAAAGAAGAGCATTTGGTGTGCAGAGTTATTTTTATTGGCAAACAATTTTTTCCATCTTTTTTCCGGTAGGGGGGATTCACCGGCGAGCGTTAAAATGTTCATCACAAGCACTTTTCACTCCTGGTACAGGAGCTCTCTGCAGCAATTGAAGGAACAGCTATGGCCCACCCCCTTAGATGACTTTATAGTGGGATGATTTGATCGGTTGACGAGCCGTGCAATCAGAACCGGACGTGGGGCGACGGTAAGCTCCAGTGACCGGAATATAGCCACCGTCGCCGAATCAGCATGTCGTGGGCGGGCAGCCGGCTTGCTGGATCGGCTCGGCATTCTGTTCCCTTCCGGTGCCGCAGTGCAGCAGGTGCAACAAAGCGTCCCCGTTGCTAGGTGACGGCCGAGACCAATTGCAGATGGTCACCAGGGTGGTACATTTTTTTTTTTTTTTTTTACAATTTTATTATAGCTATTTTTCGCATTGTAAATCGTTAATTTCATCACAAGCTTTGCTTCAGTGACAGGCTACCGTGTTCGCATTTTTCTTTGTTTTACTGTGCAGTCACGTAGGATATATTTGTGTCCTTGGGTGCCAGCGCCGCAAAGGTTGTACAGGGGAATTAAATGTGGACACGCATCCATCGGTCACGTCTCTGCAAGTAAGGGTGGGGGTGCTGGTGGTGCGGTCACGCCCCGTTTTTGCACGCCTCCGGGAGTGACGTCATGCACATTTGCGATAAACCCTTTCTGAATTTCAGTTGCACAAATGAAGTGAAAGCAATCTATCGGAAAACGAATCCCTACGTATCTTTTTCGAGGTGCACGTCAGATACGCCCCCCTAAAACAGCTTTTCTGTAAACGGAAAATATAAGTATACCGTGGAATGAAACGGCCAACGATTTAACGGAAACACTTCCCCTCATTCGGAGAGCATCCACAAATGAGATTTACCTACCTCAAGAATTAGTACGTTTAAGTTCACTTTCGGTATTAATCACACTGCAGATTTTTTAACATTTTATTGCCATAACCATCACCCAAAAATGTCTTTCTGAATTTACAACTGATAAAACGGATATTTCAAAGGTCCACTGTGATGTATGGATACAGAACATAACCACTCACACACATCCAGAAAACAGCAATATATAAACCACGAAAGGTTGTGGAAATCCAATTAAACTTAAGAGTGGTTTCATAAACTAAATGTGAAGCTTTTTCAAAACTATAATAGCAACTAGGATCATGGGAAAGGTAAGAGAATTACCTGTACAACCCCCCAATCAGTTTAGTTAATTTAATGAAGAAAAGATGTTATTCAAATAATTAAGGACAGTTTTACAAACCGACAAAATTTGCGTCTCCCACATTAAATATTTTGGTATTGAACCATATACACGTCATTAAAAAAAATCATAATTGATACATTCTTCTAACAGGACAGAGCAGACTTCATGCAGTACCACCCATTGACCTAATAACTTAAAATACATCCGTCTGCTCTAATCGTTTTTCTAGTAACCATAATGCAAGGACCCGTCAAAAATTAGTCTCTTTAAAATCCTCGTGTTATGGCTTTGTATGTCAGACCAAACTAAGAAATTTGAGAAATGAGTACGTGTTCACAAGGTCTACTGACATTCTTTGACTTAAATGAACATAATTCAGTTCAAATGATTAACTCTGTATTCTAAGTTCATTTAATGCCAATGACCTTGACTATTACAAAATCGTGTCATTTCCACAAATGATTTTTTAAACTTGTTTCCTAACTCACAATGTGACCATTCTCAGCTGACAAATCGTGAATAATTTTTCTTTAAATTACCCATGTAAGCACCCAGAAGAAAATGAGATTAACCAAAAACAAACAGATAGGTGTGAAATGATCCGTCTACTTAAGCCCAGTCTGTTCAGTTTTATCAGTTTTCCGTGAATGAGCACATATTTACCATTTTGGGTTTTTGATCAGAACCCCCTTGCAAGCTCTAAGTGGTACATTCCAGGGTTTTGTAAGAACACCAAAACTGCAGCATGAATTCAGTCACCAAGGTAGCAGATGACCAGTGCCATGAGATGCTCAGAGGATGAAAAATTTCAGAGCATATGTGCAGTCAGCCTCTGTTTACATCTACGTGGCCTACTGAAACACTCCCCCTCCCCAAAAACATGAGTGTCACGGGTCGATCCTCTTAGGTACAGTAACTACAGAAGTGTTAGAGGTGGAGGTTGACTGAAATGACCCGTCATCCGACAGAATGGGCATCTCCCTGTACACAGACTCAAACACCACCTCAGGGTCCCCAAGGGTAACAGAGGTATTCATGGACCCTGCTGTCTGGGCTGGTACAGGCGGCGGGTTCTGGAAGGCTTGCTGCTGCCGCCGCCGCTCCTCCACCCTGTCCTGCTCAGCCTGCCTCCTCCCTCTCCTCCTTCCAAGGATCTTCACATAGTTGGCGGGGACCAGTCCTGTGGTCTGCCCATCCAGGCTAGCCAGGAGCCAACCCCGGATGCGTGGCTGTTGTTCTGTCGAAGTGAAGGTAGAGATGGAAACAGAATGATGTGGTCATGATATTTCTGTTTTTAACATATGTACAGTACTGTGCAGAAAAAATATTTAAAGCTATTTATCTATGTAGTAGCTGTATATTTGCTCATAACAAAAACACTATTTTACATGGAGCATAGGCAAATTAAGAGTAACACAAAAACTAGCAAGAATTTCTCCTGTTCTCCCAAAAGTCACTGATTTCTTTCTTGGATAGACAGATAAATACCTCTTCAGCTGCCAAACTTCTCTAAGGGGCACCTCAGACATTCCACATATTTATTAAATTTCACCACCAGCTCTCTTAATTAATTTCATTACTTACATAACTTGATAGGGTATTGATCAGCCAAACATGGTATATGCTAGTGGTTGAGTCAAAAAAATGCACCAATGCGTTGGATGGTTCCTCCAAATGCTATGGTGACTTTAGGTCAGGTTTTGAAACGGCTTAGCTGACATATTTTGATAGACATAATATAGTTTTACACCAACATGTAGATAAGACTGACATTTTCTTTGCCTAAGACTTGTGCACTGTACTGTATTTACAGTTTATAGTTATTTTTGTTTATCAGATTAAAATTCATTAGTACTGTTGTTAAAATCAAATCTACTGTCTGAATAAGGGCAAGCAAGAAAGAATTATACAGTAAAAAAAAAAAAAACATTCAAACTGTAAACTGAACAAAAGGCTCCAAATAATGACCATCCAAGGAGACCAGAGGTGGGTAGTTCGGGTCTGGAAAGTAAAAGTGATTTTATTTCAACCAACCAGTTGAGAACTCCATGACTCTTTATACTCACCTGGTTGGTTTAAACAAGATACCGGTCTGGACTTTCACTCTCTGGACCTGAATTACCCACCTCTGAACGTACAGCATGCACAGAACGCCCCCAACCCCAGCACCAGGATCTCTTACCCTTTGGTGCCAGGTTCAGCATATCCCCAGCCTGGACTGAGATCTCCTCCTCAGATGCTGCAGCAAAGTCAAAATCTGCTCTGGCCACCACGTGGTCGTCATCTCCGTTGGCCCAGCTAGTGGCTGCAGCGGGATTTAAACTGGCAAATTAGAGAGCCTACAAACTGGACCCCTATGGATAACAGCTCTCCTAGTATAGCTAACTGTATGTCTGGTATACAGACCAAAAAATCAGTTTTCCTCCTTCTCACAAAATTTTAACATTGTCTGTCAACTGCTAGGATGTCTATTTATGCTGCAAGGAGGACAGGGGCAAAATGATAGCTTAGAGAGATTTGCTGGCAGCACGGTGTGTAGCACTGATGCCTCATGTATCCTGGATTGGTGGGCGTATCCTGACTCCGCTTTGGGTTTCCTTCCAAAGTCCAAAGATTTTCATTTAAGCAAAGGTGTCCCTAAATTGTCTAAAGGGCATGAATGTTTGTGTGACCTATGCTGCCTGGGAGAATCTCCACCCCCCCCACTGTGACCCCGACCAGGATAAGCAGCTAGAAGTTGGATGAATTTCAGTCTGCCCCCTTACCCCACAACCTCTCCCTGCCAGCCCCACCACAATGGTCCTCACCTCTCTCCTCCTCTCCTTCAGCAGACCTCAAAAGCTTCCAGATAAGATAGGGCCCGCCGAGGATGACAGCGAAAAAGAGGAAGATGGGCCATGACTTGACCGAGCCAGTGAAGGGATCGTCTGCCGCTGCACCTCCTGCTGCCACAGCGGCAACTGCCGTCCCAGCACTGTCGGCCCACAGATCCTCAACCTCTGAATTGCGCCGCAGGCCCATCATCCTTTGCAGCCTCCGGTAGAGGTAACGCAGGGAGCGGACGAGGGCAAACGCTGAAAGCACTTTTGTGAAGTGCACCCTGAGGCGTGAGAAGTGGTTGGCCACATCCAGAACGGCACGGAAGCTATTGTACACGGCAGAGAACGTGGCATCTAGCATCATGCTGACAGACGAGAAGGCATGCACGATGCTTTCAATGGACTGGAAGGCTCCGCGGCTGCTCTCCTCTGCCTGCTGAACGAAGCGACTTGGGGGGACATCCTCCATGTGGAAGCGGTTGTAGCCCAGCCCACCCCCAAGCCCGTACCCCCCATAACCATAGGGACTGTAGCCTCCGAAAAGAGAGGTCCCATAAGGACTGTATGAGGATGAGTAGGAGCTGTAGGCAGGGCGGAATGTTGACAAGCTGCCTACGCCCGATTGCTGGACTGGTCGTGGGGGAACTGGTGGTGCAACACGGGTCAAGGCCGGAGGGCCTGGTCTCGACAGTCCAGAAGACCCAAACTCTGTAGATCTGTTTCCAAGACAGAAGGAAGCAACATGGCTACCATTACAGTCCAATCACCAACTTTCCACAACCAATATAAGCTCTCTCCTAAATAACACTGCTTTTGTTCAGCTTATACATTTAACGTTGCATGAAATGCATGTTAAATAGTGTAAGATCACCGGACCAAAACGGTAGAGCGAAGTTCGGAGTCTGACTGGTAAAAAAATAGCTGGACCTTTGACCTCAAACGTGCAGAGCAAGTAGACAGCTCAGAAATACACTTATACGCCTAGCCGATACGTGCTACGTTGGTAGACGATCAACAACGTCTTATTTTAACCGAATAAATAATTTAAGGCATTCTTCACAGCATGCCAATGACGATAAAATGCTTTTCGTTCGCGCTGTCCGCGGTCTCTCGAAATTGCCACTGAAGGTTTATCAAGACAAACAACACTTTCAAAATTAACCGGAGAGGTCTGTCGACAGAATGATGAGTGCTCAAACTAAACTGATATCCCTTGTTTAAGTAAAAAAAAAAAAAAAGTTAGGCGCACGTTGTTAGAACAGGCCTAAATCACCCCAGGCAACATATGCAGCTAGCCAGCTAACTCGCGTAATAGCTGTCAGCTACGCGCAGATGAAGAAAATGTGTATGTCATAAAAAATACCGATAGTTAGCGGGAGCTGGGATGGTTCCCGGAATGCGCCTTTCCCACGGTTTCTGGGGAGGCTGCGACGCCATCCTTGAAACCCAAGACACCAACAGATCTTCCGGAAGTGGCCTGGGTAAAGGAGCAGCGCGAGACTGCCTTATGTGGCTAGACAAGAGCAATCGATCGAAATCGGCACAGTATAACGCGCAACCCACCGTTTTGTATGTTTGTTTCAGTCGCTCTACTCATTGGGAAGTTTTTGATAATTAATATTCATTATTTATGATGGAGTTTGTATTTATTAACTGTAATTGGTTAATGTTTAAATTGTTAACTTGTTCAAATTGAAATAAATCCATATTTCGCAAATCTGCTACTTATACCTAGTAATGAAAAATGGCAGGTAAATGATGTTGGTGGCAATACATGGAAATACTGCCATAAGAACATTATTTTACCCGTCGTATTGTTCAGATGACGTCCCTCAGGTCATATTTTCTTTAATTTTTTCATAGAAATTTTATGAGATGAATTACATTTACATTGCTTTTGTTTATACATTGAACTTTATATGCGTTATACCTACGAGTTGAACAGCAAATAAAAACTCGATTTGCCAGCCTTAATTTTCCTTAATCTATTTAATTTGTTACACTGAAATCTTATATGGCAGATACCGATACAACATTATTCAGCGTAATTTTATCTTTGGCCAGAAGGGGTCCCCTTCACACTATTAAATGATACCTCAGCTCTATTATTATATCAAATACTTCGAAGAGGTAGAGAAACATACTGTTTTTCAATGACTACTTTTATAACTTTAGCATAAGCAATCAATAAGGCAAATAAAGTAAAGTATTTCCAGGTTTCTTTTTACGCGTTGATGCGTTTTATACTGTGTTTGTAGTTTCTGATTATTTTTTCTCTCTCTTTCGGATTCGGATTTCATTCGGATTAAATGTTTGTGTGAAATGGCTTGCTATTTTTAAAGGGAAAAAAATATATATATATATATAAAAAGAGTAAGACAGATGATCCGTGCAACCCATGCAAGCGTTTTTTTTTTTTTTTTGAGAAAAAAAGGAAACTGCCATTGTTTAAGTTCCCCTTTGTCTCAGGGGACGAAAAGCAGAAGTGAAGCATGGGATTGCTGTCTGGCTATAGGGAGAGAACTTAATCAGTGGCTGTGGCAATGAGGAACAACTCGTAGTTCCACATGAGCGCCCTACCCCCTCCTCACATGTACGGAGGTTTAAAGGTGTGTGACGTCAGCACATGAGTGGCCGTGGTCCAGGCACCAGTCGCACCGTGACCTTTTTCTTTTTTTTTTCCTTACCGCCCACCCTAACCCATTTATATACCCGAGGGCCTGATGTCCACCACCCCACCTACACCGTCCTATCCCCATGTTCACTAAGTGCTCAAGTGGAACAAATGAGAAAGTCGAGCTTTGTCCAGAGCTGTCCTGCACCGTGGTCCTCAGCCATCTCACCCAGAGTATCTTCTCGCAAGTCAAGGGTCAGAAAGTGACGAGGATAAATGGTCTTTTTATACACCATCCTTCGCCTTCTTAGCACGCTTGTGTGCCAGCTACTCTCTTCCTCTTTTTTTTTTTTTCTTTTCAGTTTCTTAAAAAGGAAGTGAGGTATGCAACTGTGCTACTGAACAATCACACGCTCTTTCAGGAAGGGAAACCAGATGCATCTGAACTCTGAGCTGTTTATCAAAGAGACAAAACTTCACGGTCTAGTGAACCCCGTCAAGTCAGTTAAATATTAGGCATAGTAAGGTGTAATATGTAGGGATGGGTATCGTTAAGGTTTTAACGGTATTACTACTTCTATCGATACCACTTGTCGATTTGGTACTTTAACGGTACTCTTATCGGTACTTTTTGTTGTGTTTTTTAATTAAAAAACCGAAACAAATTGAGAACAGAAATAACACTATTTTTTTATGTAAAATAATTATCTATAGCTTAGCAAACACCAATGTTTGAGCAAATATCTATTACACAAACAAAACCAATGATT
>JAODKC010000064.1:7646615-7674638 GCA_026777985.1 Mormyrops attenuatus
CACTTTGGCTAGATGTTTTGATAAATTGCTTGTGTTTCCGCCTTTACAAGCAAAAATCTTGTTGCACTTGTTGCAACGAGCCTTGTTCGTGTTCACATGGGTGAAGTGTAACCATACTTTGGATCATTTGGCCTTCTCCGCCATCGTCACTCCATAAGCGCGAGCTCTCTCGTGTTGTGTGCGCGCGAGCTCTGTGTACTGCGAAACAGACTACATTTTGTGCGTGAGATTACAAATAACGGCAGTGCAGGCGAATAACGAATATTATCGCAAATTACAAAAGGCTGGTCAGGTAAAATATGCTAGGTAATGTTTAACAATAATAAATAGGAAATTTATTCTTTGATTTCTCCAGTACCGACAGCAGAACCGTTAACGTCAGAGCTTATCGATTCTTCTGTCTTTTATAATTAGGCACCGGGACCGATTAAGTACCAGGTTTCAGTACCCATCCCTAGTAATATGGCATGAAGATGAGTTGCCCCTCTACTCATGATATCACACATCTGGGAGTTAGGTTCTAGCAGTGTCTGTATAGCTGTTACTTAAGAAATGCAATGTAAACCAGTATCACCCAAGAGAGAATTTAATAAGAGCAAAGTCTTAAGCGTAACATACCCAAACTGACAAGCTTCATTAGTCATTCACACAGGTGTATATAGGTGCGTTGGAGGGGAATGGGTACCTTGGTAGATTTAGGGGGCCCAGCACTTGACAGAGGCCCTTGAACATTTAAGATTGGATGGGGGGCTTAACATGACATGTTGTTAGATTATAGATATGCCCCAGGGTGTATAGGAACTTCTTAGTTTTCACATATGTAATCTTGCTCTCCTTAGAGACATACACACATATATATAGCTGTGGAAAAAATTAAGAGACCACTCCACATATATATATGTATTTTATAAATAAAAATCTGTATTTTTAAATCCTGGTTCTGCTGGCAGAATGCTACACTGTGAGGCAGGCTGCTTCCAGGCTCAAAGTTTCTAAGACGGCAGTACACAAGAACAAAGTGAATCAGGAGACACTGACGATGACCAACAACAAGTCAGGTAGCAGATAGAAGCAACTTTCTAATGCCAGAGATGACCGTCAACTTATCCAGCAGTGCCTCATAAATTGAAGGATGACCTCAAGTGACCTTCAAAAAGAACTGGAAACATTAAGTGATGTGAAGTGCACTGTTAGTACAGTTCATATCAGGCTCCTAGAAGCAGGACTTAAGTCCTATAAAGCAAGGACGAACCCCTTCATTAATGAGAAGTAGGGGAGAGCCAGGCTGGAGTTTGCAAAAAACGTATTTTTTACACATGCACATAGCCATAGAGAAATGAGTGAAACTGAAAATTTTGCTGTGGTCTTTTAATTTGCTTCCCGAGCTGTATATAAACACTATATGGAGAAAAGTATTGGGACACCTGGCATTGCACCTACAGGATCTTTTATATCTTATTCTAAATCCATAGGCATCAATATGGAGTTGGTCTCCTCTTTGCAGCTATAACAGCTGCCACTCTTCTAGGAAGGCTTTCCACAAGATTTTAGAGTGTGTCTGTGGAAATTTTCACCCATTCATCCAGAAGAGCACTAGGGAGGTCTGGCTTGCAATCTCAATTGAAGTTCATCCCAAGGGTGTTGAGGTCTGGGCTCTGTGTGGGCCAGTCAAGTTCTTCCACACCAAACTCACCCAACCATGTATTTATGGACCTTGTTATGTGCACTGGGGTACAGTCATGTTGGAACAGAACAGAGCCTTCCCCAAACTGTTCCTGCAAAGTTGGAAACACAGAATCTTCCAAAATGTTTTGGTATGCTGAAGCATTAAGGGGCCAAGCCAAACCCTTGAAAAAAAAGCCCCATACCATTATCCCTCCTCCACTAAACTCTACAGTTGGCATAATGCAGTCAGACAGGTAATGTTCTCCTGGCATCTGCCAAACCCAGACTCATCCATTAGACTGTCTGACAGAGAAATGTGATTCGTCATTTCACAGAATACATTTCCACTGCTCCAGAGTCCAGTGGCAGTGTGCTTAACACCACTCCATCCGACACTTGACATTGTGCTTGGTGATGTGAGGCTTGCATGCAGTTGCTTGGCCATGGAAGCCCTTTCCATGAAGCTCCCAGCACAGAGTTTTTGTGCTGTGGTTCATGCCAGAGGAAGTTTGGAACTCTGCAGTTATTGTGTCAAAAGGGCATTAGCGACTTGACCCCTCTGTTACTTTACATGGTCGACCACTTTGTTGCTGAATGTCTGTTGCTCCTAAATGGTTCCACTTTGCAATAATACCACTTACAGCTGACTGTGGAATATCTAGCAGTGAAATTTCACAAACTGACTTATTGCAAAGATGGCATCCTTTGACAGTACCATGCTTGATTTCACTCAGCTCTTCATGTTTGTAAACCTGACTGCATCTCTAGGTGCTTGATTTTATACACCTGTGGCAATGGGTCTGAATGAAACACCTGAATTAAACGAATAAGTGGTGGGACTCAATACTTTTGTCCATATAGTGTAGGTGTGAACAAAGCTTGGGGACAGAGCACTGGGTCAGCCATTGTTCCAGCTCCCCTAGAGCTTTCTCCAGGAGGGGTTAAGACCCTTGCTCAAGTTTCCAATGATAATGTGATTATTCCACCAGTCACAAGATTCAAACCAAGAACCTTCTGATCATGGACGCTGATACCAAACCTGCTGAGTCACCCCCAGTGCTACGCAAACCACTTCAATGGAACAAGTTAATCACAGCCATGAGGGAGGGTGAGGGTCAGTGGTTGGGGGTGAGGTTAATTTGTGGGGAGAACAACGTCTTTCCATAACACATGGGTCTTAATGTGTTTGTTGAAGGTCATGAGGGACTTGGCAGAATGGCTGTAATTGGACAGCTCGTTCTAGTGTTGCGGGACCATGTGTGTGTAATGTCTAGTATGAGACTTGCTTTTCTGAGCCAGGATGGAACATAGGCCCAAACAGGCATGGAAGGGATGCCAGTCCGCAGGCGCCATAAAGAGTGGGAAGGTTAGGATGATTCCAAGGGCTTCTAAGTGACAGGGGCCCTAAAAAATGTGTGTGAAAGTGTGATTTCTCTAGTAGCATTCCTGTCATTTCATCAATGGGCACACATTCACCAGTTCACCTGCCGGCCCCCCCGCCCCCCAAGCTGTCGATAAAAGCTGTTGACTGGGAGGGAAAGTGACAACGGTTAAAGTTGTGGGGTGAGGATTGAGGGGGAGGTCTGGCCCCTGCGGTTTGCTAAGTCAGCGCGCCCCAGAAGGTGCCGCCCTGGGCGCTTTGCCCAGCTTGGCTTTGCCAGGATCCACCACTGCAAGCACATATACACTAAGAGAGATCTGCACCCAAATTTATACCTTCATACTGCAGGAGGAAACTGGAGAACCCAGAGGAAGCTTACACAACAAAAACAGACATCAGGGCTGGAGATGAACAAAGTTATGATCACATTCACCTCATTGAGTTGCCCAAAAATAAGTTACTCATTCAGTTCATCAAAGTGCTAAGGAAAACATTTCCACACCACAAATTGTAGTTGTAGGAAAATCCTCAGAAATTGCAGATTCAAGGGTTTCAACTCAGTTCTGCCCCATATAGGAAACAAACAACTGATATGCAGCCTTCAAAGAAACAGACAGAACTACCCTGGTACTGGCGTACTACAATCCCTGATTCCAGTTGCAGAGAAGTCTACCACTTAAATCTGACGTGATATTGTAGATGTGACTGAAAAGATATCAGCAGGTATCAGCGCTTCACAAACCGGACCGATCTGGCAGGGACCGAACCCTGAAGACTCACTTCACTGTGACTGAAAAGCTTCTATGACGACAAATTCTCCAGCATGGTTCCACCTTAGAAAAAAATATTTACAAGTTCCAGCAAATCAAGGCCATGCCGGTCAGCTTTGACGTGAGCCTGTGAGGCCACATCCTTCTACGTGTCACCCCTTTTTTCTTTACTTTCTCTTTATTCTCTTGATTTACACTCATTTCATTCGTTTATCTCTGCACCCAGTCCTAGCTGGTTTGGCTGTGGCGAAGGCTTTTGAAGAGATAAAGAGAGGATATCCGTGCCTGGAGTCACGTGACGTTTGACATGAGCAGCAGAAATTTTCTCAGCAAGATGACTGTATCAACCACTTGCTGGAGGAAAGGAATGAGAGCATTAGCTGGTGGTTACTGTTTATGGGCACAAGACTGGTGTCACACCCTGCATTCCTTTTCTCCTCATTCTCTCCATTGTGTAGCTCTAACAAGCCACACTGTTATTTGTTTAATCTCTCCTGTAAGTTGTCCATAGCAAGTGAGGTTTTGTGCATGTGGGTGTATGTGCCTGGCGACGGGGGAGCATCTGACCCCGGGTGTTCCTCTGACTCACGCCTGGTGTTTTCGGGCAGAGACCCCCAAGCTTATAATTACCCTGTACTAGGTAGATGGTTGTAGAAGATTAATTGAATCATTAGCATCAAATCTGTTTCCCTGGTCATTGGAAACAGGCACATGGACAACTTCACAGGTGTGGCAAGACTTTTCATATTTCACAGATTATTAGATATTATTTGAATCATAGTACCACTTCTTACTATGCACCTTTAATGCTACGTCGTTCGTAAGTTGTGTGTTAAAAGATAGAACTTACGAACGACGTAGCGTTAAGGCGGCTTCGGGAAACTCACCGTAAGCTATTAGATACTTTTTTATTGATTGCATGCAGCTGCATTTTATCTGAATACATTATTTTGGATAAATATTAGCTGTAGCAGTACATAGATTCATCATTTTCAGTTTGGTATGCCAAATAAAATGAATGAATACATATATTGACATGGATGGAACCTATTTCACAAGTAGATGTGCCACACAAAAAACACTATGCTAATTGTGGCTGTGAGCTAGTTATGGCTAATGCTTGTTGCGGCTAATGCTTGTTGCGGCTAATGCTTGTTGCAGTAAGTTGTACTCAGTCAAACTCTGTAGTAGAGTTCAATATGAATGTTGTAATATTAATATTTTATTTATTTTTAAATAATTACCTTTACAATGTGAATGAGCGTCTTAGACTTTGTTATTCAGACGCTGACATGTGATAGCATAGCCTAGGCTAACGTTACCTACATGGCCAAGCTACTGTCTGGTGCCAACTAGTCCAGAAAGGTCACGCTGTAGACTGTCAGCAATCGGTGAGGTACCGTTCTTTGTTACAGTTGCATCTGTATTACAATGACCAGATGACAGCAATGAAAATGATCTCTATCAGATGGTTAATGTTGGCCCAGGATCCCAGAATAAACTGGCTGCCCACCACCAGTGACGAGCCTGGGTGTATGGGAGTTTATTTCCTTAAGTGTTGACTGAGTTCAGTGACTTTTTAAAGTGTCAAATCAGTTCTTACTTACCTCATGTCAATCCTTATAAGAAAATCAGTTTAGACCCGTAAAATTCATCCTGCTTAAATTTACCTCTCAAATTAAATCCGTCCGTCAATAAATGGCTATGGAAGATGGTTGGATGGATAGTGCTTATTTAGTATGTTTTTGTTGTTACTAATTCCTTACCTTTTAAGTAACTGGACTATATATTGTTCACAATGTACCAGTAATAGCGTGGAAGTCACGGCAGCTTGGTGGAGAGTAGTGTCGTGTCATACCTCTGGGATTTTAATTACCGCCCACAGCAAATTCTTAATTTGTTGCTCGGGGTTGCATTTCTGGGCCCACACCCTGTACTGATTAAGCTTTTGGAATACAGATGCTTAATAGATTATGCATCTGATTTACAGTGTCTCTGTATTATTCATACTGAATTGGCTAAGATATGTTTGCTGTTATGTTGTCAGCTATCTACACGAAACATTGAGGATTGCTGAACCGGTCAGGTCACACATGGTACTTTGGTTGAACCGACAGGTATGTGTGATCTACTCGTAAGTGATCATTTAGACCAGTAAAGAGTCATTTCAGTTGGAACTTCCACCATTATTAGATGGAGTTTGATTCACCATTAAATATAATAGGCAAAAACTAGCATTTAAAAGACTGAGCGATATTTCAGAGATTAGCATCATCTGGCTAACTTTCAGAGCCCTGTCTTCCTATATACCCTATATAAATGTTATCCTAAGGGCCATATAAACATCACACTCTAGATGTAGCTCCCTCCAGTAAGACATGAACACAAGAGTTCTTTGGTTTTAACTGATTGATGGTTTATTCTGAAGCGGGATCACCTTCGTCTTCATCACCATCAATGGCACAAGTGAGAACTAAACAGAGATGGATAAAACTATACATCTGTATTGTTCTTTGTTTAAACATGTCATGTAACATTTGCCGTTTAGTTTACCATTGCTTAATCTTCACTGAAGCGTCCATTTCCTTCAGCAGCAAGATGTTTGAGTTCATAGTTGGCACAACCTGGCAATGAAGCTGCACCAAACAGTTGAACCTTCATTTTGTAAACTTTCAAGATCTAGAATCTCAACCCTTTTTCCCACCGCAGGAATCTCAGATAGTCTTGGTCTTCTACTTTCACATGGAACTGGTGGAACATGCACTCTATGTCGCACATAATGGCTACCGGATACTATCCGAAAATGACACAGGACGCCCACCACAGTATTTGTCATCTCTGGACCCGTGAGGAGATGATCATTCAAAGATGTGTCTTGATACTTGGCAGAACAGTCAATGTGTATTTTCCCAGGCTTCTGTGGGTGATACACCCCATGGTGAGGGATATACCATACTGGATGCCTGTCAGTTTCTGTGTCTGGGACCCTTTCAACATCTCCACGGGTTATGGTCTCATCCATGAAGGCTGTGTAGTCCTTGTAGTATTGTTTGTTCCTCTTAAGCTTTCTTTCAAGGCACTTGAGCTTCTGCTGCCTCTTTAAGAATGAAAGTGGTGTCGCTTTGAGTATCAAGAAGAGCGTACAAGAGGACTTCACGATCCAGTTCACTTGTAGTTAATACCCATACTGGTATAAGTGTAGAGGAGTAAGTGTTGTTAGTATCCCTTGAAACTCTTTGTTCCTTTATCTTGTGTGGACTCCGTCTTCCTTTCTTTAGACTTTTCACCTTGCTTTGGTTGTTAAGACTTTGATACCTTCCTTTCTCCCCTAGGATCTTCATGGAGACAGGTTGGATGTTTTTTCTGACGTCACAGACATTCCTGTTCTCACAGTCCTTTGAGCGGTGACCAGACTTCAAGCAGCCAAAGCACAACGCCTTATCTTGAACAAACTTAATTCGCTCAGCAACATTCCTTGTCAAAACCTTACAACACATATGGAGAGTGTGGCCTGCTCTTTCACAAAGGGCACAACTTGTTGTAGAAGTTTTCTCAGAGCTAGTTGCAAGTGTCTTCGCTCTAGTGCCTCTATTCCTTGGTGTCTTAACCTTCTCACCATTGCTTGGCTTCAAAGCATAAAGGGATGTCACAGGGTTGCAAGCAATCTTGGCTTCCCTTGTGTACAAACTGACTGAAGCTAGGACCTTACGATTCCATCTTGATGTTAGCCAATCAGGGCACTTTGCAAGGATCTTTTGGTTTTCAATGCAGTCACTGAGTACTTCAAGGCCATTAATCTGAGGAATGGCAGCCTCACAGCTGCGCAGAAAATCCACAAACTCTCTAAGTTCCAAACTATCCTTGGGACCTATCTTAGGCCATGCATGAAGTTTGTCCCTGAAGGCCTTGGCAATAAGGAATGAGTTCCCATATCTTTCTTCTAAAATGGCCCACGCAGCATGGTAAGCTGACTCTGTGCCCAGCAGGAAGTAGCTTTCTATTGCCTTCTTAGCTGCCCCTCCTACATACTTACGTAGATAGTAAATTTTCTCTTCTACTGGTATGTTCTTCCTGCCTATAAAAGTCTGAAAGGAAACTTTCCAATCATTAAACCTGAGTGGGTCACCACTGAATGTGACTGGTTCTGGTATAGGGAGACGGCTTGCACTAATGGATTCTGCTGACATCTTGACATGAGCTGTGGTGCCATCGTCTTCTTGCTGTAGATTCAACGCTGTTCGCTGAGACGGAGAGGGTTGAGGTGTGTGGTTTCTCATTTGAAACCTTTCCTTCACCTTCACAGATGCACAGTCACAAAGTAGCTTTTCTATCTCATCTTCGGAGTCTTCACTCTTCTCATATACTTGCATTCTTGCCTTAGCAGCATTTAGTTTCTCTCTTTGCGTTTGTCTTCTAACGTCCTTTGTCTTGCAGCATTCTCTACCTCCAGCACAGCTCTCAGCCTAGCTTCGTCTTCGTTGCGTTTAAAGGCTTCAGCTTCTTCCTCAGCTATTCTTTTCTTTCTTCCGTTTCAAGCCTCTGAAGCTCTTCTGATTGCCGTCCTTGTTCTAATAAGACTTCCAGAGTTGCTTCGTTAGCAGCTACTTCAGTAGTAGCCTCTTGTCCCTTGACACATGAAAGACTTGAGCACGTGGAGGTGGCTCTTGAGTAACTTTGTGAGTGAATGGAAGCCCCTGAATGCTTCCAACTGAAGCTTGACTCATGTGACCTCAAAGTTAGGGACACAGATTCCGTTTCCTTCCCATCCAGTTCTTCCCTCTGGTGCCTCTGGCTATCTCCCTTGAGACAACTCTGTGCAGTTTCTACAACTGCCCTTGCAACTGATTCGCAGGTATCTACTCTGCGGCATGTGGTTTGGTCAGAAATCTCAATTTGACGTATTTCTTCATAAACCTGATTTAGATCTGCCAAGGCCTTACTAACCTTTACTACTACTCCTTGCAGCAGGTCACTGAGCAGTGTTCAGTCATCAGTCGCCTAGCATCCTTAACAAGAGCCTTCCACCTTTCATAACTTACTGTGAAGCGATGTTCAAGACCTTTCAATCTTTCATTGTGCAGTTCTCTTCACCCCTTTCAGTTAGCTTGCAGATCCGCTGGCTTCTTTTTGGCGCTTCTTGAGGCAGCATCCTGCTGGCAGTTACTAATGGCTGTGGTTCTAAAACTTGACCTATGTTCTCTATGTCATTGTCATTTTGGTTTGGTTTAACTTAATAAATGTGTTTTAATAAATAACCCACTGTATGAACTTAAATGAAACACATTAATTCTCAAAAAACCACCCTTAAAGAATAATCACTTAGGTAGACTACTGCTACTATAATGAAACTTGACGTATTTATATCTTATAAATACGTGCTTATAGCTGTGCTTACTCTTTGCATTTCTTGGTAATGCCAATACCACAACAGCAACAAATTGGACACAGAAAAGGTAAGTACATAATACCAGCATGTCTTATAAAGGCACAAAAAAAATCAGCAGATGACAGCGTCCAGTGAAACCTGCAGATTATTTGCAGCTGAGTTACCACTGGCTGCAGTCTTCTTTCTCTTCCACTCTTGTCCAGCAGTCGAGTTTTCTATGCAGCTCCCTCCAGTAAGACACGAGCACAAACGTTGTTTGGTTTTAACTGATTGATGGTTTATTCCGAAGCAGGATCACCTTGATCATCAATCACCATCAATTGCACACGTGAGAACTAAATACAGATAAATAAAACGTAAAACTATACATCTGTTTTGTTCCTTGTTTAAACTTGTCACCTAACATTTGCCGTCTATGCTATACAAATCAATCTAAATTAACCTTGAGGCTTTGGTCC
The DNA here is from genome assembly GCA_026777985.1 of Mormyrops attenuatus. NCBI lineage: Eukaryota > Metazoa > Chordata > Actinopteri > Osteoglossiformes > Mormyridae > Mormyrops > Mormyrops attenuatus. Next base: position 7,656,276 of record JAODKC010000064.1, read on the forward strand.
GCTTATTACATTCATTTAAAAGGAACACAAATCCATGCGAATTTACTTGCGATATTAACCAAACAAAATACTGAAATTCAAATGAAAGATAAACATAAAATAACAGTAAATATAACTGTTTGCTTGTACATCTTATTTACATTATTTATTGATAATAACGAAACGTACAGTGTACATGAATTCGCTAAGCTAACGCGAACCTCATAGTTAGCATTTACGCAGCTAAATACAACTTAAAACTATACTAAAGTTAATAAAATACACATACCTCGTTGGCTACTTACGGAAGGGATTTAACCTTTATCTTAACCTTCTATTCCTTTGTCCTTAGATGACAAGCACACAAAGCTGGACCCGTTAGCAACCGAACTGGACATGGGAGAACACGTGCTTCCTTCTAACGTACATCAATAATAGCGGACGTCTGAACAACAGTTCCGCGCTATTATTTAGTTCCGTTTAATTATGCTAAGCCTATAACACGTAAAAATAAAACAACACAAATGAGAACAAATTTAGACTGACAGATTAATGTCAGTTACACTAGAGACTGACAGGGCTGTGGCAGCCGGCTTGTCTGGATTCAGAGAGGTAGTGATGGTCTAAATCCATCACATAACATAAAGGTCCGCATGTAAAGGATATTACTCTGGATAACTGCACCTGAAATGAACTCTTACTAGTAGACTGGTTCAGATTTTTATGGCTCTCTTGGTTGTAAATGCAATATACTGGAATTTTCTTTTATAAAGAGGAAAAAATTATTGAGAAATATTTTTGCCCATAAAAATGGTCTGGTAGTCTGCAAATTAAATATTGCATATGTAATACAAACATTGTCAGATAACACAGTACATATAAAACTCGTATATAAAAATAAATCAAATAAGCACCTATTAAAAAGCATATACACTGATATTTTAATTAACACATAAGTGTCATAAGTCAAAGAAAAAAGGAGCAGTTGATTTAAAGAGCAAAGAAACACATCGTTATGATGCACACCATTGTACTTTGAAACAAAAAAAGCTGTTGGTGAAGCCCTTTTACACAACCCAACCCAGGAGAATGATTAATTCCATGGGACACTGAGAATTTTGGGTAGTGAAGGGTTTAAAAATGGCATAGCCATTGTACAATATAGCTTCCCTCTCACTTCCTCTTCAGAAATTGAAGATGGAGGAATATACTTCACTTTGAAACTTTGCTTTCGAGAAACTCTTAAAAGGTGCACTGCCTTGATCTCTCGTCCCCCAGTGGGGTGGCCATGTTTGGCTAGCGGTCACCACCAAGAGCGCGATACATTCAAATCCTGGTGCTGCTGGCAAAAGATGCCAGAAAAGTCCATTTAGATCACGTGGGTCGCGCACCAGCCATCTGCGAGGTGGCAGGTTGTCTCGGCTGGTTGTGGGTTTACATCCCAGAGGATGGTGGAGGTCTTGTCTTCACTCAGCATAGAACTGTGGCCAGCTTAGGGTGTCTTCGCCACTGATGCCATTGACTGCAAAGTTGTTCTGTAGGGTGGGGCCAGGATTGCTGGAGGCCTCTCCCATAGCCTGTTTTAGGGCTTCCATGGAGCTCCCATTGTTCACCTGGTGGGGAGGCATCAGTGCAGTGTAGGTGCAGCTGGAGGAGGGCATATTGGTGGGTACTTCCTGTCCCATGGCGCCGGTTTCCTGCTTGAGCTGGAAGCCCGGCTGGTCAGTGAAGCTCTGCAGGATGTCCTCGCTTTCCATGACATCCATGTAGTTGAAGGGCATGGTCAGTGGCAGACAGGCGTCTCCATTCATCGAGCCAGCGGCACCAGGCGGGATGTTGTAACTGGGCCAGGCGGACTGCATGTTTGACGCCTCTGTGGCGGCCTCCTTCCTGTGGGTCCCACGCTGGGCCTGCTGTTGCTGGTGGGGAGGCGGCCGCCAGGTCTGGGCCTCGGACATCTGGGCCTCCGTCATCAGGCACTGCAGGTCCCGCTCCGTCAGCCGCGGCAGGCCGGCTGCACTGCCGTCCACCGGGCCAGGTAATGTCATGCTGGGCTGCAGGCTGCTGACGGTGGTGTCGCGACTTGACTGGATGCGGATGGTGTCCAGGGAGAGCGCAGGGCTGCCATGGGACCATGGGTTGCTCATGGGCACTGTGCGCTGGAGGGAAGCCTGCGAGGGCATCACTGGGGGCTGCTGACTAGGCTGGTACACGGAGCCGTCGTACATTCCAGATGGGGTTGGAACCATGCGGCTAGACAACGCTGGCTTCATGTACGTGTTGTGCGGCTCTGGGGGACACAAACCAAGCAGTGAATGAATGTGATGTCAAGCTACTCGACAGATACATATAACATCCAATGAAAACCAAATACGTCCTCTGTTTACTGCAGATGAAATATACTCATTCTCCTCTGTCTACCAATAGCGTTTGACATCTAATTGACCAAAGAAAAGAAAGATGTCTTATGAAGTTATCTATTTATATTGATTAACATTTGCATTCATGATGATCGTTTTCTATGGATCACTTTATATTGCTAATTTGAACAACTTAACATTGATAGCTAGATAGCTAGCTAACAGACATCATTGTAAATTGTGAATTTAAAGCTAGATAAGTTTGTATCTTGTTAATACTGATATATTTGCCTCACTGACATTAATCCATGTAAGTCCATTTAAAACATTCATCTGTCTACTGGTGGCTGCCATCTGTTCACTGGTGGTTTCTATCTGTGGTGCTAAGGGTGGCTCTTAATGTAGTTTTACGTTTATTTTGTAAAGCAGTTCCTGAAATAATGGATTTTTGAAGATGACTGTTTTTCATGAGACAACAACGATATTGTGAACGTAACAGATTGTATACAGACAATAGCACTGGGTTTCCTACCTTTTTTGACGGCATGGAGAATCCGTCCAGACATCTTGGGTCTGTTTGCTGTACTCATAACTGCTTGGGAATTAAAAGACAGACAAGTTTGTCTCAGAGCAGCGTCCCCGTCTGAGTGACATATGCTGTCTTGCCTGTGGCACGGTTACCACGCCTTACCAGGGAGGCTGGGAAAGGACTTCATCAGGTCTTCCCTTCTCCTCTTCTTCTCCTGGCAGCCATAGGGGTCTGCGATGAAAGCACACGCATCCACAGACAGTGAGTATCCATTCACTGTGATCACTGGTGCTTAAATCTCAGGATTTAAGGCCCTTCGATCAACTATATTTTCCCATATAGTTTAATCAGCAATTGACACGTTAATCAAGAATCTATTGAATCGGTTCTCAGACTTCCCCAGACAGGCCCCGCCCACTGCTCACCTTTGTCATCGGGCAGGTAGCGGAACTCCATGGGCTCACTGACCTCCTGGTCAGTGGGCCGGCGGAGCTGCATGTGCACAGTGACGGGGGATGTGATGGAGGAGTCATAATACGGGGGGGTTTTGAAGACGATCGCCACCTGCCGGTGCACGTCGGCCTGGGAGAAGGAGCCTTTGGCCTCCCAGCTCTGAATGAAGAAGCGGACCTCGATGTCGTCTGCGGTGACGAGCAGCAAGGGGACACATGGTGGAAAATGGAAGAATGAGAAATAGAATTACGTGTCTTTTGTGAACAGATTAATGGATGAATGAATGACAGAAATAAATCTGAAAATCATTATTGTCATAATTGCAGATTCTTTCATTCGGTGCCGTTTATATCTTATAAAAATATATGCTTATGTAAAGGGCAAAGTATAATTTGGGGAAGTGATCCTAGTTCCTTCTCCACAATACAGCCACCTGTCTTTGTTTTTTAAAAAATCTGTAGGGAGCAGCCATGACCTTACCTTTTTGCACCTTATCGCAAAGCAAGAAGATCTCGTCCCCGCCCAACACACTGCCGCTGTTCTTGTTGACGCGACAGATTCGCAGCTCTGCCGTGTTGGGGGCTCCTGATTGGCCGTGAACAGAGATCAAAGGTCACGCCGGGAGGGAGCGTACAGACAGCATTACCGCACTGATTATGTTCATGATTTCGCATTTTGTGTGTGTGTTACTTAATAGGTTTATCATGCCACGCAGAAATGAGTTGTTCTATTCAAATTATACAACTTCATGGTATAATTATCAAGGCAGTCGAAAGAAATATTTGATGCATGGTGCTTTGTTATCATATGATACTTTCATTGAAGTGTATAGATAAGTAGTTAGCATTTGGGATAATGTTAACGCTCCTATGGACAGGTTGCAGTAGTTTAAGTAAATCCAGCCAATACAAGGCAATTACAAACAACACACTGTGTTCAAGTATTAAACAGTGCTGTGGATGCAGGATCTCAATTAGAGAGCAGATTGTCTTTAGAGGAAGTGATAATCTATGTTTACTGTTGAGAGATTTAAAAAAAAAAAAAAAGGAACTACCGCAACTTCCTTTTTTGCTATGAGCGAGAGGCGGAACAAGTGTGGTGACTGAATGCAGCTTGGTGGGCAACCATCAGAGCGTGCGCGTAGCAGTAAACCCCAACTGGAAACCTAGCCGTTTTTTTTGTTGTTGAAGTCACATTCACAGCTCCAGCCGGTAGCTCATGCCTTGCACAGAGCATGCCCAAGCCCCACAAACTCTACTTGGGCGGGGCCTGCAATCCAGCACGGCTTCTAGTGTGAGACTTTTCTTTGTGGAGGATAGAGCATATGTGCTTTTGGATTCCCCCCCCCCCCACTTATTCTGGTTTCTGGGCTGGTGTCAGCTACTCACGGTTATCATAGATTGGGTTGGAGACAATGGGGGAAAGCCTTCGTGTGTACTGTCCCGCCTGGTCCTGCAGAATGACTTGGAAGCAGAGGCGCACCACGTTGAGGTCATAGTCCTCAGTCTGCAGCAGCTGCTCCCGGGATGCTGCAGGGACAGGGTGTGACTGTTAAGAGCCGTACACTGCAGGGGCAGGGCACGACAGCTGAGAGCCGTACACTGGAGAGACAGGGCGCGACAGCTGAGAGCCGTACACTGCAGGGCGCGACAGCTGAGAGCCGTACACTGCAGGGACAGGGATGCGACAGCTGAGAGCCGTACACTGGAGGGACAGGGATGCGACAGCTAGCACCCGTACACTGGAGGGACAGGGATGCGACAGCTAGCACCCGTACACTGGAGGGACAGAGCGCGACAGCTAACAGCCGTACACTGGAGGGACAGCCGTAGACAACCCAACAGCCTACTCTTAGGACTTGTACACAACTCAAGAAAAGGAGAACAGAAAACAAATGGCACCTGCTATACAGGGCCCAGCAGCTCACAAGCAGCCTTGCCGTTTGTCATTTGACAGCAGTGGGCAGACAGGGGTGTCTGATGGGGCAGAGATGGCGTTGAAGTGTCAGAGTGACTTCAGGAAGGAAGATGTGCAGAGATTGGTGGAAGAAGAAGTTAAACAATTTAAGAGCTCGAGGCTGTGACTGACAGCCTGTAGGATCGCCCCTGATGTCACCAGAGACACACACACACTGGCACATGCATGTATGTGCACACACATGTCCCTGTGCGTCCTTGCTCGCCCACATCAGGAGTCAGTTTTTTCTTTTGTGCCGACAGCCCAGCTCGCCTACTGATGGTGTATCTGGCTTCTCGCTGATGCCTTTATAGGAGGGCTAACTGCGGGGGAGCTAACTGGGGTAGAATGCAGTGAGAAAGGCTGACATAACCCACTGCCCCCAGACTAACCAGTATACCAAACAGCGAAAAGAACCATGACGAGAGAGGCGTCTGCTGGAGAGAGAGAGAGAGAGACAGAGAGAGAGAGAGCGTGAGATAGCGTGTCACCGCAGGTGACACTGCATGGTGTGTGGGGGGAAAAAAAAAAAAAACAGCAAAAAAGTGAGTGCAGGTGGTGAAGTGACAGCGACATGGTGTGCAATGAGGATAGAGCAGAGGGTGGATGATGGAGAAAGAGTGTGATTGTTCTGTGGGTTGAGGTACAGCACTTCACACCATCCCCCTCATTGGTGACTCACGGCTCATTTCATGGCCTTTACTGACCCCATCGTGTTGTTCTTTATTTCTTGTTTAGCCCTGGTTTTCAAATCGGGGGATGACGTTAGTAGCTTAAAATGACAAACCTTACACACTTGGCCCGATAACCTTTCAAACGGCCAGAAATGGTTAGACGCGGCAACCTCTCAGCGACCCCAGACCGCCGATTGTTCGAGAATCCCAGTAAAGTGATGGTGTGTGACACGTGCCCTGATCACCGAGCACCAATCGACACTCTACAACCTCGGCTCTCTTCGGTGTGTCTCAACACAAGTACAATGACACATGTGAGTGACTTTGAGATGCAAATCAACACTCACCAAAGAAAAAAAAAAAAAAAAATGATGAGCTAAGAACAGAATCTTCATATTGAACAACTACACTTAAGGTCAGTGCAGGGACTTCTCTGGGACTGAGAATTTTGCCCCCTTGACTAAAAGGTGGAATAGGAGATAAAGAATTATAATATCCGGTCTGTATTTTAATTCTGTACCTACAGTCTCTGTAGACATCTTTTAAAAAACCTATCACTTTTAAGATAACATATCAATTCTGGTTTGCAAAAATGGTAACCACACTTGACCAAACGGCGAGAAAATTTACTTTAACAAGCTTGAGAATGTGAGACTTCCTCTCAATCTAAGAGTTTCAAGTTTCACACAAACCACCATTATTAATATCTATAGCTAAAATTATAACAACAATTATTATTATTACTGGCATGCCAACAATATATCCTTTTTCAGAATTCATTCAGAAAGACAAAAAAGCCCTTGCAATAAGCGTGCTGATTGTGAAATGACTGTTTATCAACACTGAGCGCAACTAATGTAACTTGGAGATGTCCCTAGCAATCAGACTCATGCACTCCAGTTTCGGGAAGTTGGACTTGTGGCATACATGGTGCCGGAAGCAGCTGGGTTTCGCTGCAGAAGTGAGACACAATCTTTCCTCATCCTGTGACAAGCACTGCAATGGATAGGCGGGACAACAAGGCCTCTCAAGAAGAAATCCTAGGGTGGCCATATGGCTAGGTCTTCAGTTGGACACCATAACAATTCATAATCCTGACCACGTTTATTCAATGACTGTTCTCAAGTTCTCCCCTTTGGGAAACTTTGTAAAACCTAAATAGTTCTTCAAAAATCACATGGATATCTCAATAAAACATAAGAAAGTAGTACAAACTATTAGCTAACTTCTTGGGCCGTCTTTCAGAATACCTTTTTTGGCTAGCTGCAATGTCCGCAATTGACAGCGGTAGTATTTAGAATATCTTCTAAGTCTAACCCCCACAGCTACAGGGAGAAGTGAGATCTAAACCAAGAAAGTAGTCAATTATACCAGTGCTGTACTTGTGGCAGACATACAAGTCATATGACAGAGCTGATTGGCTATTGTGTCGTTATGGTAACAGGCGGAGAGAAATTCAGGTCAACGCTTTCACTAATGCTGTATTACTCAGCAGTGTTTAGTAGCGTTCAAGCATCGTTTCCACCTTTGTCATTCACATTAACCAGTAAAACATCAAAAGCTGCTAAATGATGTGCATTGTTTTCTATTCACCCAGCTTTGGGATGTCCTGAGCAAAGTACCCTCCTGCTAAGAGTGAGCCTGAGAACTATGGCACGTCAATAAGAAAACAGTCAGCGATGAAAGGTTCTCCAAGATGAAGGATAAAGAACCAGGTCCACTGCACATCATTCTTGGACTCGGACAGAATTACTACTACTGGGCCCCACAATGAGCAACCCCTTCCACCTGGACCTTCATCCAGCCCCCCAGTCCCCCCCTCCCCGGACAATTTGCTCAGCTATCCTCCAGAGATGGTGGATCTGTGAAGAACAGTCTAGACTGACTAAGCGGAATTAGGGAAAACCTGTGTAAATGTCCATTGGCCAGAGGCTTAAACCAAAAGGACTAAATCCCAGTAGTTATTCAATGATGAGGGAGAGCTTCATTCCAGCAACTGGACACGCCTAGCATCTGAAAAGGGAAATGAACAAAGGGCCATTTTCTCACCTTCAAATGGGTTGATACAGCGGTTCACTCTCTGCATGATGGCGTCCTTGACCTCTCTCCTCCTCACACACTGGATACCCAGGTTCTGGAACCTGGAACAGAACCATAGTTAGGCCCCACTGTATTGCACCTGTTTCCAACCACTCAGTTCACACGAACCGCAAACATGACCTAGAATGTGGTCTACAGACAGCTATGAAGCTAACCACGAGGCTGGCAGCTGTGTGGGGATGGTTCGCGGGGACTGCAAGCTTGGCTGTGGTGACTCCACTGCCCCCACACCGCTCCGGCTCATGTGCTCTGGAAGCTTCGTGAGCTACCCTGATCTTTGCGAAGGGGAAACCCTTCTTTCTCAAACACATGAAAGTAGCGTAGGGACTGAGACTGGAGGTGTGTGGATGGGGACAGTCATGGCATCACAGCATACAAGACACCATACACAACTGCTCAACGCAAGGTTAACGGATCCCTTAAGGCAGTGTTTCCCAACCCGGTCCTTGGGGACCCCTGGACAATCCACATTTCTGTCCTGTCCTGCTGGGAGCTGGCAGGGAGCAAAAATGTGGACTGCCTGGCAGGGAGCTGGGTGGGAGCAAAAACATGGAACTGAAGGTCTACACCGACCTGACAGCTATCTCACCATGGCAACGTCTACTGCTTGTAACCGTTTATAATGTCTAAAGTTTATAACTAATTTAATTTTCAAAATGTCATACTTGTTAACCCCATTGTATACTGCAAGGCCTATACCCAGAAACAAGGTTAATATACTTTAGCAACACTTTTGGACCATCTCTTCTCTGTGTTCGGATGTCAAGCAAAAGAAGGGGGTGCAGCATGTTGGCATGGGAGAGGAGAACTTACGCAATAACCCTGCGGTCGGGACCAAACTCTGTCTCGTAGTAGCCATCCCTGCAGTCCTTGCCAACCAAGTCATGGGGGTGTGGCTTGTAGGGCTCATGCCTTGTGACCAGTGACACCCTCACCTTGCCTTTTCCACAGTAGTTGAGGATCTTGAAAGTAAAGCAACAGAGAAAAATGTGTGGAAGTCTCTTTCACTGACTCAAGAAGTGGAGCCATTCCTACAGGCTGTGAAAGGAAGAAGGCTCATTGATTCATTTAACGTGAAATGATCAGCGACCAGGGGCAAGTGACCTACATATCTAGGTCTCCAATAAACAGTCACACACACTGAAGTAGAGACATTCAGTTTGGAGACTGCAGAAAGGAGAATGTGAGTTTGGGTCTGTGTCAAACACCAGAGATGATGATGTGGTGGTTTCTTGCAGGTCATTCCCTGTAAACGGGACTTACCCCCTCCCCCCAGAGACTCACACCTGGTGCGGTCAAGCTAGCTTCCCTGATAGCCCCCCCATTGGGGGCTTCTGTGAAACATGACCACAAGGTGCTGCATATTGCATGAGAATTATTTCACTGAGGTGGTGGGAACCGAAAGAACCAGGTCTAACCAAACTGTTACCAACTCGTATGAGAAACTCAAACAAGCAATACAGGTATTGTGCTTATTTTTTAAATAAACTCTCTTATTTTCATTTCAACTTAAATTTGCCCCTCTGTATCTGCACTAGTGACTAAAATTGTGGAAATGCTTCCCATTTTTAGCGATTGCATAATTTTATTCCAGTTACTTATTTAATGGTCCAATGTATGATATATGTAACATTCTTTGATTGTTTATAAACATTACCGCCAATATCCATGTAGTAATTTTTAAAGCGTAATACCAAAAATGCTGGGTGTCTCCAATTTTGGCCACTAGTGCAACACTTCATTCATACATCTTCCAATCGCCAATCCTACACAGTTACATAGAGCCAGGAGCTTGTACCAGACAGGAGAGGGAACAGTTATGGTAGATGCCAGTCTATTGCAAGGCACCTTTTATCCAAACCAATTACACTTATAATAAGTTGAAACTGTACATTATGTCATTACATTATTTAATATTTTGTAAACTTTTATATTTTGTAAGAGGCAATCATTGAAGCAATACTTCACTAGTGACCCACATTAGACAAAAACACAGATAAGTCTACTTCCTTAACAACTACGTCACCTCATGTCAACAACCCCAAAAAACGTTAACTGTCCTTTGATGCCCAGTTGTGAGAGACTGACAAGTGTCTATGACATGAGACCAATAGTGGGTGAAAACAGGGCAGAAGGGTGTGTACCACTCACCTGTATGCTGGGGTAGGTCCTGTTGCTGTCGGTGCTCCTCTCTCCAGGAATGCTCCCAGCTGAACGACCCTCACACTTGTACCTGAAGCGCATTCCCCTCTGCTTGGGTTCCTCAAAGATCTGAACATGAGGCTCCGCCACTGCGGGGTGAAATGGAGACAATCAGTCGGGATGCCGGAATCTACACTGACACAGGATTTACCGTGCCAGCTGACTTCTGATGTAAATCTTATACCTACTTCTGTATAAATGTGTCATGACGCCAAATAAAGTTATGTTAAACTGAAGACTGCACCATCTTTAGTTACCCAGATGACCACGAATGACGTCACATTTTATGCTGGAAAAGGTGTGTCAATACTGGGCGTGGTAACAGGCTCCTCAGTTTGTTTATGCGCCTGTAAGGTACCAATGTTCCAGAAACTAGATTTGACTTCAAAATTCGCTCCAAAACACACCCCTTTGCAATGATTGGGGTTCGTCCTGTATTACCTACCGAACAAATGGGGGACCCTGATCAGTTGAAGCAGGGAGACTCGGAATATGAATTCAAATAATAGACGAATGACCGATCGTACCGTAAAATATCTAAAATGAACAACCACTTGTGAGTGCTTGGTATATTGACGGTAGGTGTTCTACTAGCTAACTTTCTTTAGCGTTTTAACCACTGTATTAATTTAGATATCAGTTAATATATCAATGAGAACAGAAATACACAGTACGTAACTGAAAACTGAAAGGGGGTTCGTCAAAAAATATCGAAAACACAATTCTTCACCTACAGTCTGCCTACATAATTTTCCTTCCGCCTTCAGTCTGTCGGTTTCGCTGTATATGTGTGAATAGGTGTCAATAGAATTCGACCAATTCACGAAACCATAAACTCAATACGTAACCAGTGTACTATACAAAAATGTAACACATGTCAACATAACAACTTAACGAACAATACACGCCGATATTTGCATCTTATTTTGTTTTACAATGGTAATTAAAGTGCACGCAATGACAGCATGGAACAGAAAGTATGGTGTATATAAATAAAGATTAATGTTTTTTAGAACTCGTATTATTTGGCCGACCTATCACAGCTCAACTCAAACGCAGATTGTTAACGTAGCAGTCAACTACTCATATATTCATGTATTATTCATTCTGTACGCACAAGACATAAACGCCAAGATACAAGCACGGTTTTAAAAGACGAAAAAAAAACTTCGAAAGTGCATTCGTCTAAATTCTAAATGCCGAAATGCAAAAGTTTAAAGAGGATGTTACTCACCATCCATATTGTGATACATCCTGATCACCGATTGCTATTAGAATGAGAGTTTATTAAGAGAAACTAGAGCACTAATGTAGGCTATTTATTTAACCGGGGGAGGGGGGGCATTGACACCGCTTGGGAATTCCCCGTTTACTCCTCCCTCCTGGGCGTGATATAGTGACGACACATATAAGTGTTACAAGTATCTGCAACGACAATACATTTGCGGTAAATTCAAATATTGAGCATATGAATAGAATGTCATTTTTCGAATTCTCCCTTTAGAGCATTTTTTAGTTTGTTTTTCACGTTCAAGATGACGCCCGTTAATTTTTCTGGGAAGGTGCTACGAGTTTCACAGGTTTCAGACTCTAATTACTTTGCATTTTGTGGCATCTTAATTTTATTTATATCGAATTATTAGCAGGCTAACGGACACTTATTTGGAGACTAAACACGTTCATGGTCTAAAGTACAAAAAGCTCTGATATTTGATAGGACTATCTGCAAAGTAATAATAATAATAATAATAATAATAATAATAAATATATGGCCCAAAAAACGTATTTCAATTTTTTTTACGTTTTACATTTGAATCGAGGGAGCAGAACTTTATGAGACCAGAATCTCTAGGCTATATAGCCTACTTTTTGTGTAAGAGGTTGATATAGGCTATCGCACCATTTAAACATTGTGTATTTAAAACCAACAAAATGAGAATCTATTTTGTTTAATGCACATATATAGGTATATTATGTAATGCAACTATTTATGAAGTACCAAAGAATTATTTAGTTTAATAACATCCATCGCAAATATGTCACAAAAGAGAAATACCGAAGCTATTAATTTCTTACATGCAGGCACGTAGACATCACTCCCGATTAATAATGATACAAATACGAGTCAATGGTTAAATTTAAGTAATGTTTCGGTGAGAGACTTTTTGGATTCCTAATTTATCATTATGTACCTAAGTTCGTATGAATTTTGAGTAACTCTAAATATACAAAAATGTCTCAAAATGAGTTCATCGATAAAAGAACCTAAGCATCTCCATATAAGTACCATCATGTAAAATACTTGTTTTGTTTACATGCTTACGTTCTTATTTTTCTGGGTAATCCCCATGTGAGAGTTTAGCCGCCTATAGAGACACAGGTTGGGAATCTCCCAAAAACCGATGAGAACAAACTGTTTCTCTTAGAAGAAAAGCAAACACTGTCAGTGCTATATGTTTACAATCAGCAAAACGTCAGATTAAACTTGGTCAAAAGCAGGAACGACAGGAATCTGTAGAATTAAGAAATTTTGTTTTAATTAAGCACCACAGTCATTTCCTTCAGGTACTCGGAGTTCAAGTTATGACATTTAAACCTGCAATATCAGAGAAGAAACAGAGTTAAGAACGAAATTGTTGAATTCATACAGGCTAAATAACGCTCTTAATTCTAATGTATTGGGATTTAAAAGACGGATCGGTGTTTTTTTAAAATATTAATCAACTATCATAAGTTAACTGCATCGTTGTGATCGCCTTCTCCGACTCATGGATATGCTCCGCAATCCATGCATCGACCTATTCCAGTGCAGTTATACCGGAGACACTCAGCTTTTGCTTAGCCCCAGGGGGACCCGCAGCTCCAAGACACATGGATGGTAACCTTGCCTTGTAAAGTTCTATTGTATTATCATATGATGAATCGGCGTATGTCAAACAATATGAAACTCGAACTGGGGATGCACCCTCACCTTATGTGAGAAGTTTAATATCTTGGGATTAGCAGTTTATAAGGACAACTCTACACTGGGGATTGAGCATGTGTAACCAAGTTGGTACCTTACATGGCAAGAAGGACCAGCAAAGACACACCACTAAATGGTTGTTCTGAGTGGGTTAGAGTAACTCTCATAGCTGTCGACAGCCAATGTAAGCCCGGCGCCGAGAGGGGGCGTGGGTGGAAGTGAGCGAATGGGGCCACCCTCGGGGCGATGGACGAAGCCCGAAGAGCGAGAACGAGGTGGGAGGCTGACGGCGCATGCGTCGGCGCTACCCACCGCAAGCGTCACCCAACACTCTGCGTAGGCGTCGCGTGCTGAGGGGGAGAACCGTGTCTCCTCGAACCGGGGCGAAACCTCTGTTTTGGAAAAGGGCGTCACCATCACCAAGCCCGCGTCAATCTTTACCCTATCAGCCGCTGCTGCAGTCTACCACATTGAGCTGTTTGACGTCCCAAGCTTGAAATTTAACGCACATCGCATACAAATCAACCTCGGCCAATTTACTAACCCACTCTCGTCTCGAAAATTTCACTGAAATTTGTCAAAGTGCGTTAAAACAAACAACTGGTGAAACAGAGCCAGTTTTACAGAAATCAGCAGTCAACTGGAGGCATGGTTGGTAAAATACTGCCAACTCGCCCCCACAGACACAATTTTAAAAACACAAGTATTATTCTCCTTTTTGGGGATTTTGTGCACCACCAAAATTAAATCAAATTTGAACGTAAAAGGACAAGCAGGCATCCTACAGCATATTGCTGAAGTCACAGTAATACAACATAGGATGACAGGTTTTAATTTTAGATACACACACAATGTCAAAGCCTTAGACACAAAAACATTTCTGCTTCCAAGGTGTTGGATTCCTGCATCCCTCCTGGGTGACATTCAGCAAACGCATGTCAAAACGGAAAAGGGGAAAAAAAAAAAAAAAAAAAATGACAAGCCGTTTGGGGTTTTAAGTGTTTTATGGTCATATTTTAAGGTGGAAATATTATACGTGACATACAAAAATACATTTGAAATACAATTAAACTGCCCTACAAAAGAATTCTTTACCGATACCCCCCTCCCCGACAAACTGCAAAGAATGGATGCCAGTCATCTGGCCGCCCTGTGTGGGGTGTTTGGGTGGTGGGGGGCTGGGACCAGGGAACTGAAAATGGCGATGGTTCTGATGAATATAAAAAGTACACTGTACAAATGGGCAAAATGTGAATAAAACGATAAGAACCTCAAGGAGAGGATGAGCTTTAAATACAGTGTTGCTCTGTGTACAGCTGAGCTGAGCGTACCGGGGCGGTCAGGTCACCACTCAGCGACGACACGGTCTGCGCTGGCTAACGACCTCCATGGGAGGTGAACTGGCTTGGTGCCCCACAGTAACCGTGGCAACAACACTACACACCAAGGAGAGAGAGGAAGAGAAGGGAAAACAAAACAAACATAAAAAAACACAAACCCATCTTCGACAAAAACAAACTTCGGAAAGGACAAACTCCAGCATCCGTTGGTTAACTTGGGGAAAAACTGGGCCCCCAGCATGTGAATCTGGAGGTGGTTCAGTCATCCAGATTGCCCAGGGTCAGATATCATACTGGAGCACTTTTCAACAGGGAAATGGGAGACGTGGTCTACAGCGGCGAACAACCTGACAGACTTTTTTTTTTTGATTTTTTTTTTTTTTTTTTTTTAAGGTTTTAGTTAAAAGCTACAATTCAGAAAGACAAGCGAATTTAAAGACAATTATGTTCAACTGCATGTACTTTGCCCGATTATTATCCCCCAACAGGCTGAAACCTTAATGAAACTGGAAAGGAAATAAAGAAAATAGCAAACAAAAAACACAAAAATAACCAATAACCTTCCGTCAGAGGAGGTCATGTGATCCCCAGGAGTGACCTGGAAACCCCTGAGGACAAAGGATGAGCTGGGGAAACATTTAACAGGTACTTGGCTTGTTTCCTGCAGCAGTCTTACTCTGGGGCCCTCAGCAAGCACATGCTCCTAGAGGCTTGGCCGGGTCATGAAGCAGGAGCCACCTGTGCTGAAGGGCCAGGGAGGGAGTAAGCGGGTATTCCGGTCGCACTACCGGTTCAGCGTGAGTCGTATGGAGTTCTTCTTCACGCGGATATTGTTGGTGGGGAGGGGTGAGGAAGGGTCCGGTAACTCTTTACTGGGCAGCCTCTGGATCAGTGGTGGCACCGATGGATGTGGATTTTTAGCAAGAAAGAAAAAAAAATGCACTTAGAAATCATGTTTCTTAAACAGGTCCAGTTTTTGAACTTCCCAGTTTCCAGCTGGACCTACCTGAGATCGGCCCATGTCAATGGTCGGGATCGGCATGGCTTTAGTCCCACCCAGAGTTTCCTGTTGAAAGAGGAAGATGCGTGCCTTTTAATGAACAGTCTCCAGATAATGGGTCGGCTGGTCGAGCCCCCACGCCGGCCACCAACCTGGCCATCGCCATGGTCCTGCCCTTTGCTCAGCGGCCGGAGTGGCTCCTTAAATGCAGAAGCTTCTGGAAACAGTAACTGTACGGGAACAGAATGGGTGCAGAACATGAAAGGCGCCTTCTTGTGCATCAAGAAGACACATTTACACAACCCATACAAACTTACAACACCAACGGGACTACCTGGGACCAGCCATTTTCACAACATTCAGACGATCGATTTATTTGTAACAGTGTATCAGCCCCTAAAAGTAATTAGGTAAACTCAGCTTCGGCAAATACCTTCTCCGCCTCCTTTAGTTTCTTTGGGGACTCCTCTAGGGAGGGGGAGTGCGGCCGTTTTAGCGTAGAGCCATTGGAAGCCAGCACACAGACCTGGGCGGCACTGGGATGGCCAGGACGAGTCACCACGCTCCTGCCTACCACTGTTGGTATGGTGCTCCCAGTAGGGGGAGCCACAGGCTCTGGAGGAAGGAGAGGACATGGTGTCGGAGGAGCTCACGTGCTGCTCTGCAGTTCTCGGGAAGTGCGAGGATGGCGGATAGCTACTCACTTGAGCCGATGACAGGGATGGACATTCCTTGCTCAGCTTTCTGCTGAGGGACCTCACTGACCAGCGGACTGTCCAGCAGCGGGGGGGGCGAGATGCTGCAGGCCAGCAATTGGTTAGTGGAAGTGCAGACAGAAAAATGAGCAAAAAAAAAAAAAAACCCTTACACACCCCCTGTAAGTTGCCTTACCTGCCATCCAATTCGGAGGCAGGTCTGTTGGGCCGGACGGCAGGAGTCGGGGAGCAGATGGGTGTGCCAGAGTCCGTGTCGTGGGAGCTGTCCAGCACACTCCCGTCCAGCGAGGAATGTTTCGGACCGCCGCCGCTGGAAGTGCGGTTCGCCTCTGCAATGCTCTGCAAGAGGACGACGGCCCAGGACATTACAACACGGGTAGCAGTGCTCCAAATACCCCCTGACGTCCCCCAGACTCACAGAAAGTGAAGTGGTAAAAGGCCACTTACAAACTGAGTATTCCTCACCTTTTTCTTCTTCTGCACAAGCTCTGGAGGCAAGTACTGGTGTAGCTGCCTCTTCTTCACGTGTGTGGCTTCAATCTTCATCCCTTCCTTCAGCATGCTAATGTTGTTCGCTTGTCTGTACACTGGGTAAGATGTGGCAGTGGCACACTTAAGCTACAACAGCTAAACTCTGTCACAACCAAAGCAAAATGTATTCCCAGCCCTAAACCAAGAACTCCATTGTCAAACTCCAACAGTGAGAGGTAGACCTCAACGGAGCTTGGATATAAACACATCCAGTTGGGCAAGTTTACAGAAATCAACTTCTCGGTTGAAGTCTGATGGACAGGGAAACTTTGACAACGCCACAACACACTAGGGCAATAAGAGCTCTAACCAGTATCTGTGAAGGCCTGAATGTCGTAGGTCAAATCGATGTTCACGCTCTCAGAGTTTTCCACCTTCTTGAAGATTATCCCAATGAACCACATTGAAACGAAGTCACTCCTGTTCAAACAAGCATGAAATGTCAATTTGTGCCGAAAAGTGAGTCCCCTTCCACCAAATCGTCCACAAAATTGAAGAGTCATGAAATCTGGAAACGCCAATCAAACTCATCACTGGTCTCATCCTACCTCAATGCATGACGTTCTTGCTGGGGGGTGAAGACCAGCAAAGACCTCTGACATGTGACCTGTCAACCACCCCCCACCCCCAGGTCTGAAAATTGCATAAGTGCCATTTTCAGTCTCTATCCACAGTGCTGTAGGTGCTCATTTAAAACCAATTTTCCAGAAACAGAAATTCTGCCAATATGAATCAAGTGCACTACATTCTAGAATCTACCTAAGAGTATAACTGGACAAAATACTATCTGCAGTTTCTCCTTCCTAATTTTACTATAAGCTGGAGAAAATGCAGTCCAAATACCAGTACCTTTAAAAACTGAAAAACACTCAAGTTGCAAAGCAGAACTTGCCATCTCCAGTGGAGCAATGTCGCCCCCTTGTGGTAATACTTTAAAAGCACCACATTCAAGGCACAAGAACCCCATCCTCACTTACTCGCTATGGTTTTCCTTGGACCCGGGGAAAGACTGTGGATTGACGTGAGCCAGGGTGATGAACTCATTCCGCTCCAAATTGCCGACCAGAACTCTGATTTTGGATTCGACTAGGCCTATCCTGCAAAGAGCACAGAGCCATCGTGAAAACCAATTTACTCAACTATTACAGTATCAGTCAAAAACCCTGGACATACCTGCTTTAAATGCATTTTTCTGTACTTTAGCTGTAATTCACCTTATAGTAAAAGGCTTCAAAGCAATGACAATACATATCAAACATCGTAACAACCAAGGGAAGTGACTGTACAAAAGCGCCCCCTTTTGGTTCAAAGACAGCATTGCAGACTCTCGGCATTCTTTGAACCAGCTTCCAGATGGAGAAGCATTCCAGGTGGCTACAACTAGGGCTGCAACTAACGACTATTCTGATAGTCGACTAGTCATCGACTATTAAAACGATCAGTCGACTAATCGGATTATAAATTGCATAATTATAAAACGACTCCTATTTAGCTACCAGCTTTTACATTTAGCATGAGGTTATTTAAATTATGTGGTAAAATAATAAACACAAGAAAC
>JAODKC010000064.1:7674738-7698859 GCA_026777985.1 Mormyrops attenuatus
AATACGGGAAATTTAGAGCAGCTTCCCATTGCCATTCCTCTGTTAACGGCAAGAAAACGGACTTCAAAACTGCTGTTTAGTTATTTTTAACGGAGCATAATTTCTCGCAGCACTTGCGACATCGGAGCCACCGTCCGGAATCTTGAGCTTCGGAGTTTTGGCTTCTTTATCTATTCAAGCAATGGATTTTCTCCACTGTTTTCCGACCTTTTTTTAGATACTATTAGCGAATGAGACTTCATGACACACCATGCACCGACTTCCAAACATAAATACGTTAGATTCTTTTTTGAAAATGTAAAATTTACTACTACTAGCCTATTATTATTATTAATAAATAATAATAATAATAATAATAATAATAATAATAATAATAATAATAATAATAATGGATACGCCAGGCAACAAGAAGCCCGTGCCATTCACCCTTTTGCAGATCTCATATTTTGTTTTGGGACATTAAAAGCCTTTGAGACTGATGTGGCACTAAATGCTGGGTAATAATTTTCTCCTTACTTTTCAGTTTGGTATCTTGAACAAGTGTGGAGATATAGCTCGCAGCCTGTAGGTTACTCCGCAGCCATCAATGTTTTTCGGAAGAATAATTAAATCGTAATTAAACAAAACAAAAAGACAGCCTTCCCAGAACTTTGTCTGCCTTAGCTTGTTTAGCCCCCCCCCATTTTTTTCACTTCAGATCTGCATCAATCTCATTATTAACCTTTAGTGCACTCAGTTGACGGAAATCCGTCATAGCGACAGAAAACTTTAATCCATGTGTCCCAGACTTTAGAGCGTTTAATACGCGATGACGCCCGATTTGTGGCCGCCATTCTTCTACCTGTCGCTGAATGAAATTGCGCAAGAGCGAGTCTCAGCAGAGTGTCGCGTATTGGTGCACTCTTGGAAAGTGGCAGTATTGCACAGGTAGAAAGGAAGGAAAACGTCTCACTCCATTTAAAAATATGTCTGGCGGCAATTATCGACAATGAAATTCGTCGGCGACTATTTTTGTCGATTTTTGTCAACAATGTCGAATAATCCTTGCACCCCTAGCTACAACAGTCTTGAAGGAGTTTCCACAGGTTCTGAGCACAAGTTGGCTACCTTGCTCTTAACTCTTTGACCCAACTCATCCCAAACCAGCTGTATAGGGTTTAGGTGGGGGGGGGGCTGTGGGTGCCAAGTCATCTGTCACAGGACTCCATCTCTTTCCTTGCTCACAGGATAATACAGTACGTACACTGAGGTGCGCTTGGGGTTGTTGTCTTGTCAAAAAACAAATGATTTTTGACACTGGTTTTCAGACTTCTGACTGGTACTGTGTATTCCAAAAAAAGTTCCAGTGAGGACAGGGGATGGCTCGGAGGCAAGGATGCCATTCACCAGTGCAGCCTAATGCGCTTAAAATCAACAGTAAGTTTTGCCAGTGAAAACTACACTTCACAAGTGTACGTTAAAGGAATCAAGATGTCAAACACACTCACCATTCCAAATGGTTGTCCTCTGTTGACGCGCTGGCGGTCAGAACGATGTAATGCCTAGTTAAAAAAAAAAAAAAAAAAAAACTAAAAACCAACCTTAAACCCAGCAATACCATACAAACCTTCAGTATTCTGTTATATTCTACACAGTGATAATTCATTTCATTGTGCATGTGCACAGGTTGACTGACTTGACAAAGTTTTCTTCACAAACCTGAATTTAACATAACAAAGGTATGCACTTGCTTCTACACCGTACGTACTTGTACTTCTGAAAAAAGTTGGGCGGTTCGAAAAGCTTCGACCAGTCAGCTTTGCCGAGGAGAATTTCGTCTGTGATGCTGAGACCTGAGGACAACATGACATGAGCCAAGCAGATGGACGCCAAGATAACTGTGACCGCACTCCCAGGGCCACACACCACACACCAGTTTTGAATTCCTCGGTCATGATGGTGCGCGTGGAGGTGGAGACGTTGTAGGTGGAGTTCTGCTGCGGGTAGGCGGGCGTGATGATGGGCATGAGGTGGTACCTGTCCGCAGGATTCACCTTTGGACAAGGAAGGAGGAGAGAATTAAATCCTGGTTTCAGGCAGACACACACTTCACTATGGCAACGCACAAAGGGAGACTCACCCGTGGGTCCCAGACAGGAAGATTGAGGTTGCTCTCTTCTGGCTGCTTCAGAAGCACCGGATTAGGCCACTCCCTACAGGGACATGAGGAGAAAAGGGGGACAAGGCAGAATGATCTCCATACTGCTCTGAATCAGACCCATCATATGCAGCCTCTCAAAGGATTTTACAAGGTTTTCATGGAGATACAAAACAAACTAAATGTTCAGTCACACGTTGCAGTGGTTTGATTTGAATTCAAACAGGGGAGACCCTCTAGGACAGCGGTTCTTAAACTTTTCTCTGAAGATGCCCCAAAACATTGGTCAAGGTCTTACACCCCCTTTTGATATGATAAACTTTACAGATTAAGGTGGTGGGGGGGAGGGGGGTGTGTGTGAACGACTAAAAACATAGACCGACTGTGGGTCCCTGAACACTGGACTGGGAAACTAGTCCATAGTCCGAAAAGAGTGCTGGTAAATGTTTGCTGCAAGATGGACAACCGTAGGAAATTTTATTAAAAATAAAAACTCAAATGTTTAAAGCAGTACCACCACAAGAGCAAACAAAATCATTGCAGAAACCGGTGATTTACTTTCACTCAATGGACATAAGCTGTACTTGATAAGGACTCTTATTATTACCTGAAACTACATTAATAAATGAATATCTTCCTGGTCACTTCATTTAGCCCTTTTCTTGCTCTGGGACATTTGCACCATGACTCACCACTTGGAAAAGACGAGGAAGAACTTGTGTACCAGTGTGGAGGCCACGGCGTTGGGGTACAGCTGGCAAGTCCGTGCCACCAGCATGGCCCAGGACACGCCCCCCAGGAAGCCCAGCATGTTGGAATAGATCCCACGGCCTGGGCACACAGAGTCACCACAAAGCAACGCCATGATTCAGCGAGAAGTGTCGGCATCAGGGTCAGCCTGGTGCGGCTTGCCAGCGGCTTCTGACTCACGTTTCGCCCAAAGCTTAATGGCTCTCAGGGTCAGGCGAAAGTTCTCCGTGTTTGGCACCAGATGTAGGATTTCATCTGTGACTCTACAACCTGTCCAAGGGCACGATACAGAGCAAATAAATAGTCAGACCTACAGGTCTCCGTTTCTGGGGGCATCAGCGGTAGGAGCCCTTGTCAGGTTTACCGTTCAAGCTGCGGATGCATCGAATGTCCAGGTTCCTCAGGAGGGAGTCTCCGAGCAGGTTCAGGTTGTCTGGAATAGACTGGTGAGCCAGCCTCGCAAACAGCAGGTCAATCTGCATGGAAGCAGTGGTTGGTTTTTGTGGAAAGAAATTAAGAATTGGCACGCTACTCATACGACTGCAGGCAGGATTCCTTATAGCCAAAAAAATAAACAAGTTTTACCTCAATCCCGTAAAACTTGAATTTGATAACGGGCACAAAAGCGTCTTCTACAGCCTAGGACAAAAGAAACAAAGTTCATCTCTACATTTAGATGCGTCTCTAACATGCCATTATGATCCAAAATTCTGGAAAAGAACATATGCTAACATACTGGGTAGATTCCAGTCAGGCTTCCGTCAGGCACACGGCACTGAAATTGTCTTAACTAAGGTCGTAAATACAAAAACATAAAGCAACCGATACTGACAAAGCGACTGGGCTCATGCTTCTAGACCTTGGTGTGGCCACACGGATGACCATTCTACTCCATTACATGGACTAGAATTTGACATTGGGTTATGTGGAATGGTTGTGAAGTGGTTTAAATTCTAAAAGACTAATCGAAATCAATATATTCAGGTGTTGAATAACTGCACTCCATCATCAATGTTACCAGTCAAATATGGAGTACCACATGGATCAATGTTTGGTCCTTTTTGTTGTTTTCTCTCTACATGCTGCCATTAGGCAACATAACGAAAAAATATGTTAATTATCAGTCCTATGCCGAAGACACCAAAAGATACAGGTCAATTATGCATAATGACACCGTAAATAGTCACTTTAGCCAATTACTTTGTTAAAGTTAAGACCTGCATGAGTGAAAACTGTCACTAAATGCAGAGAAAACTGAGGTTCTGCTGTGTTTAAGCAAACCCACAGATATGCTATTATCTCTGCACTCTACTCTGAGGGGCTCCACATTTCCCTCAGCAGCTCAGCTCATAACTTAGACGTCACCTGAGGTCAAGCCGCTCATTCAAAGGGCATATGGATGCAGTATCGAAGGTGTGCTTCCTACAGCTACGTGATACTGCCAAACTACAATGTTTCCATCCTATTCAAGATACTGAGAAACTAATATATGGTTTTGTATACTGTAGGTTAGACTACTGTAATCCTCTTATCTGGGGGCACACAATGCGCATTAAATACCTTGCAGTGTATTCAAAATGCAGCCACTCGAATTGTCACAAGGAGCAGGAAGTTTGAACACAACCCCTGTTCTTAGTTCCCTACAGTGGCATCCTGTTAGGTTCTCCTACGTACATATAAGGCGCTTAAAGGTCCAGCACATGCCCACCTGACAGAACTACTTCAAGTTTACAAGCCACACCTTCCACTCAGATCACAGAATGCAGGTTTCCTTGCCATTCCACATACAAATAAAGTAGCAGCTGCCTATAAACATTCTGCTACAGGGCCCCCTTATTGTGAAATGGTTCACCAGCTCATGTTTGGGATGCCAAATCAATCTCAGTCCGTAAATCTCGACTGAAGACCTGTTACTCCAGTTTCTTACCCGCAACTTAACACATAATACATTGTAACTATGGCTGCTGGTGCTCCTATACATGCCATTTTTATCTACTATGCTTTTCTATTAGTGTGTCTGTGCATGTTCTGACCCCATGCTCTCTGCCTCCCATCCCACATGTCCGGAGATTGCTGGGGGGGGGGGGGGGCACCATCTGAGCTGGAGTCCTGGTTCAGTCCCATGGATGAATGACATCGTGGGTGTGAGTTACAAACTGTAACACTGCGGGTACGAACTTCAACCTGCCACACATCGCAGGCTGGCATGGAGACCTGATGCGTTGATGGACCTTGACCACAGTCTACACCTTGCTTTTAGCAGGCACGTTTGCTCTTTTTCTATAATGTTAGCCTGCCGGGGAGGTGGGGGGGGAGGCAGTCTTTTTTCCCCTGCTAGTTTGGAATTTTTGTTCCTCTCCTCCGTTGTCTTCTGGATTTCATTTTTCATTTCTTTGTCTTCCTTTTTCCCTGTTTTTGAATTATTCTGCATAAATGATGCAGAGATGTACCAGAACATGCCCATGTAAAGCACCTTGGAACGACTCTTATGAAAGGCGCTATACTAAACAAATTGAAGAAAACTGCAGCGCAAGTATGACAACTATCCACTCCTCTGACTAAAACATCATGTTCTAGGAGTCTGCTTTTGTACCTTTGAGGAAACATACGAATTACAAACATGCATAAGTGAAATGACCATCATTAAAAAAATATGCGCTATGAGAGAACACTGGGCAAATACAAACAGCACACTTAGCATTTAAGAGAGTGAGCCACTATAGATACCATGAGCCTGTATTGGATAATAAGTTGGAAGATGGATGGTCTGTAAAGATGTGAGCATCTTCTGTCCCCCATAGCCAACACTCACCCGAAGGTCTTTGATCCCCTCATGCTGCTTCAGCTTCTCAAAAAAGGACTGGAAGAAGTCAACCCTCTCCACGTGGCGGGGAGCCACACACAAGGCGTCGATATCCGCCCCTGAAAACAGGCACAAACCCCGCAGTTCAGAGGCTCTGTCTCAGTCCCTTAAGCTCCTAGCGGCTAGTTCATACTTCACTTTTTCACGTGTGCATTCAGGCTGCGGACGATCATACATGTGGAAGCTTCTGTTCGTATGACATTTATCTGTGCAAACGGATGGGGGCAGTGGGCTCACACCTCCACCAGTGATATTCCACCAGACCATCAGAGGGCAGATTTATTGTAACAAACACAAATTCGAGCAACGTAATGAAATGGGTGAACTTTTATGAACAGTTTTAAAGTTAGTAGTCTAGGCTTGGACAGTATTAAAGTAACACTGCATACTGTGGCATTTTTGAATTCCTAATCCTTATGACAAAATAAGCAAGGAGTCCTCCCCCTCCCCCCAGGACTAAATTTCATCTTCACATACTTCCGGACCTCCTAAACCAGTTCTCCTACTTGGGCTGGTTGCCCACTGCTCTGTGAAAGTCAATGCTGTCACCTACAGCTAAGATCAACTTAAGTTCCTCGCAGATGCGCGGTCAATGCGCACGGACAAGCTTGATCTCCGCCAGCCGCCCAGTGCAAATTCCTGATGACAAAATTTGCGTTACCTCACCCTGTGCTCGACCGAAAGCACATACAGAACAGTGAAGTATGAACTGGCCTCATGGTGAGTTAAGGCCAAGCTGACAAATCAGTGCAAACAGATCACTAGAAAAACACACTGTTCAAATTGCCGCTACATCCAAACACCCTACTTCTAGGTTAACCTCAAATGCATCTTTTATGTGTAAGCATGCTGAGAGTTTGTTTAGAGTGTGGTCTTTTTTTTTTTTATTTATCTGTTGTGCCTACATTTACATTATGCATTTAGCAGGCGCTTTCGTCCAAAGTGACATACAATGAGACAAATAGGCTGTCAACTTGTCAAGTGTTTATCTATAGTCTGGAGATAATATGCAAGCATTTTACTGTACTATATATGGGCCACAGAACTTTGAAAATAAAAGCTGTGGTTGGTGCACACATTTAGACACGCAGATTTAATCTGCCATACCTTTGGTATGCACCCCCAGCCGATAGGAGCCAAATGTAAAGATTTTTCCTCCAACGTCCTCTACCACTGAAAGGGGATGATTCTGATGGGGGTTGGGGGGAATAAAAGCCATTTAGCCACTAACAAACATGAATAGCAGAGTAAAATTTCAGAGAAGACACTGAAAAGGAACAGAAATGCTTACCTTTGATTCACTGATCTCCTTTATCCACTCTTTAACAAGCAAGTTAAGTTTGCTTAGGACATCCAATCTGTAACAAGCAAACATGAAACATCTGTTACACAAGGACCAGGAAAAATAGCATAGCATACTGTATGCTAGCTCTACCTTCACTAAAACAGGTATGTAGCTACAAGAAACCCAAAGCTGTTATTCTGCTGTTACACCTGTGGTTCAGCTCATCTTCATCCTCAAAGACCCCAAATGGTTTCAAAGCCTCTATAAGCTTCTGGGTGTGCATGTGGTCAATCTCTCTGGGTAATGCCAGGCTGATGGAAGAGGTGATGCCATAATGTTTCTGAGGCTGCTGCCCGCCAAGCATACTGTTATTGGTCCTGCAAAGTACAAGAAAAATGCAAGAACACTGACACTATATTCTTTTAATTACTTTCATTAAATCCACAGTAGGGTCTCCAATGCACGTACTACGATCCAGCATGCTAAACATTAGAACAATTAAGAATGACAGGACCTATATGCAGGTCAGAAGCAACTAGACGACCAACAACAGGAAGTCACATTTTCGGAGGCGGGAGGCAAATAATGACTTCCGGTCGTCTTACTGACTTTTTGGCGTGCGTGCTGGGTTACAATTACAATTATTATTCATTGACACTGATGTGTACCTTGAAACAAAGTTACGGTTCCTTAAACAGTTTTGAAGCTGCATTATCTTAATACGCGGGAATAACTACACAAGCGAATCCTCACGACTGATGCGCCTATCAGCAATCAACGCAATGCCGTGCACGCTTAAGTACCAAAACATAGCCTCTTATCGCAAACCCATTAACGTTTTCTGTAAACATTATAAAATACATCCATTTTCTGACAATGCATATCAGCATTCGGCAGTTATGTATGTTCCCACTGAACGTGCTCGCATGCACGTTGTCACAATATTACATGCACAAAAATGACAGCCAGTTCGCAAGCTACGACAGGCCAACGGTTACATTTTAATAAATCATACATTTCAGCAAAACCATACCATACTATACTATACATGCATACATAAAGTTGCGACCTCACCGACCATTATAAAAATTTGACTACTAACTTTAGACATACTTGGGAAAACTATTGTAATGAAAGATCTTCAGTTATTTCTCGCGCTAAAACACACAAATGCAAACACAAACCCTAATCGGTAAAGACACACAAATCGGGTCAACACTGCTCAATCTCTTGAAGAGACTTTCGGAGTTGGACAAGGTTTATTCCCGATTAAACCAGTATGACAGAAAAATAACTTGTAGCGGGACATAGCCAACTAATCTACTTACTTCACCGGAAGCTCTGCAATCACTGTCAATCCACGGGCTGCTCTTTTATTTCCCCAAAATATAACATTATGCTCGAAACCGACTTGAAACGATAGCCAGTTTGCAAATGCATATGCGATAGTGACAAACTAAATGCTAAATAAAATCGAATCATGCTCCGTGCAAACCTTGCAGGCCTTAGTCGAGCCTAAATTCGCCGGCTAATCGGTTAGCTGTGTATCCCTTCACAACAAACGCAGCCACATAGCTAAATGACCGATCTGCCCATTTTCAATACGCTCCCAACTTACGCTGACATTTCTTTCATGACCCCTCGGTGAACTTTGTTTATATTACTCAGGTGTAATTCCTTGAAAACATGTAAAAATCAGCCAGCAGCAGCCTCGATCCCTATTTATAACAATAGTTATACTCCAATATGGCGACCACCAGCTCTACATATCCCGGCAACCTTTGCGCTGCCTAGCAGCGAGGCCGCTATTGGAAGGGCGTCTATTCAAACTCACTGTAATTATAATAAGAATGAATTTCACTATAGTTTCTATAATAATGTGTCTAGTTACTGCTGTTTATTTAAAAATCCCCCGTGCTTTAATGTATACTACAATTATATCTTACACTTTTTTGCAAACTTAGTATTCCCTCGCTTTTTTAACATCGACAGTTTCGTGAGCATTCAGTGCTTTAATATACTCATCCTTTTAAACACTAACAATTTTAATATATGGTGGAATTTACAAAGGCAACAGTTATGACTATTACTGTATGTAACATTTACATACATGTACTGAATTTGGGCACTGAATTTGGGAAGTAATGCATTCAGCGCCATCTGCTGGACTTTTGGGAACGAACACACCGACTAGAACAGAATTATGCTGTGTAATGAAAACCTGGTTCACACAGGTTCAACACTATGATAAAACACAAAACATTTAAAGAATTCAAATAGATATTTGGGTCTTTATGAGAGTGTGGTAGTGTATCCATCCATCATTTTTCTACAACTTCTTTTACAGTTAAGGGTTCCGGTTGGCATGAGCCTACGTGAGTAAACACATGAATCGTTTGACAGTTCATAAATGGACATACAGTATGAGCAATTTTAAGATGCCAGTTTATCTAAACCACAGGTGTCAGACTCCAGTCCTGGGGGGCCAGAGCCCTGCACATTTTTGGGTTTCCCCTCGTTTAACACACCTGATTCAACTTCTTGTGCTAATTACCACACAGCTGTTGAGCTGAATCATTTCTGGTATAACAGGGAAAGAACTAAGCTACACAGGGCTCCGGCCCTCCAGGACTGCAGTTTGACACCCCTGATCTAAACTGACTCTTTGAAATCTGTGAGGAAAAGCACGAATACGTACAGCTACCTTCACACACAGTATGTCAAGGCTGGGATTCGAACACACAACCCTGGAGGTGTGAAACTGCGGTGTTAATCATGGAGCTGCAGTACTCCCACTCGAATCTTACCAGGATGTGTCACCGACGTGTTGAAGGCAATTCCAAACTTGTCTTCAGTGTGTGTCTATTTTTGTCTTTGCTGTTTGTCAGTTTTGGTGTTAGCCAGACAACGTTTAATCACCGGAGAACAAGGTGGATGATCTCAGATGGAGATTAACGTCAGAAAGGAAATGAGGAATATACACCGGACTTCACAACCCAGCTGAACGGCTTCAGAATTTGCAACTGGAGTGTATTATCCAGGAACAAAAGAAGGTGGGCCGTATGTTTTCATATAATCGACACAAAGAGCACAGATGTGAAACTGTTGCACAACAGTACTTTCTTTAGTTTGGATACCTGATGATTGAGTGCCAAACGTCTATTATCAGTTTATGACTTGTGATTCCTGCCCAAGGAAACAACACCGGCGCGCTGGGCGAACCAAGCGTCATCATCAAGTTAAGCCCAGGAACATGTTTCCTCCTTCCTAATAGCAAAATACCGGACACTGGAGTCAGAGCAAAGACATGATTACAGGTCTGCTTCTAATAAGTGGAGTGATGCATGTTTTGAAGACAGACTTTTCGAGTGCAGGTGCTCAAACGGGGGCATGGCTTATGATAGATTTTGCCGGCCAGGGGGGTTCTACCCTGCTGTAAATTCAATCATTGAAAAGGGCCACTGATACCCTCATAAGGGGACACTGTCAGTCCTCAGGGCAAAAAAGTGGCGGTATTCAGGCACCCTTCCCCCCTTCTCCCGCACGTGCTTGCTTCTGAGTGTATTCTCACGAAGACAAGCCGCAGAAATACGCAGGTATATAGGCCTACAAGTAATTCAGGTAGGTCTCTGGAAAGCAATAAAGCGAGCGAAACTAGAATATCAGAGTAAAGTGTAAACACAGTATACTAGCTAATACCAACATCAAATACCACATAAATGTAGCATGGCATTGCCAGTTTCACAGGCTATATACCAGAGATGGTCATGTCCATTGAGACTGCTCTCCCAGACAACTTTCGAATGCATTTTTATGCTCACCTAGATCTTGCAAAGACATAAAAGAGAATGAAAAAACAAAAGTGCATGCGAGCTTGCGTATCACCCAATGATGCCTCCTTCTGTCTTGGAGAGAGCCCTATTGCCATGCAGTGTTTTGAGGGATTCCTCTTTGGACAAACAAAAAGGAATGTCGTGGGCAGGTTAGGTCTAACCTTGGCTTACACAGTACCACAAGGACCCACTGAGGATGCCATCTCATTGTTATTTTGTTCCACTGTGGCTCGTTCAGAAAATAAAACCTCCAACTCAGCTACTACTTACATTATGGATTTCTGCACTGGACACTGTGATCCTTTTGAGGTTGCAAAGTTCTCGGACTTGGGACTTAGATGCACCTGGACTGTAGACTTTCTCGCTAGCAGATTCCGGCATGGGCGAGTGGAAAGTAACCCCCCCCACCCCACCCTGATCCCCACCCCAGCAATGGCGAGTCATCCTATAGGGATCTTGGTTAGGGTCCTAGTGCCAGGAGAACATCATCTCTCTTAACATCAGCAACACCAAGGAGCTGGTCATTTATTCCTGGAAGGAGGGGCAGACCATGTTCCTACTGACGTCAGCCGGGTAGCTGTGGGGAGGGTCACCATCACAGTTGACCTGACCTGGTCATCTCAGCTGCAAAGAAGAAGGTCACCAAAGATCTTTGTACCTCACGAGAGAAAGGTCCAAATCTCACCATCAGCTCACACCAGCCTCTGTAGGTGAAGGATGGCATGTACCCTTACTGATGCATTACATTGCTGTATGGCTATTGGTGGCTTGAATTGGCAGAGTGCTGAACATGGTGGCAAAGGCTATCAGGCTGTTATCAGCATCACGCAGCCCTCGTCCCTTACGGCAGCTGGTATAGAAACATTAACAATTGAACCACAGAGTTAAGTAACAGTTTCTACCCACAAGCCATAAGGATACTTCAAAAGACATACAGGCAGTGTTTTCACACATACAGTGGTGAGTCATCAGTGCTCTCATTTGCCACAATTCATTTGATTTGGGGCACAATCCTTTCATTATATATCGTTCAGCATCAATTAATGTTAGTGTTATCTGTGTTATCTACTGTTGCCTTGGTCACTATTATCTGACCTAGGATGTCTGTTAAATGGTTCATGAACTGTACTCCGTACATGTTTTTGCTCTTGTGTGAATCACTGCTGTTGACTGTTATTCAAGTCGTATCCTTTGGCTAGTCTCTGTCGGGCCCTTAAGCAAGGATCTTAATCCGCCTTGCATCAGGGAGACTGTCTCACTCTCACCTGTACATCATTTTGGGCAAAAGAATCTGAAAAACAAATGTAAATGTTAATGTGCTATTAACTGGCCGTCCACAGAGGGCACACTGGTGAGCATCTAATTATAATTAGTACACATGACAATAAACTTGAACGCTAGTTTGAAACTAATGAGATTTACCTTCCATAAAAGTGGTTTAAATATCAGGTATGGTTCATGGTTATAGTAAGATCCATCCAGGATTTATCTTTTATATCACTGGGACAGATCCTATCTGGGAATGCTACTTGAATTTAGTTTTTTTATTTCTGTTTCTCAGTATATGGTGCCTCAGTGGTTAATGGTGTGGTGCCACATCCCCAGAGTGACTCGTTTGATTCCCGATACTCCCAAAGTATGGAAGCTTGTTTGTAAGCTGATGGTTTTGAATATGTGCCCTGAAATGGCCTGGCTTCCCATTTGGGATATTTTCCTTCCTTGTGCCCAGTGCATCCTGGGATAGGGTGCTGCCTTACCAGGACCCACCGCTGCCACAGTCCCGAGCGTGCCTCAGATGGATTTAGAAGTTATTTCCAGGCCAAAAGAGATGAACAGCTTTTATCTTCAAGAACATCCATAACCTTCTCAGCTTTGGTGATCTGTAAGCCATATTACTGACCATATTTTCTTATAGATACCATATATATAAATGAAAAGCGCAAATATTTATTAGTTATGTATTACAGATAAGAAAAAAATGATGCCATCTTTCTTTGTGTAGGACCAATGGTCATAGTGTGAGCTCAACCCTAACATAGAGAAACACAGACTCTTAGCTCATCTGTCAGTTAATGCATAATAGATTTGCTTAGTTTTTTTTTTTAAATGACCAGACAGAAACCAGCAGGGTGAAACAATCACTTTTATTGAAAGTTCATTACATTGTCCTTATTTGTTTGCAATGCTAATCTAATAAATAGATGACATTATATATAAAACCATACTGCACATATGAAGAGTAATGCTTGGAAAAACACACTGTGTGTTTATAATTAAAATTCATGCATTGACTTGGTAATTTATTCTTATTATCTGTCTCTTAATTATAGATTGTCTAATTGTTGCTTTTATTTAATTTGACAGAATATGCATTCTCAGTATTGGTACATCTGCAACTTTTAGAAATAAATGCTTATTATATACATCAATATTTATTAACGATGACTTTTAAATTAAATTACTTTATAAGATTTAGCATTTTTCCAATAATAACATAACTTGTAAAAGTGTAAATATGACTTATATACAGATTTAAAAGCATGGATAAAAACTATGTACACGTCTTTATTTTAAAAAATCATTCAGGTGGATATGTCAGGTTCTGTTCAAAAACAGTATCTTTTGTCGTATAGCTGTCAGAATTATACTAGATGTCGACTCCTGGCAGCCATAGAGATTCTGCATTCCGTCTGGGTTTTAGGCTTCCACTGTCATGTTCATTTTTGTGATGGAGAACATATATGCCACCTTATAGAGTGGCTGACCACCTATGATATCTAATAAAGGGTTCATGAAATGTATGGCGTACACGTTTTTGCTCTTGTGTGAATCGTTGCGCTACCTTCAATCAAACACACTTGAAATTTAACTTTGAATAGACGTATCTATCAAGATACTCAGGGTACAAATACCTGATAATATCTAGAAAAAGTGTTGATCCTCTCCGGGTAAGGGATCCGTTACTTCTGCCGGTGATACTCGGTCCAGCTGCAATGCCTGCGTACCCGGCGATGCACACACTCACCGGCGGATTCAGATCAGATGCACGAGGGAGAGGCCTTAAGCTGAGCGCGCGCCTGCTCGAGGGGTCCTTGGAGGCTGCCCAAACGCTCGAGATGGATCGTTTGCTGGGGGCATAATTCCGATGCACTCTGCAATCGAGCAATTAGAGGTTTGTTGTTTGTCTTTGTTTGCACCCCCTGCCCCCCTAAAAAAAACCATACACATACACCCTAGTGCTTACAGCATGCTTCACACATCGATTATAGTGAAATTTCTTATGTTTAAAGGTACGAGCTTTGCAGTAAACTTATTGCTTCTTCAGGCATTTTCTGCGTTTTTCCCCCACAATGAATCATTAGAAGAATGCAAAGGTGAAAAAAAAAAACAGTTCGCCTATAAACAGAGCAGAGAAGATAGCTATAATACTACAATTGTGCACCATACTGCGGCCTATTAACCACAACACCGTGCTTGTAAAAAAGAAAATATGACAGGGGTACGATAAGACAAGCTCACGCCACTAGATCTAGACGTTTAAGTTTGTTCGACTTTTAAAAATATGGTTATGGCAAAGCTGTTTTTTTAGGGAGTCCCCCCTAAAGGTAATGAATAATTCATGTGGAAAGGTAGCAAAATACTAGAAAAGCGGAGCGACTACTACCGTCAGGAAGTGTTTTAGCTGAGAGCCCAGATCGAAAGCGGAAAGCAAGGGTAGTATTCCCGTGTGAAATGTTACGCTCGGCGCTCTCCATGGTTCTGAAGCGAATAAAACGCGGTGCAACAGGAGATATGCGCTTTTTGATTCCCTTGTTATATCGAAGGTAAACAATCAAAACTGTATAAAAGTATAACTTCGAAATATACATTTTAACCATGCACTTAGATGTTACCTCAAAACTGTTAGCATCTTAATCATAGTTGGCTGGAAGTTTCAGGAGGTGTTTCTGTTGTAGTAAAAAAAAAATTCTTCCGCCTTCTTTGGCGAGCTATACATTCAATTGTTTAATCCTGCTGAATCGCAAAGTAAGTTATTGAACGCTCTACATTTGTGACTTGTACACTTGTACACGGATTACCATTAATTAGGCCTAGGGGCTACTTTATTCGTTATTACTCGACTCTCAGTGTAAATACGATTATTCTAAATTACCAAAATGTACAGGTAGATTCATTTTCCTTACCAGATTAGGTATGTTCTTGGACAAATGTTGTTTTCTGTGGCCAAAAATTTAACAGACGTGTACAACAATAACTACTTTTTGAATCTCTTTTTGTCTGATATACAATTAATTTTGTGAAGTGAAGAATTGCTCCCATTTAACAATAAAGATGGTATCAAGCGGGCGATGATGTCAAATCCGTTTTTAGTTGGCGCTAATAATTTAAAGCAAATGAACTAAATACATAGGCAGTTCATTAAATCATTAAAACAGTCTGGAATAATACTCTCAGAGTCATTATAACGCTATTCCCTAGTCAGCGACGTACGCTTGCCTTAAGCACAGTTTAATCAAATTAGATAGCAAGCAATGTCATGGGCTTTCGCCTATTGGTATTCATTAAAAATAAATTTATCACTAATCTCTTTAAGGTATGTCCCATTCGTGCGAAGGTAATGGATGCCTTGAAAAAGTATAAATAGTTAAATAATTTATTTACAGCAGTACAATAGGCTATGTGAATACGCAAAATATTTTAAGCCATTGGTTATTTTATCTATTGAATGCATAGCAGTATAAAAGCACCACATGAGAACATTATCATTCAGTCACTGAACCCTTTTTTTGAATATGAATATATACAACAAACTCGCAGTAATCACTTCAATGTGCATGATAAAGCCTACTATATCGGATTGCTACACAAACTGTTTCGACTTTGCACAATCATTGAAATTTACTGCTTTGTATTCTAGAATTACTTGTTTATTTGATGACCATCTTAAAAATCCCAGGAACTACTGAATTCCTCAAGCTGCTAAAACAATGATATATTTCATGACGATGTCGAATTAACATTAGCCAAGTATTTTTTCTTAACCAGAATATTTTATTGGGCTTAATTATACAGTCTTTTTAAACTTGATTAAGATTTGACGTATAATATTCATATAGATTTTCTGTTGCACAAGTAAATTCATCGTTTTCTATTCATTACTTTCTGGTTTAAGAAATTCACTACGGATATACAGATTGATGGTGATTTTTTGAAATACGCAATTACGAGATTGACACAGAGTCTACGGCAAATCCAACAACCGCTCCTCCATTTTCTCACATAATATTATTTTTTAATCGTTTTCTTTATCAAGTAATCTAATCTAAATCTAAAATATATATTGGGTCTGTTGCAGTGTGTATATACTTAACAACAACAACAACAACAACAACAACAACAACAACAATAATAATAATAATAATAATAATAATAATAATAATAATAACGGCTAACACACCCCAATATGTTGGTTTGTATTCAGACACTAGAGGGAGCACTTAGGCTGAATGCACCATATACGTATAACATAATCGTCAGAAATTTAGTGAACTATGAGAAACATTTTGGTCATGTGAGCGGGAAGGGGATATTAGGTTGAGGTAAATAAATAATAAAACGCACACAAAGGTCAAACCATGGAAAACATCTAATGAATATGGACAAATATTTCAGTTCACATATTTTTTATCCAATAATAGATTGTTTTGTTACAAGAACAGCTTTATTTATCGAATGCATGAAATCGTCGATTATTCGAGATGGAATACACCTGTTCATTTTTTCACAGTAGGTCCTATGAGTTTGTTGGCGCAAGATAATGTTGAAAAATGTAACAAAAGAAAACTAAATATAATTAAATGCCAAGAAATAAAATAAAAACTTGGTCTTCGTCTACAGTAATCGTCCACATGCAACTAATAAAAATGAATTTGAATATTTGGCAAGTACAAACATTACCCGCATGTAAATTTAATCAATTGCAAAATGAAAATATTAATGAAAATGAAATCTACGAGAATCATCATTCAAGCAGAAATATAGTACTGAAATAATCCACTTATAAAGCATTAAATGGATGTGTTCATTTTGAAATTTGACGTGCAGTAAAGATATCTGTACACTGGTGCAACAAATATTTCTTACAGCTAATTTACAGTTGACTGATTAATGTGAAGAAATCCATCATTGAAGTAAACTATTTATGTCTTTATAATTCACGCTCCCATTAAACAGTTTACACATTCTTTTAATCAGAACGGCGTGACCCCGATTGATCTGGTTACATTTTTAAATATTCAAGAAAAAGCAATAAAAGTGCATGTCGTTAAGTGTGCGTCATGATATTGCGTTGCCTTTTATAAAATGTCTTGTGTTGTTTTTCGTTTGCTTGATTTTTGAAGTATTTTACGAGTAAGACGTGAAATAACTTTATAAATAAGGTCCAATATTCGTAATTATAAAAAGCAATAAAAGTGCATGTCGTTAAGTGTGCATCATAATATTTTGTTGCTTTTTATAAAATGTCTTGTGTTGTTTTTCGTTTGCTTGATTTTTAGGTATTTTTCGAGTAAGACGTAAAATAACTTTTTAAATAAGGTCCAATATTCGTAATTATAAAATCACATCTTGTCTATGATTTTCATGGGCACAAGAGCACAGTTTGTATAAAATTAGGGTTTTACAAAAGGGAGTTATCATGTTTTCCTTATATGGCGAATATTAATAACATGACATATATCTAGGAATCCAAAGTACCTGGAAGAATAATACAAGCATTTTTCAAGCTCACTAGCGATTCATTTTCATGTTTGACCTCAAGGTGGCACCCATTCATTACAATATAAAATACTAATTAAAACTTAGGGAATGCATCGAGGAGAGGCGTATACAAACCAGAAGACGGATGAAATCCTGTATACTCTGCTTATATAATTTACGGGGACATACATTTTACACATTTCACCTCCAAAATGTAACTTCCTTGTTTTTCCAACTTGCATTACACACACACAAAGTTACAAAGTTCCACTAACCATAGGTCTGAAAATGGATATTAAGAGGCTTTTGGCGTAGAGGTGGTGCGATATTTTGCAACCCTGACCGTAACAGTTAAAATTTTAATATGCTAAAATAAAACGGGACTTACAGTTCAACGGATAAATAGCTAATGTCCCCTGTGAACCATCTTAGCCGTCTCATTCATCATCATAACAACCGTTTAGTGTAAAATTAACAACGACTTAACTACTACAGCAATAAACATGGTCACGCATTACCAAAGATTGATGAAGATTGCGCAGAGCATTCCACAAACCTTACGCGAAGATAGGCCACAGAAACAAACCTGTCAGTGTAGTTGGCTTGCGTCTACGTGTCTGAATATAAGCAGAGACGTTACGTACCTACAGTTTATGCTAATGCAAATTACTGAAAAATACGCCCTAATTAACCGAAATGACACAGTACACCAAACAGACACATATGCCTATATATATATATATATATATATATATATATACACGCACATATAAAAAGCCTAACCAGTTCTGGTTTATAATTTCGCCCATAGCCAAGTAATCCCTTTGATTATATCTAATGCCTGCCAAAACCCAGATGGCATGCTAACCCATCTCACAGGGTGATAACGGCACATTGTGAAATCTACCCATTAATATTAATTGTCAGCCTGTGAATCTGTCTGAACTACTAAAGCTTGAAATTCCCCCGAAAAAGACAGGGCCCGACTTACAGGGGATTGTAGAATAATTCCTGTTTTTTCTCTCTCTTTTTTTAACAATTCACTTTTTTTTCATCTCACTGTTTTGTCCAGCAGCATGCAGAGGTTAGTGTATGAAAGCACTGTTATCATTTTCATTAACACGGAACAACATCTACCTTGGCTCATCATCACATCTACAAAGATAGTAACTCAAGATGGTCTCTTCGTAAAAACCCAGGCAGGCAACAAAATAAAGGCTGAAAATAACAAAAATTTATATACTTTCTGGCTAATTATAAAACTTGGTGCGTTGGAGAAAACAGCATCGACAAAATGCACGATTACTGGACCCGAAATGTTAAGATACCCTTTTAATCTCTTCGGTTGTAGTTTGCAGGTGAAACAAGCCTCGTTTGTATTGACTACATGTCTAACTACAGCGAAGTTAAAACCGAGAAAAGTAACTATCTCTAAATCGCTTTTGAATGTTTCCTAATCTAAACACTCACTGTGATTGGTCCGGAGCAAACAAGACGGCTACAATAAAAATGTTGGCATCGGTATCTATGGGAAGCTTGGCTTGGTATTATACGACTAGCGAGACGGCCAGAGTGATTTAATTCTGCCATGAAAGGTCAGTGCGGGGTCTGGCCAAACTCACCTCGTCGCCTTCCATTTGTTCGCACGTCAATACTTCGGTACAGGCCACAAACAAACTAGTGGTTTGGAAGAGCTCAATGACCATTGCGTTTGTCAACAAAATAATTTAGTGCCTGCAATCGCCCAAGTGCCGTGAATACCAGATGATTATGGACTGTTTTCCCCTCATCGTATTGTGAATAAAACCGCAAGAAATGCCACACTAAAATACGTCTTTCACTGCAGAATTTAAAAGCTTTGTAGTGGCAATAATATCCCAGATTAGAAGGGAATTTATGTACACGATGTTTAAGGATGCATCCATGGTTTTGTGCATATTGCCATTTTTGGCAGATTGCACAGATCAGTGTGCATATACGATTGGTATAACCGAGAAAGCATTCATAAGTTACGGAGACGTAGAAATCATTGGCCTGAAATCAGCTGAAAAATAAGCAGCGGCGCCTTCTCTTACATTACACGCAAGACGACTATAATCCATGCAGTTGCCACAAGACAAACATGAAATGAAACGAAATGAAATCTCTATACGATTACCGAAGTAAAAAATCAGCATGAGTCTTAAGAATGTATAGAATTCCGCAATGTTAATGCAAACTGAAGAGAATAGGGTTAAATATGTTTATTCGTTCATTCAGCGTTTTCACAGAGTAAAGGAACCCAGATAAATTTAATTCCTTAGAGCTGGGTTGGGTTTCTTTTCTTTAATAAAGGTTCCGATAACGAGAACTGACATGCAGATCAAAATAAACGCACCAGGCCTGGAAATTGCAAGCAGAGGAATGCCATGTTAGGCAGCATTGCCAAAACTCCCATCCGGAAGACTGTTCAATAACCAAAAATCAGTTTAAATGGTTATGGGCTCCTGACAGCAATGTAACGTTGAAATTTTACATATATTTTAACTGTATAATTAAGGCGGAATATAGAAATAGTAACACCTAAGCTAGCATGTATGTCTCAATTCATCCTTTTTCTCATGTCACGTTTTATGCGAGGTGGTGCCCCAATGTGATTGAGAATTAATTAACAACTTTGGTATGACAGGCTTTTACAATTTCTAGATAAAAACCTAAGGAAAATCCAATAAACGACGCGTTATTATTCAGTAATGTTTGCCTCAAGGTTATCCAATGACACATACATACTAGCACACACATGAAAGCGCCGTATCAACGTAAATATACATATTTAGCCTACTAAGAAATCTAAAGTGCGGGGTTGCTGTATGGTTTTAAAAATACCGTATTGTTAAAACAAAGCCGGAAAAAGATAACCCACAAACCAGCGACCCAACAGAGCAGACGAATAGGGAGAGGAATAATGAAAAAAAGAAGCAGAAGGAGAAAAATGACAAAGTGTTGAGCGCTGATTTATCACACGAGCCCCTGGTCATTTCCATATATTGAAATGCGCCCAAGCGGCCAGTCAGTCAATTTTCTCCGAGCTGCTGCCCGCGGAAGGCGTGCACGTGACCGTCCCGCATTCCCTTCACTCCTCTTCCTCTTCAGGCGATATTTATTTATTTATTGTCACACATTTGTTGAACTCTCACAGAATACGACGTGCACCGTCGGGCAGCCGGACATTAAACTCCTTTTGTGGAATATTATCCCTAATCAATCTATGACTAGAAGGGACAGTGTAATTTGCCTCTCCCTATTCTTAAGATTGTGCAGTCGTTTGACCATTTCCTATAAGAATATTAGGCAAACGAAACAGCAACGCAGCCAGCATCACATAAAATGTTTTACTTCCGAACTGGACGTGACAGCGTTGCGGTATTAACATGGTCAGTTAAACACATTTTAATTCCCCCTGTCCATCATTCATCTCACGAGCGAGTCCCTTTGCGCGCACACGTGACAAAAATGGGTGATACATGACAGAATGCTCAGGTTCTTAGATGGATACTCCAATATATTTAAGAGCGACTGGGTGATTTATGATTGCATCAGTCCCACCTTCGTTTACATATTGAGATTCGCCTTGTCCACGCGAGGTTATGGCTGTCGCGGAATCAACGCTATTGAAGGTGGTGCTTTGATCAATATTGACTGTAAAGGAAGAAAGTAAATGGGAAAGGGGGTGGGGGACGCTTTGTGCCAGCAGATGGAGAGGGGTCTAGGGAGAGGTCAGGGTTAGCGCTCTCTGCTATTGAATCGGCCGCAGCCCCCGAGATAGTTCCGTGGCTGGGAGGCATCTACAGGGCTATTCATAATCAGACCAAGTACAATATAAGCAGTCACAGAGCAAGGCGTCATCCGAATACGAAAAATGTCATTACCGTGATACCTTATACGCAGCGCACGTGATCTCAGTAGATGTTTTTTTACAATAATGCGTTTGATGTTTACTGGTAAATATGTAAGTAGCCTCCCGTGATTCATTAAACAAGCAAGATATACAACTTCATTTTCAGATTCCTCTTTAATTATAGAGTGTATAAGGAGTGTTTAGAGAGTATAAGATGGAATTTCTCTTCGTTATCTTTTGCTCGATATTAATCATTCTTAACCCTGTTGGGAGTTTCAGTGTCCCTTACAACGATACCTTTGGATACAGCCAATTCAGTAGATATATGTTCAAAGAGTTTGCACTTATCGTTTTTTTGCGTCTCCCAACGGGGATAATTCTTCGAAAAGGGAAAGCTGGGGCAATATTATCATTGTGTTTTTCTATACAAATTGTATTTCCCGATTTCTACACGTCATCAGCATTCATTTGCATTTCAAAATTGTACTCGTAAATGAAGGGGCATTTTTGACATATAATTCAATAGATAACGTTACTGAAAGCGTCATATTTCTCACTGGCGTCTAAAGTGTTCTCAGCTCTATTCATTTCATTTTCCCAGAGGCACATATACGGGATGCAAGCTTTCTTAAACACCTTCGCCTGTATACAGCGGTTATTTTTTACAGATTACATTTGTCGAGGTCTAGTTGTTGAAGTAACAGCACAAGAGAGGAGTGAACTTCATATCTCAGCTGACCTCTTATATTGCTGTGAGACATCCTCTTATAAGTGGGGACATTCGTGCCCTTGTCAAAACTCGGCTGAAAACACTTTCTGCTTAGCGGATGTCCACATGTCAACTTTAACAACAGTTTAACATTTGCATTAATTTCATATCCAGAGTTTCTTTCTAACCACTTTATATACCGATATCGTGGATCTTTACACAGCAACAAACTCTTGATAAATCATATTATGAGGCAACCTAATTAACTGATAAAAGCTGCTCCATGGTTGGACTTAGTTCTGTAAGTTCCTAACATGATAAATTGGAGATAAAGGATTAGTGATACATAATTAGTGTGTTTTGTTTACACCAGGAAATGTCTCTTGTAGGCACACAGCCTGTTTATTACTTAGAAAGTTCCATGATTCTCAGTTAGTTGTTGTTGCCTATACTCGTACATACAGATACACTGCCTTCACAGCAAGTTTTAAGAGTTTCAGTTAATTATAGTGTTTAATAAATGAAACAGAGAAATGCTTCACAGATTATTGTGCATACGACTTTTTTGACATTCTGCAAGTGAAAACAAAAAAAATATTTTTAATCCGAGCTAAGACGAAGTATAAACACATTTATTGTCTCCTGTTCTGTAGAATAACTTAAATGTGTGGTTCAAATAACACGTATACTATACGCGGCGAGCCGATTTTGGGGCGAAATACGTTCGCCTAAATATTCAGGTCTGGAGTAGTCATACTACAGACACTCAGTGCTTTAGATTATACAAAGGTATTAATTTAAATTATGCACGAAATGCAGCTCAGAGACTTCATGTTTATGGAAAGTCGAGAGTGGTGTACTAAACTTATCCGCACGACATGCGACAGAAAGAACCGACTCGATGGTTTTCAGTTGTCAATGAAGAGAGCAACGTAACGATTTGCGTAACCGCGAACGATGAGGAAAAAAAAGCATAGATGTACGCTTACAGGTCATCCGGTTCGGGTGTCTTTTTAGGTAATTATATGACTTTAACACCATAAAATATACGGCACGACGTAAATTACGAAACGGCCATTAATATTAAATTTAATTACCTGTCGTATATATCATCCATATGAAGTGAAACCACAATGAACGTTTTAATACGGTTTTGTTATATTTTATTTGCTTAATAATTGATGCTGCAAAATGCACTTATTTTTATCCAGGTGATAAAAGAAGTCCCTCCAGTCCGCGCACAACACTAAATAGTAATGCATTTTTTTGGCATTAACGTTAGCGCATTACATTGCGATGCATAGGCATCGCGTTCATTTATTTCCGCCAAGTAACGCAAGAAATCCTCTAAGCCCCCTCAACTTTGAAGCCCCGCAAAAGGCACAGAAAGAAGACACCGCAAAGCACTAACACACCGAACTTGACCGGGAAACGAATAAACTGACCTTGACCCGGCAAATATTTTCACTCACTCACTGTTCGCTTTTTTTCTCCGGCGCCCAGTTTCATCTCCTCTTATTCCCTCCATATAGCTCTCCCCTTCCCCCGCGCTGTACCAGTCCGCGTCTACAGCTCCTGGCTGCTACAGCACGGCAATCCGCTCCTGTGATTCACTCACTCAGCCACTAGTGCAGTCGTAGTTTTATTACTTGACTCGAGTGTTTTTCACCCCGTCTCATTTCATAGCAAAGCAGCTGCGATCATGTCATCGCTTTTGTTATTTTCCTAGTGTCTCTTTAAGGTGTCATTATTTAGTCTGATCAGACAGTGTTTTTTTCTCTCTTAAATTTCTATATCCATTTCATGAGTATATGTACACGCCGCCCCCCCCCCGCGGGGGGGGCCCACGGGAGGGGGGCGTGGAGTGATGAAAGGGGACGGGGTCGGGGGGGCTGTGGGCTGGTTGTG
>JAODKC010000064.1:7726246-7742096 GCA_026777985.1 Mormyrops attenuatus
AAAAAAAAATAGCCCCCCCCAAAACGGGGGGGGGGGGGGGGGGGGGGGGGGCGGGGGGGTGCAGATGAGCCCGGTAGCCGACTGTCATCAGGAATGAGCTGCAGCAATGCGCCGGCTGTCACCGCTCCCGAGAGCGACCCGGCAACCACCCCCTGGCACGGCAACAGCCCCCCCCCAGTGTTGGATGATTGTTCCCTGGGCAGGATGGGGACTAACGGCATCCTCTGGTGGACATGAACGCCATGCAGCTTAGGGTGAGGAATGGGAAGGGCGAGTCACATCCTAAACGGGCTTTAGGCCCCATATCCCTGTCCTGCAAATACCGCAGTTTCAGTAACGGCATCTAAATGCTGGGGCCCAGGTGACATCATAGAGTGATGCTGGTGTGTCATGGTGCTGCTGTCAAATTAGCACGGGGACGGTCAGTCAGGGACACGAGGGGCAGAGTGCCGGGGGCTCTCTCTTGCTTGCGTTGCTTTTGTCGCCCCCGTTTCTCATCACATGACCACATCTCCATTACACTCCAGCTGGATTTTTATCCACTCCCATTTTAGTGAGAAAAGCCCTTTAGGGGCCAGAAAGTCACCAAAAATATATAATTGTTTTTACTAAATTAGTTACTTATTTGGTCAGCACCACTGATCTGACATCTGACAGGTTTAAATGTACTGTAAAAGTACAGAAGGATCA
Source organism: Mormyrops attenuatus (assembly GCA_026777985.1). Taxonomy (NCBI): domain Eukaryota; kingdom Metazoa; phylum Chordata; class Actinopteri; order Osteoglossiformes; family Mormyridae; genus Mormyrops; species Mormyrops attenuatus. The sequence goes on from JAODKC010000064.1 coordinate 7,726,937, forward strand.
CAGTTAAAACAAAATAATTTATCCAGTCCTGAGCTGATCCACAGGTAGAGGGAGGATCGAAAGCCACAGCGTCTGCATATATTTCTGACATCGATATGGACATCACATATCCCACAGTTTACAGCATTACTGTATGTAGAAAAATAAATATATAAACTTGCAAGAAAGGTTTCTTATATATGGAAGCTAACATAATAATTGCTATTGGGGCATTGCTGTTGCCGTTGTTATTGCCACATGACACACCCAGCGCATTAATTGCTAACAAGGCGTGGTGTCCTGTGGGCGACACTGCTGCTGTGGGTATCTGTGTCATATGATCACACTCCTCTCCATCTCAGTTCTCCAGGCTCCCGCGACATGAAACCCACCCCCTACATTTCATTGTCAGTGGCTGGCTGTTGGGGGGGGGACCAGCTAACCTCCAAACCAGGGATTTATCATATATGGGTATGGGGAGGGGGGGTGCTGGGGTAGACTCCCAACAGGGGTCCCCTGCTGGCACCTCAGAGCGGCCCCTTCAATCAAACGCGACCCCGGAGCCACTCGGCCCCCCAGCGGCGGTCCAGTTCGCCCGGATGAAGGGGGGGGGGGTCTCTCATTTTCTCTGACACTCTTGTCCTTCAGCCCATTGATCGGAGGGGGGAGGCTCATCTCTACCCGGCCCAGGTTACCCACCACCGGCGGCTCAGCCGCGCAGCGCGCAGACAGATCTAAAAAGGCCACCCAACTAACCTTTTCATGGTTTTTTTTTTCAAACTTCTAGTGTTGCCGTTTCCTTCCTCCGCTCTCCTCACTCCGGCAGATCTTTGCCCTGGTAATTTCCACGTGTCAGCAGGCAGTGAAAGAGTTAAGATGCCAATCCTGACCAAAGGTGCCGGTGACCTGCTCTATGTCACCATATATACCCACTTTTACTACAGTATTCCCTCATGAGAAGAGTGGGCTGGACAATACCCCATCATATCTGGCGCATTTTTAAAATCACAACGGCCGGTCAAACACCAAGACTGTTACCCCACGACCGAATGTGACCTTCACCCCTTCTAAATCTGGCACGTAAGGCAGAAATCTGTGCCACAAATGAGGGCCACGATTTTGGTAAGAAGGCCAAAAAGCCATCATAAACGATCATTGTTGGGCCTTTATTGGTTGTGAAACAGAAATACATGTGGCAATGTTTTTTTTGCCAATGTGTGTGTCAGGCCTAGATGAGAGGCTGACTATCGGAATCTCCAGTGTGCAATAGAAAGACCCTGAGCGTGACCTCCTTACAGTCAAACTGTGATGGCGTGGAAAAGGGGACGAGGTTCGTGGGAAATTAAACCAATCGAATTTAAAGATGAAATACGAGAGACATCCTTGCGATGTAAACAGCTGTCAGTGGATTAGTATTGTAACAGATCCTGGCTGAAATGACCGGAGTGAAGAGCCCCTCGATTTGGACCAGGTCCGTCCGTAAGAATGGTGTCGGACAAAACTGTAACGTATAGCTGATTTCCAGCGTGGGCTAAGATGACTGTAAAACAGGGGACACCTCATCACACTGAGGGAGTGACAGTCTTTATGGACAGAGATTTTGCACCCCTCTGTTGACAGGCTCCACGAGGACCCAGGCTGGGGGGGCTGTCTTAGGTAAACATTGCTCACTGAAACTCAGAAGGAGCGGTATGGTATCGATTCCATCGGCAGAATGTGATAAACGGGATCAAACAGACAGCTGCAGGCTCCACACTTGCTGGAATCCTGTGCTCCGACAGGTCAGACCGAACAGCTTTGGTGCCGATCTGTTACTGTTTTAGGCTGCACCAACCAGGACATCACATTTTATTCATTTAGCCCCTAACCAGCTGAACCCTGCACCACCACTCCTGGAGGATGTACTTCAGTGAGTGGAGCCGGTCCCTTCGGTGTGGACCACAATGGCGTCTGCCACCTGCTTCACCATTCAGTTCACCCCCCCATAACCCTGAAACATTACCCCCTCCCAGTTGCTCCGCTCACGGCTGGTCTCAGGACCCGGCGTTTGCTCATCATTCCAGGTGCAGCCAATTGCCACAGTGTAATAAAATAATGTGTGAAATGGGCCATCATGTGGTATACACACCTACCAGAATACAGAATATTCTATACAATGTACAGCATACAGTTATCCACAGGCTGACACACTGGCAGCAGATATGATGGCCAACGTGCTAATGAGAGCTGAGCTCTTTAACATACTGCTCCTCCAAATTGGCCCCCCCACTGCCTCTGCCGTGAAGTCATTAGCTCGGACACGACCCCCCCCCCCACAGTGGGAGGTGGCTCAAGCTGAGGGAGGCACGTCCTTGCGCCTCCGCGGGGCAGTGCTGAGCCGCGTGGATAGCGGAACACGGGGCATGGGGTGCTGGCAGGCCTTCGGCGCGTCTATCTTTAGCGTGTAGCCATTAGCGTTAAATTGGGTCCCTGTCCATACTGTGGTGTACTGCGGGAAAACCTTGGCATGATACTGTGCTGTGACGCTCAACATGCCACCCCCTGGTGATTCACAGGAGACAGAACCTCCTCCAGAGCTCCTTATCCTGCTTTCCATGACTGAAAGACAGCCACTCGATTCGGTGCTGTAACTCAAGCCCTAGATCGGACCACGCCTCCAACTTCCAATTGGCTGAATGGCCAATGCCAGAGTAAAGCTTCGGCCAACCAGAAGCTAATGTGTCGGCCTTTTATGCTAAGAATGCATTGGTTCTTTCACACTATGTGTAAAATTGGGCCGATAAGAAGAAAAAACATTTTAAAATATTACAAAAGAAGAAAGAAAACGTGCTTTTATATGACAACAAATTTTTTTAGTAATGACTTGAATGAATTTGTTACATTATTTAATCTCATAAATACAGAGGGTGCCACCTCCTCTACCTCCATGGACCAGCTGCCTCTGATGTGATCCACCATTTGGCAAGTAGCTTATGTTCCAACCACATATATTTTTTATTAAATCCAAAATAACATTTCGATACTTAACTCAGCCCTAGAACTGGACACCTTAATGAAATAACTCAGGTTAACTAAACTGCCCATGGTTACAAGGTTTCTGTTGACCTGTAACCTTTTTATTTGCAAATGGACACTCACAGAAACGCAGTATCAGGATCCAGCCACGTGCCCCCCCCGCCCCAGTCCCAGAACTGAAACGGTCAAATTGCATCTCAACTCCACATTATTAAGTACACACGCATAATACAATTATCTCAAGTGGCCTGTCAGAATCCACATACTATAGATGCGAAATTTAAACAGGCGTGAGTGGGTAAACGCGTGCCTACATATTCTCCAGACCGGCACGCTTCGTCCCACGTAACCCCCCCGCATGCCAACGGTGGACCGTTCCCCGCGCTGAGGTGTTCCCAAATCTCGACGTGCGTTCTGCTGACACCGGGGAAGTTAAATGCCAACCTACCATTTAAAACGGAAAGGGCATCAGCCAACCAACCTTTGTAGGATGCCATTCAGAGTCATTTAGGGATGAAATACCCGTCTCCTATACTGTCTTCGGTACAAGGAATTTTGATATAATACATATGGGGGATGGGAGGGAGGGGGTACAGAGAGACAGATCTGGTGCTTAATTTGATCGAAGCAGCTAAAACATTGTAAATAGATCTGCTGGGTCCAAAAAGCATAAAATGGCCTTTCTTCATCAAAAACTTTTTGTCATGCTTATTGTTCTCTGATCAACTCTGACCATGTTAGAGCTGCAGCAGAAAGGACGTCTCTCTGCTTGGATGTGATGCCAGTCCATCACACATACACACACACACAAACAGTCACAGATTTTAATAAAATTGAAAAAATGGGCCCCACAACATCACAATAACAGGTTTTTATCACTTTGTGGAGACATTTGGTCCCCACTATGTAATGTGTACCTAGACCACACACAGCAGTCTGCCTCACTACATGTCTTTGCATTACCTAAAGAAACCTGGAGAAATGGAGCCAAGTGGGGGATTTGAACCCATAATCCTGGAGATGCCAAGTCACTAAACTAACAGCTGCACATCCCTCTTTCCCAGGCCTGATTTTCTGTATGTAGAAATACTGCTGGGGGTGCACTTAAATACTAATTCCATAGTACTACAGTGGTACCTCGGTATACGTCCTTAATCCGTTCCAGATCCTTGGACTTATACCAAACAGGACGTGTACCAAACGAATTTTTCCCATAAGAAATAATGGGAAAATGATTAATCCGTTCCCATGAAAAAAAAATCCCATTGTTATTGGCATATTATACATTGATGGGGTTGTATAAAATAATTTAAACACTGTTTAATACTAAAATACATAAATACAAAAGCAATTACATGAAATGAATGAAAAGAGAGTTATAGTGCGGGTTGTTCACTGAATGGTAGCAACTGGCGTACTGACGCTCGTGGGCAGTCGTGATTTTGTCTCGAGAGAGGTAAACAAGGGTAGCGTGGGGTGTCGTGACTCATTTTGACCCATACAAGTTCTAGCACGCGAGTCGTATGCTAAACAAAGGTCATATACCAAGCAAAATTTTTATATACCATGTTGGACTTATTCCAAAGCAGACGTATACCGAGGTACCACTGTACTACTTACAGTACTACTTATAGTATTATTTATAGTACTAATACTGCATGATGAATGCATGTAGTGACAATGACTGAACAGCCATTCATTCAATCAACTTATTAGTCAGTATAGTATATCAAAGAAGCAATCCCTTTTGCCTTCTGGTCCATAAACTCATTAATTTTGGAACTTCATTTCATAAAATTTACCAGAAGATAACAGTGAGAATCAACGATGGAATCAAACAACTTCAAATATGATGCTGAGTTCTGTCCCGGGTGATTCCTGCTTTGATCCCAGGACTTCTGTGATAGGTTCTAGACCACTACGACTGTCCATAGGACAAGCATATATGGTAAATGGATGAATGAATGGGTTGGACGCACCGACAATGCTTTCTGGGGTGAGCCAGACTTCCAGACAGTTACTAGAATATTTAGATTTAATCGTAAAATTAGCACCAGTCAGAGTAAATGACTAGTCATAGGAAAATGACATTCAGATTACAAGGTCTGGCAAAAAAAGTGGCCTGATGAACTTAAAATATCTTTTTTATTTACCCCAGGGAGAACCCAGCTACACAGCTTCGCTTGAGTGTTAGTGCTATTCAAAATGAAGGCCTGGCGAGTGCTTTTATTCTCAGATGATCGAGGTTTGAGATCTATATTTTTGGTTGATGCCCCACTGCCAGCGGTCGCATCCTGATGTTCACGCATTTTGAAGCTGAGAGCTGCCGCCATGTCGTGGGTTTTGATCTGCTGCATCTTACCTGGTACATATATACTTTTTGAGCTTAACTGGCTGGTGTCCTGGCAAGGCTTCCACTTCCAGTCAGGCAATACACCTGGACAGCCCCAGCTTCCGTGGGCTGCCTGCAGTTCTCAGGATTGGCTCTGGTGTGTTGCCGCTCTCTCTCTCGCTCTCTCTATCTCTCTCTCGCTCTCTCTCTCTCTCTCGTTCTCTTGCAGATGCAGCAAGTCCTAAATTACAAAGACCTAGTTTAGCACGTCTGGCTACTTTAAATAACATCCGGAATAATCTTTCAGGTCCAGCGATGGAGGACTGTGGGGGAATTGGGGGCCAGTTTAGAGGAACGCAAGGGCAAATGATCTGCAAGAAGTCCACGTGAGCGAGAGGGCGATTTTAGCGAGAAGGGCCGCAAGCAAGGGCACACTGGAGCATCACAACCCTGATTCATGGTGATTCATCGCCACCAGGTGCTTTTGGGGTCGACTTCCATATACCCACATGGGGAATGTCTTGCTCCCTCCGGCCCCAGCTGGAAATGAGATCAATACTCAGAGTACCGATACTCATTGTGTGTTGAGGATAGCTCATTCATCTTGGAAAAAAAACCATTGTTTCGAAATCTGTTGTTCCAATTCTTTTTTTTCATTTTTATTTCTGCCACTCCTTCTAAATTGTGAATAACAAACACACTCTTCCCGAGTCTTACGGGCAGATAAAGTCAAACAAGCTTAGGAAAAAAAACGCATTTCTTTTTTCAGTAAGCCATCGCTTTTAAGGCACCCATAATCCATGCTTTCTGAAGAGATTACCAATCTACAAAGAGAAACCCACCATTGCCCCTTTACCTGTCCCTCATCAGCAAGGAACCTTCCAGAAACGCTGGAGGGGGCCCCCACAGTGCTGTCCTCTCTGAAGCCCAAGCACAGCGGCTCATGGAGACCGGTGCCGGCCATCTCCAGGCAGGAATGTAATTGCAATAATTCAAGATTCCTTGAGAAGCGCAAGTTGCCCCGCTCTCCCCATCACGGCATGCGATTTCCTGATCTTAATGCAGCGAGGCACCCTTGGGCTATTATTGATTAAAGGGGGGGGATGAAGAGTGGTGAGAAGCCGTTCCCACGTTTAATTCAGGGCTTCCCTCCAGTTAAATGTGAGCGGAAAGATGTGTCAGGTGAAAAGGAAAAAAAAAAGATTGCATACACTTCGATGTGTTTTTGAAATAGCTAATATGCTACCTAGCATTAAAAAAAACATGCATGCCATAATGATGGGGCCTGAGGAGTACGATGCCCTTGTCTTGTCAGACCTCATGGAAACTGCAGGTAAGCCAATAAGTGGACCTTGAATAGGTTGATTAATAAACCTGGTCCTATGTGGGTGTAGGGGGAGAGTATTAAAACAAAGTCATTCCTGTCAGACTAAATAAGTAGCTCGATGCAGCGGGTCTGTCTCAGTGAGGGCGTCTCCCCAAATCCGGGATGCATGCATGACTCAGGCGTCGTCCTGATTATCAGCCAACTGCTGGCTTCCCGCCGCAGCACTGTCCCGTGGCTTCTCAGACACGTCGCCCACCAGCCGCCAACCATGTTGGAAAGCACAGGGGAGCCGTTCTCCAGGAAAGGCCTGAGAACCACCGTGCCAGAAACCCCCCCCACAGGCAACTGGGCAGCTGCCCCGTCTGATGCAGGACCGGCTGCCGCCTGACTGCCTTTCAGGAGCGCCGCATCTGACGGAAAATTAGCGTGGCGTTAGCATAACCGCTACACGCACATCCAGGGGCACGAGATCCTGCTACCTGTGGTCCATCCAGATTCCAGCTAGGAGTGTGAGTTCATGGTACCGCTTCACTGCTATCTAACACAAAAGGGAGGGGCATCTTTCTAGAGCAAAATCTTTGTCTCGCCTAACACAGGTGACAAGCTGGCGCGCTGTGAAAACATCATCAACAGTGATACACATGCACATGTGACCGCAAGACAGAGTGGCGGCACAACGATGACAGAGTGGACTTGAACCTAAAGTCACCCCCAGTCCCTCGGGTCAGGGATCCAGTCAGAATCATAGGGACAAATGACAGTCGCTGCCACCACCCCCACGCGGCCCCTGCGATTTCCCCCCCCCCCACCCCAGGCACAGCCCCAACACACCACCCACGGAAAGGCCTCGATAAGCGTTCAATAAATCACGGCACTGACCTTTCGTGGCACGTGAACCTCGGAGCCCGAAATGTTAAAGACGGGAGCGAGACCGAGCCGAACTTTGGTGATGAAGTACAGTCTACAGACCCTTCTCCTTTTAAACACCTCCCCCCCCACCCCCCCCACCCACAAGGGCTCTCCTCCAGGCCCAAGCCGACGGTCTGCATCTGCACCTTTTCACTCGAGCAGGATTGATGGGAGCCAGTTCCCCGACACAGCTTGTGGCACTCGGCGGGGGCGGGGGGGCCACCAGGAAACTTGGAGCAGCTTCAGCGGGCGTGCCGTGCAGAGGAAGTTAACCCTTGGGTCGCTGCGGACCCCCCGCGAGGGGGGGGGCACACACATCCTGGCAAGGATCTCGACCAACATGCTGCCTCTCTCCTTAACCACAGCGGCATAGAAACGAATCATTAATCATCATTTCAGACGGCAGGCCGCTGATGACCCACGTTCCGCCATTAGGAACACTTTCATGTTAGATTTATACATCCTGACGCAAAAACAAGACAAATCATTTAAGCCTTTACACACAGGGTAATATATAAATTGACCGATTAAACGGATTCAGAATGCAAAGAAACGAACTACTGAAAAACTACAGCCGTTGCTCTTCATTAACTTTCGGGGCGATTGTTCATGAAAAAATTGTTCATGAAAAAATGCACAATTTTCTACCTCCAGCCCGCTGCTATCTTCCCAGGATGTGCTGTAACTACATTAAGCGCAATAAGAAGTAGTTTTTCTTTGTGTCAGAATATATTACGCGTTTTTCCGTGAGGCAAAGAGAGCTTGTGGTGTAACAGAGGATGTCATGTACGCCAGTGGCGCAAAAAAGTGGAAAAAAAAAGAAAAAAAAAGCTGACAACCTCTAAACCGACCGTTGTCATAGCGGCGACCTTTTCGGAAGCCGCCGGTGACCTGCGGTGTCTGCATTCAGACTCCTCAAATGTAAACTTGAACCCTGACATTTGGCTGGCACCGGAGAGTGGCGGTAGCCGCGGGTACGACGACAGGCCGGCAAATGTAATGAGGAGCAGACATTTAAGCTCTGCCCGAGCTGTGACAGCATGAGAGACGTGCGGGTCACGGGTGGGAGCATCTCTGAGGACAGGCAGGGAGCGCCGACTGTCTATTGAAACTCCGTGGCGGACGCTCCAATCTCTGTGCACCTGTCTGGCAGAACCCTGCGTTGGACACCCTTATCAGTTTGGCAAAACTCTGTGGTGGACGCTCTGCTCATCCTTCTGGTAAAATTCTATGGTGGACACTTAAGACTCCGTGTGAATCTCAATACCAAGAACGCAAAGACCGTACCTGTGGTCTTGGCAAGACCAGTCTTTCTAACTTGCTTCCCAAGAACAAACTTTGGGCACAATCAGTCATGGGACTTGGTATTTGGGGCGCAGCAAGACCAACATCCAGGAATATTTACCCTTTGTACTTGTGTTCTTAGTATTGCAACCGGTCTTTGGCAATGAAAGATTATGTAAAATGGGTACCCAAAAGAACAGTCCATTCATCCATTTTCTGAAACTGCTGACCCTATTCAGGGTCACAGGGGGTCTGGAGCCTATGGGCACAAGGCAGGGAACAACCCAGGTTGGAGCACCAACCCATTGCAGGGCACACTCACACACCATTCACCTACATGGGCAATTTAGCAGCTCCAACAAGCCTCAGCATGTTTTTGGACTGTGGGAGAAGACCCACAATGATACCGGGAAAACATGCAAACCCCACCTACGAGGGGGTCCGGGGGGGGTCCGACACCCCCGATTAACCCATGAGAGCCCCCGAAAGCCTCAAAAGCAAAATTTAAAGATCGGTATTACGCAACAATAGGGAGATTGGAACCCCTCCGAATATTGACAAGTATTTCGCAAACTGCCCAGGTCCCAGGTCCCAATCTCTGCTCATCTGACTGGCAAAACAGTACGGTAGGACTCTATGGTTCTGGAAGGCCCATCCTCCAGCTGTGTTTCCTCCTACCGCGGCCTCACGTGTGCGCCGGAGAGCGAGTAGGGCCTCCCCTTCATACCGGTCTGCACCAGGGAGATGCTCTCTACTGCAAGGCCACATCTGAAAATGGAGAGAAGGAGGAAAAATAAGATAATAAAGAGTAACCCTTAGGCTAGGGCTCGCACTTCTGCTGCAATTTCCATTATTTCCAGCGCTAATCTGAAGTTTTAGCTATCTCTAGGCGCGAAAAAGAGGAGGGCAGTCGTAAAAAGGGGGGGGGGGGGGGACGCAAAAAGGCACGACCAAGATGGTCGGCAGAGACGAGGCAAGGAGATAGTTGTCCCAGCGAGCAAGATAAAAGCTACATTACATGGAATTAATAGGGCCGTATGAGGCGGACATGAATCACTGTTTCAACACCGGGAAACTGGTACAAGAGAAGACAGGGATCCCAGAACTAACTACATGTTCAAAGGTCTCCCATCCATGCGGTGAAGACGGTCTGGGTCGGGGGATGGGGGGGGGGGGTGGTGAGGAAAGAAACCACGGCGACAGGGCAGGCTGAGAGGCGATGGCGTAACCGCAGCGTTCCATCGGGCTAATATCAAACACCAACTAATGAAAGTCAAACACATTCTGAGGAGAACAGGAGCCGGGACAGATGAGGCTGGGAGTCACGAGGCAGATGAAGATGATGATGAAGGTCTGCCCCCCCTCCACACACACACTTCTTTTTAAGACCAATGAAAGTGATTTTCTGAAAATCTGAAGATGAAGAGGAGACTGTGTCTGTAAGACTGTTTAGAGTTGAAATGCAAATAAGATGTAGAAGGGTGGGGGGAGGTGTCAGTACAGGGCTGGCATTCAGTTCAGTGATAGCACTGGTATCTGCAGTGACTTTTGATCTGTCCATAATTCCACTGCCCCACTCACTTGTGACCCATTTGCACCCCTAAAGACCCCTTGACCCCCCCAACCACTTTTACCACCTTAAAGAGACCTTAACGAATCCCTCATCTAAATGTTAAAACACAACGAGCCATTACAATGCTCATAACTGCAACTGAAAACAATAACAGTGTTGGCTACATTGCGACATTAAGACATTTTAGCTGCACGAGTCATTATTGCAGGGAGGGGGTTGCCAATGAGAGCGCCTGCTGTGTACGGAGGCTGTACGTGTGCTGCTGCAAAGTGCGGGAGGTGACAGCTAGGTGCCATAAATACACTGTCATGGCATGTGGCACATGGTGCCGTGAGGAGGTCTGCCCCCCCGCCCCGGATAATCAGTACAGAACAAACAGAGCCCCCCGAACGACCGCTGACGTCGGCATTAATCAGCGACAAGGGTCTTTCGGTGCAGGCGGGTGACAAACACAAGGAAAGGTCCTTTCCGGAAAAAAATCCTGAAATTCCTGATCAGATGTGGATAGAGTGTGGAAATTTATAGGATTGCTTCTCAAAAGATCTCAAAAACAGGCATCTCAAAAGATCTCAGAAGATCACTTACCGTGCTGGGTAAGAACAGGGAGGTCATGGCTGCCCTCCCCCCCCCCAACCCCCAGAAACGGATTAAAATTAAGGTAGAGCAGTGTCGGGATGACCTGGCATGTTGAGGCCTCCAGTGTCACACTAGGTGGGGTCTGCGTCGACCCGTGTAAAGACACTGCCTGAAAAATCGGAACGAATCATCTAACGAAAATACATTGAAACACGCCAAAGTTATTTTTGTATTCAGTCTTCAATAGAGCCCCAGTGTTGGACGGCCTTCCCCGGGCGATGGCACAGAGCTCGGGGCCACCTTGTGACCAGCTGCCTCCCTGTCTGCGTGACCGGCACCAAAAACAGCCGCTGTATCCTTAAAGGAAGCTTTATGCTGCCTCGCACCCGCAGTCCAGCAGTTCCCACCCAGGAGAAAGATGAAAGTATGCAAAGCAGCCAGCCTGTTAATCTCCCTGACCCATAAGATACATCCGGAACCCTCCGGAAAGCCACAAATGGGCGTATCCGTGCTGCCCCAAGTGCGCCATATGTCGCTAAGCTACTAGCATGCTACATGTAAAACTGTAAAATGGCACGGAGATGGGATCTGGCGGTCTGACGGCTCTACAGAGGCTAATAAAGCCCTAATTTATGGCCGATGGTAACTGGGCAAACATGTAAGGCATGATTAAAGTCACTCAGACGGACAGGTCATTGACAGAACTGTCAGGTACTGCGGTCCCGGCGATGTTCGACCTCGGATCAGGACGGAAACGGACAGCCGCGTGGAATATCGACGTGCTCAGCGCGGGTCTCCCAGACTTCACGGTAATAGGGAGGTTAAGGTTGAATTTCTCAAGACTGATCTGTTGCAGGGATTCCTCCACTAGCCTAATACAGGGGTCTCCAACTCTGATCCTGGAGCGTTACTATCCAGTCGGGTTTCTATCCTACTTGGGTTCTGATGCGCCACTCCTGCTCCTGGTATTTAACTCTCCATGAGTGCAGTTGGAGACCCTTGGACTGATGTTTCTCTGTGTTCTCTGAATGTTATTGATGTTGCATTTCTGGTTACTGACCAGTCTTATCAGGTTCTTGCTGTGTTAAAGGTTGTTGTGTGTCTCCTGCTCCAGCACTGCTTATACTCATACCTGGGCTTTCACTGGAAGCTCAGCCTAGCTACACTAAAGAGGACTAGACTCCTCGATAGCATCCTTGCTTGAAATGTGCTATTTGCCTGACTAGTACATCGCTTTGGACGAAAGTGTCCGCTAAATAAAATAAATGTAAATGTCATCATGACCATCTGTTACATTTTGGGGCTGGCGGGGACCGGGCAAAGAGAACGGCCACGGCTGTGAAGCCTGTGGAACTTTCCAGAAGGATGCAGAGTCAGAGCACGACTACCGGCCTCGCGTCCCCATGAGAAGCAAATGCTTCCACACTGCCCGAAAGTTGCCTGGGATCCTAATTTCTTACATTGAGATTCAGGAACAGCCGAGGGGTGGTGGTGATGTTTGGGGTGTGATCTCACCATTTCGAGCAGGGGCACATGTGGGACACGAACCCACAGCCTCGCGTGGGGATCCATTTCGAAACTAATCCTGCCTCCTTAAACTGGCCAAACACGCAAACTTCCCAATGTCGTTTTAAACAGCCTGTAATTAAGTACATCTGTGCACACATTAACCTTGCAAAGGACACAGTCGCGCTGGGGCTGTACGTAATGTGGGAGGCAGACACTGATGAGGAAGGTGAGTGTGTCTGCTCAGGCCTGGGACGTGGAGCCGGGTGCTCCCAAGGACCTAAATGCCTACCGAAGGGATGCACAAACATCGACTACCCCCCTCCCCCCACCAAAAACAGAAGGGGGGGGGGGGGCTAAGTGTGCACTTCTGTGAATGACAGTCAATGCATAGCCACTGTGCCCAATTCTTGCATTGACAAGAATGACAAAATCACTGGAGGAGCCCAACAGATGGATGCCTGGTCATCCTCACGACCAGCATACACTTCTGAGGGTGGAAATTAAACCGTTTTTGGATGCGACTAAGTCACGTCAACTGTGGTACTGCAGTGGAAGGCGGTTACCAGCAGGTGGCGAAGCAATTAAGCAACTGAAGGCAGTAGGCCCCATTTACTGGAAGTGAATGATTTGATTATGAGAGTTGCTTTGAATAAAAGTAGCCGGTAAGGCGTGTAATAACTACATCCCACCAGAGGAGGCGACCCTGGCCCATTGGGAGCCTTGGCTGTCATTCGTCAAACTATGACACCCCCCCCCACCCCCCCACCAGAGTGCAGTTGGTGTCACATTCAGCCTGCTCTATCCCATTAGGGAGATATTTACTCCACATTGTATTTAAGCCAAAAAATCAGCAAAGGGATATAATCTTCACAGGAGTGTAATTAGGCACGCTATATAATGTATAGCCTGATATAAAAAGAACAGAACTACCAAATTGTTACACACATTTCAGGTTAAATTTGTACACGTGACAAGATTTCAGAAGAACTCTCTGGGCCGAAGGCAGGGTACGGCTTCCTCGCGTGAGGCCACAGCGGGCGGGCTGGGAGGGGTTAATGCGGCACAGCTCGCTCGCAGGATCGTTTATTGACCGAGGGAGAAGGTCTCCTTTCTCGGGAGCGAGTTAAGCTGGGCCGTCTTTTGTTTGACGCTGCCCATTTGGGGAAAGCCTATCCCTGACCTTCCGCTGGCGAGACTGATGACAAGGACGCGGCGCGCTCACCTTGACATTCAGCAGGCTAAACGGCTTTTCCCAGCCCCGGCCGGCAAACAGTGAGCCGCGTGACGAGAAGCCGGGAGCTAATGAGGCTGTACCTGGGAGGACGTCAGCAACACCATAAAGGGACCGTGACTGCAATTGGCTGGTGCTCAGGGAGGCGGGGCTGCTCTTAAAAATACATGCGAAAGCCACGCGGGCATGCAAACACAGCATTCGTGACACAGATTGCATCACCAATGAAGGTAATAATCATTATCAGTGAAGGCTGGACCCGCTAACAGTCCTTATATGGATATGTTAGCATTAGTTTGTGACACCACAGGTTTTAATTGCTACCCAGCCTCGGACCCTTTGGCTCGGCTCCTCTGTTTTATAATAGTGGGAGACTCCTGCCACAGGCTTGTTTTTAAGTGCCATTAGTAATTAGCCTGGGGTCTAATTGGCCATCCTGCAGCACCAGGGTGACAGTAGTTAGGGAATGATGCATTGTGGGAGATGTAGTCCAGGCCAGATGAAGCATAGAAATGCTGACCCCTGCCAGTATTTCTGTTGGAAAGACTTGGCGCTGATCACGCCAGAGGTTCCTCTAACTGGGGCTTTTATGGCGTGGCGGGCACATGCGGTGCCCTTCGGCATGGCCCTCCTCATCATCGCTGTTGTCAGGGCGCTGGCTCTGTCCTTCGTCCCTAATGAGAGACGACAGTGTCTGGTGGAAACAGCACTAACCTTTCCACTTGTTTACAGTGTGCTGTAACAAGCTGGGGAGGGGGTGGGGGACGGGCGGTGGGGAGTCACCTCTCCAAAGTTTACACCCAAGCTGGGGAAAAGCCGGAAACTGTAATGAGGTACCGGAGGGAGCTGATTTTGGCGGCCCGGTTGGCGTGGAGACAGTGCCGGCCAGCTGGGGAAATCTCTGGGTCTTCCAGAGTCATGCAGAGGGGCCGCTGCACACTAACGGCAAAACAAAGCACAACATCAGCGTGCAAACGTGCTGTGGGGGCCGTGTGTCTCCCCGTGACTGCCATGTGAGTGCGTGAGGTGTGCTGGGGAGTGGGGGGCATGCTGTGGGAAGTGTCACAGCACACGTGCCGATGAGTCACCGTGATACAGGCTCAGGGTACCCCCCAATAAGTGAAATCCACCCCCCCCCCCCCCGCACCGCTGTGAAACCTGTATGCCATCAACATCCGTGCAAATTTGCACATGTCAGATGCCCTTGGGGGCCACTGTTTACCACGGCAGCGGGTCACCGTGACACCGCGAGCTTTCCGGGTGCCATGCCGAATCGTGGAGTGTTTCCCACCTTCTTCTGTACTGAGACCTGCATGAGTTTCAGCCTGTCGCTGTCCCTTGCCCCCCCAAGGGGGGGCGGGGGGGGGGGGGGGGGGGGGGGGGGGGGGGGGGGGGGGGGGGGGGGGGGGGGGGGGGGGGGGGGGG
>JAODKC010000064.1:7742196-7753864 GCA_026777985.1 Mormyrops attenuatus
GTGGCACATGCCTTGGGGGAAGCCAGTGCCCGGGCCCCCACCTTCTCCGACTGGGGCACTCGGAAGGTGATTCCCCCCCCCCCACTCGTGACTCTCCAGCCTATGCAGCACCGTGGAGACCCCCCATGCAGGCAGCCGCAGCACAGCCAGACCGGCCCCCCCTTGTGCGTCACCCCTCCTGACAGCCCCTCCCAGAAGAGCCGCTGGATGTGGGCTCTCGGGCATGCGGCCCTCCCCAGCTTGTCCCAGTCTCAGCTCCACTGCGGCGGTTCCACTCCCGGGAGGGTCCCACCATGCAAAAACGAGGACCTACATCGGAATTTAGCACCTACTGAAGCCTGTGCGCATTCAGTAAAAGGTCTCATCCCAACCCTAAGCTTTCCAGGACAGACCCCAGATCATCGCCATCCCAGACATACGGCCCATATTCTTCCCGCTTACAATCCTGAACTGGGACAAGCTCTCATGCTGAATTATTATTGTTATTACAAAAATTATCAACATCATATTTTTTTGTATATGATTCTGAATTGGGACACGCTCTCACACTGAATTATTGTTGTTATTATAAATATTACCAACATCATTAATAAGGCAGTAACTAATGTATAGCAGCAGTCTAAAGTGCTAAAATTCCTCCTGGTCATACAGTTCATCATAGAGAGAAAGGTCGGGGCAGGGGCCCCAGTTTGGGAGCCCAGGTGTATTTACGGCCAGCTCTGCAGGCTCTCCGCCCTGCAGCTCCTCTCAATGGCAGACAGACTTTCTGCTTTAGTTCTATCCATCTCCGAGCCCTCATCCAGTACAAGATCGCTGGGGGGTGCCGGAGCCTATTCCTGCGAGGCGGGGGAACACCTTGGATGTGCCAGTCCATCGCAAGGCACACACACACGCACACACACACACACATTTGGAGATGCCAGTTCACATACCTCCGTGGCTTTGGGCTGTGGGAGGCAACCAGTGTACCAGCATGAAACCAGCAACACAGGGAGAACATGCAAATCCCACATACACATGGAGTGGGGGCAGGATTCAAACCGGCAACCTACCGAGCCACCATCCCATCCCGCTCATCATGCGCCCTTAAGGTGTGCCCTTATGCAAAGCTTTAATAAACCATCCTCAGTTCATCATTTCATTGATGCCCATTTCCTGGCTGAAAAGCCATGCCAGATTCTGCTCTTGACTACCCAGAAGGCCATGGGGTGAAGACACAGCCTCCCCCCCCCAGTGTGTCATATGACTGCTAGGCACTTCACACCTGACAAAGATGGAGGCACAGGGCCAGGAACCTGGTCCCCGCCGCTGCCGTTTGCTGCGACATTACCACAGGAGACCGTGACTCACTCTTTTAAGGACCTTCCCGCGGCTGACGGCCACTCTTTAAATCCCCGGACCCTCCTGAACCACACATTTCCTTAATTGCTCGGCTGCTCGTAACCCCGCTAATTGGCTGGCCTTCTTCCTTCCTGTTTCAGAGTCATCTGGACTCGGCCTGCCGGGGCGGGGGGGTGGATCCAAAGGGCACAATTAACAAGCGAGCATGCAAATATGGCAGGAGAGGACGGCGACTGTGCCCTCCGTGTTTACAGTGCAAATGCGGGCTGTTAGCGGGCCACAGCCGGCCACCTGCCAAGGGGTTCTGGTGGCAAGTATGGCATGGTTTCCGGCCCGTTCCAGCAAAGTGGGGTCCAGTCTTCTGCGAGTCCTGGAGCCGATGTTTCTAGGATTGGGGAGCAGGAGGACTGGTTTGAAGGAAACAGCAAAATGAGAGAGATTCGAGTTCGAGGGCAGTTTGTGGTGCAGCTTTTAAATGGGGAGGCCCGTGTACCTAGGGGGCGACAGAGAGCTTAAGAAGTGAGTCTGACCCAAGCACTGGGTATCCACTTTTGAAACCAGCAGCTGAGAAGCAACACCACTTCAGCGCGGGCGATAAACGTGTCAGCACTACATGTGGGTTATAAACCATGAAACACACACACATCCAAACTCCAAACACAGTAATTCTGATCAGAGTCCTGTTATGGCAATCCTGCTTCATTCCTGCCCCCCCCGCCCCCCTGCACTGAGCTTAACATGTTCCTGAGCCGCAGCTCCCAGCCGGCTGAGGCCTCTCCGCTTCTCTCCTGACATGGGGAACGCTGTGTTTATTCTCCACGCCCGTCGCACACCGTGGCCACAGTGGGGTCACACAGGGGGCAGCCCGCGATCGTCTCCGACCTGTTTTCCATCTCTGTCATGCGCGCCGGACAGGAGGGGGCCCCAAGACCCAGAGGGCCTGTGCTAAATCTGCTAGCGCTGCCGCTGCCTTTTGCGTTAACTCCCCCCCCCCCCCACCCAAGCACAGCTGTGCCGTCTTCCAGTCACCTGGGACGATTTGACTCCGGCGGGTCACCAAGCTGACCGGAGTCTGGCCCTCCTCCTGCCCCTCTTCAGGAGGAGCCCCTGTGGCATTAGCACAGAAGAAGGCAGCGTCCATCTTGAAGGAGGGGGCGCTGTTTATGGTGATTGGTCCCACCTGCTGCTCTCTCCTGGCTCCTCAAGGGTTTTTTTCTCCAGTTTAGACAGTAACCCGTTACCACGTCCTTCCTTTATTTCAGACCCAAACATTTGAACTGTCCAGTGCAGAGTTGGTATGTTTCCATCCCAGACGAAACTGGACCTCCATGTTTGTCACCCTTTCTCTCCCCCCCCCTTCTGAATTAACCTACGGTCGTGTCCCGTGTCACTCTACCCCACTGGCACCCAAGAATGAGGGGACAGTTGACGAGAGACTCTGTAACTCTGAGATGCTCTCTGCTTCCCCGGGTTACTGGAGAAGCAAGCCCTGCCGGATGGATCCGCCACGCCCCCCCTCCCCCCCCGTGCCCCCCTGAGCTGGAGACACGGGCTCTATTAGCAGTGGCTCACGGGGTGACGCGATGAGCACCGCAAATCCGGCATGAAATTAAATTTAAAACTTGGACCACATCATGTTGTTCTTCTGATACTTCGCCAGATACTGTGAGAACCACGCGCACGTGCATGTGTGTTAGCAGGTTCCTGGGGAGGATCGGCACGTTCTCGTGAAAGTGAGACATTCACATTGGCGCTGGCGAGTGAGAAGGGAGATGGAGCGTGATCCTTGTACATCTCGGGTCGTATGGGGCGTGACATAAATAGCCGCTGTTGTGTGATGGCCAGCAATGCTTGACGGAGGGATCTGACCAGCCGTTTACCAGGCGTGTGAGCTTGTGTCCGCACCGTAATACTTAGGGGGGTAAAGATTCATGGAGGTGTGAAAATCAGGGGCTAAAATGGCCCCACACTAGCACTGGTTAGGCTCTGCTGGATTCTCCATCTCTAGTGAGATCTGGTACCCCAGCGGTTTGGCCTGATGGACACGTCTGTCTGTTCGCTGAAACCCACTGCAGCCCGCTGCTAGATCTCACGTCTTCGAAGCCTCCCGCCCTCATGCAATCTCTAAGCCTGTTCTCTCAACCTAATTTACACAAAAAAAGGGGAATACACTAAAGCACGTGGTATTGGGGCACGGGTGCACGCGGTGCAGGGATGGTGTACGCGGGCACTCCGGTGTACCGGGGGCCCGGATTAGCGCAGGAAGAAGACGGCGCCGCGTGATTGCCGCTCCGCGCCCCCCCGCTGTTACAGACTGTTCCAGAGGAGCTGTGATTATGCTAAATCGGATCCGGACCGCCCGCAGTGGCGTCCGCCAGTCATGGAGCGCGCTGTGCCCACGCCGGAGGGTTTCTGATGACGTGACCGCCAGCTGCCCCCCCTCCCCCTCATCACCGTACATCCTGCAGCCTGTGGGGGGGTGTCTCAGGGGTGTCCGGAAGGAACAAGCACCATGATCTCAGGTAACAGAACGAAGGACAGGGCCAAGCCAGGCCGGGTTTGGCTGTTTATCGAATGCAGACAGGAAGTCGGGTCGGGACGTCGATGTCATTAAGAACACAGGGAGTGGCAGGTCTGACCGTCACCAAATCATCTTATAATAAGACGCAGGCTGACTGCATGACAACCAGGGTTCATCCAATCGCAAAACGCTAGGTCAAAAATGGGCCGCTTCCTCCCGGATCCCGCCACGCTTCCCGGTTTGGACCAGGACGGAAAGCTGCATTCCTTACCGCCGGCTGTCTCGCTCTGCCACGCAAAATCCCGCTATGTCCCGCTACGGCTCCACAATATGCAAAGGACAAATGTCAGCCAAATTTAGCAGAAGCCCTAACTGGGGAAAGAAAAAATCCAGTTAACGAATCATAAATGGTGGTAAAAGAGCAGTTTCCGGGAAGCAGGCGGTACTTCGGCAGATAAATATGCGATGGGAAGGAAACAATATGAAGCAGCTTCCTTTGCGAGGTAGAAAATTGTAATATCTGAGCTCACATTTAGGCATCAGCTAGCAGCACTACTTATTAAACCGGGACAAGCTGTGTTTCCTGTAGACGATCTCAGATGGAGCGAAACTGGATTCTAACATGGAAAACTCCTGGTATCACAGATAAGAGAAGCAATCTGAACTCATCTAATATGCCTGAGGGTATCTGGGGGGTAGGGCTGGCGGTGATGTAGCCCGCCTGACATTTTAGACTCCGAAAAAAACATCTCCCAAGCACGCCACTTTGTGTCCGAGTATATGCATGTGGTTGGAGCAGATCTCCTGGTGGGGGGGCGGGGGGTCAGGGGTCCTTCCTGGACGTCTAGACAGAGCTCCATCCCATTCGGGGACTGGGTCATGTGAGCACAGCATGAGTCTTGCAGGACTCAAATGGGGGTGAATGTTGTGTTTTTTGCTTTTTTGGTTTTGGGTCACATAGTAACTGCAGTTTCAGATCATGAGATGGAGCCACCTCATCTGCTCTGAGGTCCGCGACTCCGCCTAGCCTCCAGCCCACACAGTCACATGACCTAGCTAACTTCAAGCAGTCCACTTACCCTGCTTGCTGTCCTCCCCAAACAGCCCACTTCGTTAAAACAGCTCATCTAACACCAGACACCAAGAGTCTGAAAATTAATGTACTTCTGAGAACTACAGAAAAAAAATATTGTGCAAAATATATCTGCGGTTTGCGACCCTGACCCGTGTTATTCACATGCAGGGGTGTCAGTTTATGCAAATAGGCCTTTTATTTTAGTTTGGCACCGACCATAATGTGAGAATAATTACCGGAGATGAAAAGATTGGGCGGGTGACATCAATCTAACATTAAATGTTAAACGGCTAAGCGATGCCGTGACAAAAGGCTCGTGTACAGCCCGCCATGCAGGTGCTGCTGCACACCCACAATGCACTGCTGTTTCAACAAGCCTTGTTGTGCATTTCTGTACCCAGTTCAAAAGTGCGGAAAATTTACTTTGCCATTCATGCAAGTCCTGATTGTGTATTGGCCCCTGTATCCATCAGGCTCCGCCCATATCAAAGAAGCCACACCCCCTTCACATGCTATTTTCTATTAGTGGTGAGGGCTCCAAGCTCTCATTGGCCTTCATCCACTCCAGACTGTACCCCATTGGCTGGGAGGGCATCAGTAAAAGATTCCCTGGAGAGATCACATGACATCCAACACAGATGAAATCCAACGAAGCCATCATCTCACGGACCCAATGCCCAACCCCCTGGCAGAACAAACCCTGGGGGGGGGGGGGGGGAGATTGGGAGCAGCAGTAATGAAAACAGGAAAATCTGACGCGAAGCTACAGCACACCTCAATCAAATTACACGGACGCTGGATGAACATGTTAGTCTTGGACTTATTCATTTGCATAAAACAATTACTCTAGGAGTGCCGGCCTCAGTGTCGCCGAGACGCTAGGCTTCGGGGTGCTGGCGGCTGCATCACGATTGCTCGGCCGACTATAAATCAGCGGCCGGCTCCAGCCGAAGCGCTTTGCGCACTTACAAGCCGTACAAATTTAGCTAAACACAGAATGCACACGTAAATATTCCTGCTGGCATGGCAACCATCTTGATGCCCATCAAGAGCTGCATAAATGGAGGATAACACAGAGCACAGAGGCCAACGCGGCGGGGACATCCGACACCACGCTGAACCGGCCGCTCCTGAACTCGTCACCAGCGAGATCCCAGAGTGGGAATTCCAGTCCTCTTTGCAGTCCGTTGTCATATGTGCTGTGATGGGCCACCACAGGCCCTGTCTGCGTGTTAATTGGCTGGGGCCAGCGCCAGATGTGTGTGTGTTTGCAGTCTCCGATGATGGAGGGAAAATGCAGCACGGTAGCTCCTCAAAACCAACCAGTGCAAGATTGGCTTTATGTGACTAGTGGCAAAAGAGCCAAGCCGGGGTGGATGAGAATGTTTACACCCTTACTGTCTGTCGGTACTGATTGCAAGTGGAACCCCCTCTCCCCCTTCATCTACATGCCTCCCACCCCCAATACCTGAGCAGAGTGGAGAGATATCACTGGGAATTCTTTCCATCCGTGGCCAAAGTGTGCCGGAGCGTCGGTGTGCCGCATCGCTGGCCCCTGATCCCTGCTTTTGTGCCTCCGTAGCCTACAAGCTGCCCGCCTTGTTTATTTGTCTGTCTGCACCGGCTGGCGCCCTTGAACTTGGCCCCCGCAATACCCCAGCCCCCACTCAGGGGGACTAGTTCAGGTCACGCGGGCCAACGGAGGGGGGGGTGAATGGCCCTCTGGAGGGTCTTGCGCTGAATGGCCACGGTGGATGAGGCGGGAGAGACGCAGAGGAGGAGGAGTAGCCCCCCCCACTCCACTGCGGGCCCCGTGTGCTGGGATTACTGATGAATGGAGACAAAAGGACAGCAGCGCACAAAGGAGGCGCAGAGTCGGAGGGGGAGACACTCCTTGTCCTTGTCCCCCCTCCTCCGCCCCCTGCCACCCCCCGGGCTGGAGAGGCATGCAGATCGGTGGACATGCATGTGATCGCCTGGCATTGTGATTCACAGGAAGCTTCATCAACGTCAATACTCAATCAATACCGCGTCCCGCGGGGGAATCTCCGCCCTCCTGCACACTCGTGCCCCCCCCCAGCCTCCCCGTGGTATCCGAGATCAAGCCTCTCACATCTGGGTCAATACGGACACTAGCAAATAAAGGGGGAAACAACAAACGGCAACGCAGGTCATGCCGGTGACGGGCATGGGTGCGCGCACGTGAGGGGGGGCGGGGGCTTCACTGGCCCGGTGTGAGGAGGCAGAACTATCTTCCATTATCCCAGCAGCCCCTGGGCTGCCAACGCCCTCGCTGTTTAAAGCACCAATCAGCAGTCAGCGCAATTTGAGGAAGCAGCCAGTGGGTGCAGCCTACTCCCACGCTGACCGCACACGTGCTACAGGCCCGTACCGCCGCAGCAGCGCCAACTACACCCATCTTCATCATCATCATCCTTACTGTTATTAGGGCTATCAGACACTGAGATACTGTTCCTGTGTTGCGGCCATAAAAGCCAGCCCCCATGCGATGTGTCTGTACAGCCACGGCTGCCCCCCTCCCTCCTTGAACCTTGTGCAGTTTAGAGTGGGCCCAGGCACAGACACAACACCATTGACATCTGCTGGGACCCAGAGGTTCCCATTGCGCATCCCCATGCTCCCCCAGGCCACGTCTGTCAGTCAGCCACAATCCCCCCCCGCCATCCCCCCGACTCCGCTCTTTGTGCCCCCCTCCCACAACTGCCCCGGGCAAGTGGCATTCTTGTTTCAGTCGTGGCTCTCCTGTTGAGACTTGATAACATAGCAGCGGTGCACAGAAGTAGGAGCCTGCATGCGTGTGCCTGTGCGTGTGTGTGTGCGTGACACCAGCCTGGGCCTCTCCCTGCTCACACTGAGCCAGCCTCATGCCAAATACACCCACAAAGCCCCGGACGTCGGCTCCACGCTACTTCTGGGAAACTCAATCTCACGCAACACTCTGAAAATACAGATAACACATGGGAAAGGCGGACGCCTCTAATGGGCTCGTTTGGGAGTTCACACGTTCGTTAGCAGGTTATTCTTTTACCTGTCCTCTGTCTGTGTGATTTGCCTTCCTCTTCTGTTCAACCCCTTTTAACTGCAGTTACCTACTGCGAGAGCACACGTTTACAATCTATGAGAAAAATATTTAAAAATGAAAATCCATTCATCCATCCATCTTCCAAATGCTCACCCAGTGCAGGGTCACTGGGGATCCTGGAAGCCATCCCAGGCACAGGACACAAGGTCGCCCCACCCCGACGGGGTGCCAGTCCATCCAAGGCACGAAAATAAATACAATAATGAAAAGGAGGCCGGCAAGCTCTAGGAAGCAGAAAAAAGCAAAGTAACAATATAGATATAAGAAAAGCTTACGAAACTACTATGAAACTATAGTAAAGTGACACGAGATGATGTAACATGCAGCCAAATGTGTTTACATGTTTTTTTGTACTCTCTTCCTCCCCATCGCAGGTGAGTTACTAAGCAAACAGAGGGTATTATGGGGTCAGTACCCAGTGGGGGGGGGGGGCTGCCAGAGCTCAAGCCACCCCCAGCCCCACCCTACCGTAACTGTCCTGAAACACTTTTCTCCACAAACTCAAAGTCGGCCAGTTCTTTCCAGGAACAAGACATCCACTGCGAATCGGCCCTAAGACTGACGTGTGATCCGCCACTTTTTAATCTCCCGCGCCTTGCAAAAAATAAAATAAAAAATCCTCCATTTCCAGAGCTTTTCCCAGGATAAATAAATACCACAGGTGAGAAATCTGACTTTTGCGCCTTTTTTATTTTTATTTTTTAAATCACAGAGTTTCATGCAGTCTGACGACTGAGTCTTAGCAACACGGCAGATCGAGAAACATGCACTTGCAAGGTGGAGAGTCACAGAGATCAGGGGTGTTGTGCTTAGAGAGAGCACCAGAGGTTTACCACACCTTTCATTTTAATTTAATAATGTTTAAACAATTTCTTTGGGGTGTGGAGAATCGGAAATATATGGCCTTTAATCTGTGAAGATGATGTATATTTTGGCTGTAGTGGGATTTGTCTGCACTCTTCTGCATTTTAAATGCACCCCAGCCTCCTGTCTTCTAACCTGATGGTGGCGTAATGGGCTAGGTTCTTGAGGTGCCAGTCTCACAATCTTTCTGGAGCCGGCCGGCATGTCACGAAAAAGCCAGCCATCTGTTAAGGTACGAGAAGCGAATAAATCAAAGCTATAATTCTCACACACAGTCAAAACTTTTTTGGCACTAATGTGCAAGGTGGAAATAGGGAATCGATGAAAGAGCCGTTTTACCTATTGGCTGGCGTAAGGGAAGCTGGCGCAGCGCGGTACACAGCAAGGGAGCCGGATACCAGCCGATCGAAAGAGACGATGGAACTGATTGATCAATCAGCTGAATGTCATTTGGTGGGTTGCGTTTCTATGACAATGTTACCCTTAAAGCACCCCTCACAGATTTTTCCCATTTTCTGGTAAAAAATTTTCGACTGGGGGGGGTGGGGGGGAATACATAAATAAACAGTGAAATGACACGGACCGCAATCAGGCAAAAATCAAGACGAGATTAAAATGCAGTTCCACGGAACACCGGGAGGTCCTCTAATTTGCGTGTGGCTGTACACTCCAGTGATTATGCAGTACAAAGACTGCGACTGTCTACCCCCGTGACATCAACTATGATGGGATGGGGGGCAGGCAGACAGTAGTAAAGGGCTGCAAGTCTGTAGGCCAAACAAAGGAGAATGGCACCTCTCCCAAAGGTACGGTAAGACGACTATTAAAACAAACGAAAGAAGAAGCAAACGAATATACCAAAACAGATTCATGGAACATGTCCAAATAACCAGCCAGCCACCAGCTAGCCAATCACAGCTGTGGTTCCAAGCCCCACCCTCCCTGCCTTGCCTAGACGGCGTCACTGTGTTGAAAACTGGCAGTGGGTATGTGTATGCCAGCGCTGGGTGAAGGGTGGAGGTGGTGGTAGGTGGTGACGAGGGGGGGGCATGCTGTGACCGTTGTCTCCGCAGCAAGCCGCCCTGAAGCCACCGATTTGATCTCTGTAAAGGGTAACATCTGTCGGCTGTCATTCTGGTAAGATTGATGACAGGCGAAAGGATGTTGGTATGGGGTGGGGGGAGCGAGGGTGGAGGAGCAGTGCCGGGGGCCAGCGAGGGAGGAGGGAGAAGAAAGGGTGTCGAAGGAAGGACTGAATGGTGGCCATGCCCATCCAACGTCTGCTTCTGGCAGGTTCTGTGGAACAGGAGGCCGTCAGCCTCAATCAGGCTCTCTGGTGCTGATGTTGACTAGGCCTGTGGAGTGTGGGCCACAGAAGCGATGGAGAGGGAGATGGAAGGGGAGGAAAAAGAGGGAGACGAAGGGAGGTAGAGTGGGAGAGAGGGCAATACGGAGAATATACGGCAACATATGGGAGGTGGAGCTGAAAGGGGTCATGTGATCATTGGTGAAGATGCTTTCACTTGCACGACACATATAGGAATTTGGAACCAGGAGACTGTCATCCTGGCCGATCGTGCACACGCACGGCCGCATGGCTTAAGGAGAGGAAGGTACCGCTCTCAGGAACCTAATTATTGCTCTTTCGGAAAGGAAAGAGCAGCAGGTTCCATTGGTTTCTGCTGGTGAATGCGTATTTCCGGCGTGCATGTGGGTTCGTGCATTCGTGTCGGGGGGGGGGGACGAGTTAGGGCCAGTTAAACAGGCAAGGAACAAGCAGCGAAGTCCTCTCTAACCGCCAGCGAGGGAGCGCGAGCCGTGTCACAGTGCAGTGTGTGGGTACGGGCCATGAATAATTCAGCACTCCTGCAGCGGGAAGGGAATACGCACGGACAGTGACCCCCCCCCCCCACCCCCTGCATGCAAAAGTTTACTTCACCAGATCCTCATTCTCAGAGAAAGGGCTTGCGAGCCTTGCCAGTAAACAAGCTACTGCCATTTAACTTGACCTCACGTGGAAAGCACGGCTCGTACCATTATACAACACCCCCCCGCCTCCTCAGCTTAAAATAAAATCACTTCCTCTTTTAACAAACAGCAAGTCCAGAGCAGTGTCAGTGACCCAGCATCCCGGTCCTGTGGATGTAAAAGCAATCGGAGCAGGATCAGGGATCCTGTACGGTACTGAGCAAACTGTACCATATGGCAACATGGACTGTACCAACACAAGCAGATGTGGGGGGGTGGTTATACAAAAAATACCGCGCCCAATATAAAAAAGAAAGCAGTAAACTATATATAACTGACACGAAATCAATGGCAAAGATTATGATCAGCATCTCTTATTGTTATATAAAAGTCCATTGTTGAGTGTTTATAAGAGTATAAATACCATTGTAACAGGCTGTTAGATTTACTTGCACAAAGTAACATATCCTAAATATTTTAACATCTCCACTGCACATTCCCGCCCATAGCACTGGGAACATGGAGTTCCTGTCTGTGCACTGAGGTCTATCCACTGTTTTCTCCAATGTCACCCCCCCCAACCCCCGCCATCCAGCTACCAGTCTGCTGGATGTAACAAAAGCAGCTTCATGCTAATGTGCTTCATAGGTCCAGCTTGCTGTCTTGGTTCTGTGTGCATTCAGAGTGGGTCATCCTGCCTGCAGCCCACCTGCCCATGTGACAGCGAGCGGGACAGGATGGCAACACCACCACCGTGGAGAGGGTGGGGGGCGGGCCTGCCGAATCACCCGGGGGG
>JAODKC010000064.1:7771308-7787488 GCA_026777985.1 Mormyrops attenuatus
CCACCCAAGCCTACGCCGCCCCCCCCCCCCCAGCCTGGTTGTCCCTCATCTGCCTCCCTGAAACCAATATGCCTAAGGTGGGATCTCTATTAACCTGTGCAGGAATAAATGATTTGGGCTCCTTTGCTTGTCTGTTTGCACTAAATGTTATGCCTGTTAAGTCTGAGCAGCTTAGAAATAGTGACTGAAGATCATCTTTGGGATGTCAAAATATGGTGCCATTTTTTGTTTAAACTTACAAAGTTCATTTTCACCATCCATAAATATTTAATGGAACTCGACATAAAGCTGTTAATGTTTAACCACCCTTATGGTTGAACATATGCCAGGGGCAGAGAGGGTTGGGAAATGGCAACAGCGTGGGTCCGCTGTAAGACTGGCTGACCTCGCCCAACCCAAATTAATCCGGAGGGTTCCGCAAAAACAGCTTTTATGCACTCCGTATTTTGATTTGCACTCTGGTCAACTCATAAACTGAGCAAAGCCGCAGTGACTCCACCCGTGCCCCAGGGGGCGCCTCGTCGATCCCGGCCGGGCCTCTACTTTGGATGACGATAGATTGGCTTGGGGCAGACAGAGGGAGGGCGGCTCACCCCTACATGCAGATGAAGGCGTCCGACGGAACGAAGCGCTCTTAAATTATGCATAGCCAGCCCCCACTTTTCACCACAGCTCCTTTTGTTTGTTGCCATAGTAATCATTCGCGGAACGGAGTTTTAATTACACCTTTCTGGCGTTGTGTTTTGCCCAGTGGTCACTGTGTTCCCTGCTACCTGAGGCCGTGACAGATTAATTGCAGGCAGTGGTGAAGTGACAGGCGCAGACTGGAGGGGGGGGGGTTTGCGGGCAGCCAGCGTGGAAAGGTAGCCACATGAGCGCATATATATATATATATATATATAATGTATCTACATGCAAAGACAGTAGCCTACAGTATGTTGGCATTTGGGTTGGAATTGACTTATCCCAGCATCTAAATGTAACTTATGCTATCTAAGGCATTCACACACAAAGACAATGCCTAGTTTTCTAGAAACAAATTGTATCTTTGTATCTTTATTTCCTTGATTTACACTCCAGTGTAAAGTTTATTAGGTATGCCTCCTCATTAACATAAACACCCAATCATATGGCTGCACCTGAAACCAAGCAGCACACAGTCTGGGTCAAGAGGTTCACTTCCTGTGTGCCTATGAATTACAGCTACTAAGGTGAGTGAGCTTAGAGGCTCTGAACACAGTGAGGTTGTTAGGGTTATCTCATAGGCACCATCCTTGGATTGAAATGTAACAGGATCTAAAGTTTACAGGGAATTAGCACCTTGCTAATGAGAGAGGTGGAGAATGAGCAGACTCTTTAAAGCTAGCTTTAAGGCCACACATTCCAAAATAACAGCTCAGTAGGCGAGTAGGACGGCTTCTCTAAACTCCTCTACCCTTGAAGCAGTTCTGGAGGCAAAGTCTGACCGGCTCCTAGCTAGGTGCATCTAATGTAATACCTTTATGGGGACTCTCCCTGATATTTCTATGGGTAAAACCCTAATCCCAACAATGATGACCTTAACCCCACCCCAGCCCTAACCTTAACCATAAGTAACCAAACAAAATACAAGACTTTTGGCAGTTTTCGTTTTTTGATTGCATTTACAGATTTATTTAAAACTGAGATCGATACTGTAGGGACCCAAAAAATGTCCCCATGAGCTAAAAAGTAACTAAAGTCTTGCTATGTTGTTTTAGCAGAGACTTTGAGTCAGCTCGTCACAGAGGTGGTCACACGGCTCTGGGTGTTGGAGGGTTACGGACCCGCCGATCGTGATGTGGCGCAGCGGGCCGCCTCCCGCTGTTTTCCCAAGGCCTGTCCTGTGATCCCGCAGCCGAGATGCTGACACATTCTCCCGCCACGCGTGTATATAACATCTGCATGTGGTGCCTGCATCAATAACAATGTGATAATGAGCAAAGACACAATGATGCACCGGAACAGCGACGGTTAGGGAAACTGGGGCAGGGCGGGGGGGTGCAGCCTAGCAGGTCATAAAATTCTACAGCAGGAATCGCTCGCTGACACCGCGCTTGATGAAGCCGACCGCGGGACCCACCCCCGGCTTAATTGCCCCCACGGTGACGCTTTGAAGGGCTATTAAACCTGACTTACTCCTTCGTTTCGGCAGGAAGGAGTAAAACCAAGTGACTCTGACGGGATCCGGCATTCTCCGCCCTGTCCACGTTTCCGCCCCCACACTTCCTTGTGATAGACGCCAACCGAAGGAGTGGAAAGCGATATTAATTAAGAGCAGATTCGCCATTGACTCGGCCTTGTACATAAGACAAAAGGTTAAGTAAATGTCAGAGTCGCTATGGCACTTCAAACAATGAGTATTAGCTTTGGAATCATTAATGTCTGCTGAGGGAAACGCAGTCAAATTGGGTGCCTGATTGCCAGAGTACGGGAGGCTTAAACCCAGTCTATAGCTAAACTGGCACAATTTACAGTGCAAGATGGGCCATGAGGAGATCCATAATGCAAGGCACGAGCCACACCAAAGTCTCCCCTCAAGCCTAACAGCAGAAGTTACTTCCGTGTGCCAGGAGGCACCCTGACACACACCTGTAATTTCCCAGAGTGCTACCATCACGGGTCCTGAGCTGGAGAGATGAGATGTTTCCAGGTGGCATGTTACCTTCCGGGAGGGGGGGTGTCTGGATCCTTTACGGCTCAGCGTGGCCCAAAACAGCTCCTCTCTTCGCAGATCCACTGGGATGTGTTTGTTTTCATGGCGGACCCAAACAGCGCTCGCCTAAACTCCAAAACCTCTCCACTCCCCTAGCCTTGAGTTAAAAATAAATTAAAAAACAGCATATATAAATAAATAAATGGGCCGGATCAATGATTGGCAGCTTAGAATTGAAAGAAATTGCAGGAGCGTTCAAGCACCAGTAAGGTAGCGTTCCTGAACATATGGCGTTTTAATTCCCGATTGTCTCCTCTGGATAAGTCCGGCCTGAAGAATCTCTCCCACCATCAGGGAAATATCTAAATAACCCAAATGCTTAAGAACAAAGGGCTTCAATTTCCTCTGAAATGGGTTTTTTTTCCCACGGAATTACGAAGCCGAAATCACTGCTCATTCCTGATTTATTTTTCTTTGTAATTTCTCTCTCTCGCTCTCTGCTGAATTCCAAGCCACTGTCTCCATGACTAAAATGCACAAATAACCACACTTCACTAGACGCTGCATACCCTATACTATCATACGTGTACAGAAGATGCACATTTTTAATCAAAGGGCAGCCTGTGTGTTGGTTGTAACAGATTATAAATTGAATACAGCTATAGTTTGTTGATTTCTGGGCTGAGGGGCAATATTTAGGTGGTATTTACTGAGACCGGTACGCACCCCTGTAGTACACAATGCCACATGCTGTGCAATTCGCATGAAGCGTCCGGCACACATTCTGGTGATGTTTTGTGCTTAGCTTACAACTGGGATGAGGTTAAAGTGTAGGAAAATACAACCTGGTCAATCTAATGGCTACATGGACTGGGAGGTTACAGGCCACTTACAGTGTTGTACAGGAAATCTGCCAGTTTATTCCCAGCTACAGAATTGTGACCAAACTCACCTTGAGTATGAATCCCTTTCTGAGCTTCCTGGTTATGGGAGTCATTCACTTCAGTGTACAAATGGGTGGGAGTGACTTGGTTTGGCCTTCATGATCAATGCTGGCCAATCAGCCACGGACCTGCTCCTTGATTCCGTGACCTGTCCAACTTCTCCTGGATGTCTAGCCATCCAGCGGCCTAAAGAAGAGGATCCTGGATTTAACTAACCTTTGTACCACATGATGAACAAGCTTTATCAGTCGCAAATGCAATAAACTGAGCTCGCCCTTAAAAAAATGAGCTCTTTGCTGTGTGTAGTATGTGACACACACCCTCTACAAAAGATGCATCAACACGGTCGTATTAAAATCGTCAGGCCCGCTCGTAACTCCAAATCCCTGCTTTTTGCCACCCACATTGCCATTCCTATCTCTCTTTCTGATGCCCACTCCATTAATATCTAACACAACACATTCATCCTCCACTTCAGGGTTAGGGGGGGCAGAGTAGACACTGGGAGGCTGGGGGAGGGCGGGCATGCTCCCAGTGGCAGGGGCCAAGTAGGAAGCGGAAAAACAAACACCAAAAGAAGACTAGGCTGCTGATGCCAAACCCACACAAACACAGAGACACACAGAGAGACAGGTGTTGGCGTGACATCACTGGGATTTCGTTCGAGGTGCGGCGTGTCAGCGATCACAGCCAAGCATTCTCACACTTTAGCGCAACAGCTGTTCCTGGCTGGGCGTTTAAGCATCTGTAGGTTAAACACGGCGCGGCGGATAATGGGGACGATGAGAAGGGCCCCCCAGAAACCAGGAGGACCTCTCTGAGAGCCCAAGACGGGGGGTGAGGGGGAGAAAGAGGCCCTCGTCCCATCCCCCCCCCCGAATATACTCGCCTTGGATCGGTGCGCTCTTCCAGGAAAGGGAAAAACAAGGTCCTGGACTGTAATCCTCCGACACATAACAAAGCGCACTTCACAGCTGCCGTCCGTGCCGCTATCGGCTCCGGGGCCCCAACGCCTCCCAAGATGGGGCCTCCTTCATCACCCTCAGGACAAATATCTAGACAGCAATATTTTCCGCTCGAGCGCTCCGAGCGTGGTGCGCTACTCCTGCGCGTACAGGGACGGCGAGCCTGGAGTGTTTGCTGAGTGATTATTTTAATTTACTACCTGATGTAAATCTAAATGAACTGACATCGGGGCTGGAGACAGACAGAAAACAATCAGCAATAGCAGGCCTCGGCCTCCTTCAACAATATCATCTGAGGCGTTGGTGAGTAACCTTAGCAACGCCACAAGCAGAGGGGACTCCGAGGAGCCCTGTTTTATTTTGCAGGGGCTTTTGTTGTGGTGGAGGCTTGGGGGGACCTATTTTCTCAAAGGGGTGCGATTCAAAGCCGAATTAAAACATATTTCGTTCATCAAGGGGGGGATTGGGATTCTTGGAGTGCGTCAGAAATGTAGAGTGTTTCCCAGTCTGATTTCCAGCGTCAAGCGTAAATAAATTCCAGACAATCCAAAATAGAATACAAACAAGACTGCAGACAATAAACTACCAAAAAAAAAAAAAACGCAATAAAGAAAAGATATGGCTTCATATCTAAAAATATAAATGTTTTCCATGCTGTAGTGGCACTGATGTATTTCTGAGCCTTTAAAAGTCTGTCAGTCTAGATTAGAGTGGTCCAGTTGGGGGGGGCAGAATGGAGAGGGGAGAGTATTCGTGGTGCCCCCAAGTGGACGGGCCGGTCTGATCTGCTGGCCCTAGCCAGAGGGCTGTACATCACCCACACGCGGACCTCCATTAGCGCAGCAGCTTCAAGGCACCCCGGCCAATCAACTCCCCGCTCTACATGGGCCAAGATGCAGGTGGAACACGACCCCTGGACCCTGGCACTAATATTGCCCACACCAGCTCCCTCCTGGGCGCCTACACATCTTCACGGTTACAATGTCATATGCTGGCACACCTGCACCTTGGCTTCTGGGCCCTGATCTGCCTGACCCTCCCCCCCTCCCCACTCCACGACACAGTCAAGCACTGTTCAGGCTCAGACTCCATACTGTATTTCCCCTGGAAATATTGATTGGAGGAGCTTTTTCTGGGCAGAGTGAGTATTCAGAGAGAGCACACCTGAGTTGGGAACACTGCTCATACACTTATAATGGTCCTCCAGGCATGGAAGCCCATCAGTCCAGGAATTCAGTGTCCGGTGGAACATCTGAGGGCAATGTAATGCCTCAGCACCATAGTCCTCTCCGCTTGGGGGTTTGAATCCCACCTCCTGCTCTATGTGTGCATCCCAACCCTATACTGGCTAAGCATTATGGAAGACGGATGAGGATTCTCATTCTTCCAGTGTGAGTTGGTAGGAAGATGCTATTTGCAGACACAAGCTGCTTATTTGTGTTTCATATTTGCATATTGATGTTACTACTGTGGAGAGATAGATGAGATCGGCGTGAAAGAAGTGTGTCGAGATACAACTTGATATTTGTCCACATTCCGAACTGTATTTCCTGGCAGTGTGAATATTCAGACATTCCCATAGTGGGATGAGGTAGACTCTGGGCTGCGGCCCACCCACTTGGATGAGGAACACAATGACTGGCGAGGCAGAGCAGAGACAGCGCCCCCGAAAGGGTTAATGTGGCACGCGCCCAGTGCACAGGAAGCCAGCCATATGGCCAGCCACCGGAGGCCCCCACCGGAGGCCCTGCTGGACTAGTGCCGAACTGCCGGAACGAGGATCCAGATAGCTGCACATCCTCACGGCAAGCATGCGCTAATTGCATCCGGTGGCTGTCAATCAAGCCACGTCCTTCGTTTAAAAAAAAGAAAAACAGAAGTTTTTCTTGTTTCCTTTTCCGCAGTTAACCAAACAACGTCCCCCTTGGAGTCCTCTCAGTTTCCTCAGCTTATGATGGCCAAGTTGCTGCTGATATTGTGCTCCACGTGACACCAGCCATCCTTGGAGTAGCAAGCGAACACCATTAGCTGTGTGACAAGACCTACATGTCTTAGTCTTGTATCCGGGCTACTGTGAAAAAAGGAAAAAACAAAACAAAATAAAGTCACCAGGCAACCAACGAGGCATGCTACAAGGTGTAAGTCCATCTAGAGGACAGTAAACTAGTCTCATCTAAGACCACTGAAACACCCATACACCAATCACACGACCTGAGCTGAGTCTTTTTTCAGTATGGCTTCTTCAGTAAGTCACCCATACAGGTAAGACCACCAGTCTGCCTTCTTTTGGGTCCGTCGGAAGAAGCATGCGGATTCATCTGTGGGGCCGGCAGCCAAGAGCCAAATACGACCCTCGAATCCGGCCATAATTCAGGCATGTTTCTTGGTAAGCAGCCGTGAAGCCTGGCAAGGGGGCTCCAGAAAATATACACCACGTGCTCTTCTTGGCTTTGAGGGGACCATAAAATTTGGGGGTTCCGACGAGCGTCAGACCTCGGGCATGATTGCGAGCCAAGGCTTGACATTCAGACGAGCGATTATTCTAATGATCGCCATCGAAATTCCAGAGGGCCCACTAATGCATTCAAGCCCCCTCCCCAGGTGTGCATCACTTAATAAGACATGCCGCTCTGCCCTTTCACATTACGCTCAAAACAACACACGTGCTTCAATCCTCCCTTGCAAAAAAAAATCGTGCGAGTTACACAGTGGAAATTTAGATGATGTTAGGTCGCCTGGTAGGGAACTACAGGCAGCTCTTTTCAGAGAGGTGCATCAAAGCATCCGGAAAGGGGTCAAGGGGTCATTTTGGGGTGTCCTGCAGCCAATCACCACTCCTGCAAGCTAAAAAAAAACATGTAGCCAATTCGTATGGTAGAGAAGGATCAGTCTCTTTGCATGCATTGGGGTCCCGTAAAACAGCCCCCCCATCTGCTTTCATCATCCAGAAGGCCATGGATTTTCAGTACCTCCATTTACCTGAAGGGCAGCGCTAACAGGACCCTGGGGTTGGCTGCCGGTCCTGTAATGTTACCATTTTTGGGCAGCGTGTGGTCACCAGGCGATGGCAGTGTTTCCCCAACCATTATATTAGGGGGGCACCCCGCCCCCCCTTGAAGGTCAAGTTAATTTTATTTAATTTTATATTCTAGATAGCACCAGATCACAACAGAAGTCATTTAAGGTTACCTTTCCTTTAGAACAGGTCTATACATTGTCCTTTTATTAAACAAACTAAATAGCCTTATGTTATTTATCTTATTTACAAAGCAGCATGTCATTTTTGTTTGTACATGGTCACGCGTTCACAATTCTCCTCTGCTCTCTGTATCACGCATGGTGGAGTTCCACCTCGACAGACACGTGCATGCACACACCGGTGAGCACACTCCCACCAGTGGACAGAGAGCGCGCGTCCGTCTGCCCCCCCCCCCCCAAAGCTGTAAACCTAGGGGAAACACTAGATGGTCTGCATAGTTTGCATTACCCTTGGATAAACCTTATACATCCGCATGCAGTCCATACAAGCCCAACATACACTTTAAATATTTTCATACATGAATATTACAATTATGTGTGAGTAAAGATGAATTAACGTCAGCATCCTCCCCCCAGCCTAACTTAGGCACGGGCCGCACGGCAGTCCGGCAAATTTAGTTGTCCGTGTCGAGGGTTTAGTCTAACAAGCAATGCTTAGCACATCATCAAAGTAACAAGGCGAAATTAATGAAGCACAGCCAGAAATATGAACAATAAGTGTATAATAAGTTGTCTACCATTCCCAGCACTGACAGCTATTCTTCACCCAACGACTCCATCGACAGCTTTGGAGGCAAAATAAGCCCAGCCGGTGATTTCCAGAACGTCACACCACCTCAGTGTTACCGTACTGTACATCCCATCAATTCCACTGTCAACTGCAGCACACCTAGAGTGATCAAGCGTCATTTTTTTGGGGGTGGGTGGGGGACTAAAAATTGGTTAGATACACATATGAAGAACATGTGCAACACATACACGACCCTGTTTGGGATTTTATAGGTTAATTGCTGCTGGCGCCACTTCAACAAACTGCCAGTCATTATATAGCGTTACAAAACATGCTTTTGAGCGTCAGT
Source organism: Mormyrops attenuatus (assembly GCA_026777985.1). Taxonomy (NCBI): domain Eukaryota; kingdom Metazoa; phylum Chordata; class Actinopteri; order Osteoglossiformes; family Mormyridae; genus Mormyrops; species Mormyrops attenuatus. Next base: position 7,780,010 of record JAODKC010000064.1, read on the forward strand.
TTCCAAACTCCACTCTCCACTTCCTGACCCCGTCAGCACATGCAGGCTACATTTGGACACACATTTAGTCATTTTTTTTAAAGGCACTTTTTTTTAGAAAAAGTTCAGTCATGCAAAGTTTATAATTCTATTAAATGCAACAACAGGAGAGTTAAAGAACTTTGAGGAACTAATAACTACCTGGGTGGCAAATCTGACGCTGATGCCTGTGAAGGTCTTTTTGTATTTAATCTAATTTGAAAAATAAATAAATAAACAAACAGATAGATAAATAGACAAAAGTAACAAATCGCCTGGTTAAGGCTGTTAAGAAACAATGCGAGATCAATAAGCCTTAACGGTCTAGCTGTTGGATACTCGAGTCTTCCTATGGAGAGGAGTACTGCCGATTTAATTTGGAACAGGAACAAATGTTTACCCCCCCGCCGCCCCCCATACGCGAACCCCATGCATTACTGGGTTAGATAACTCATTAGGTGGCTGCCTGTCCCCCTGCTTGTCTTCTGCACTATTTATTTCTGTATTTGTGGATTTATGCACACGTTCGCTCGTACTTCCTTTATTTGTTCCCATAAAAACGAGCTCACTTCTGAACTCCGCTGACAGCGCCGCAGAAAAGTTAATCCGATATTATCAAAATAACTTCAAGGGATTCTTCCTCTGTATCTCCTCTTCCTACTTTCTAAATGAGATCAAAAGAATGCTGGAAATCGTTTAAAAAGTCCTGGAAAAAAACACATGAATGAATATATGAATAACAAAAAACAATACAAACAAAACTATCAAACCGCTTGAGTTTTCCCGTTTTGTTGTTTTCTTTTTGTTTTGTTTTTTTAAGCCAGTTTCAATTAAACTGTTCTCTTCAATAATCTAAGTTTTCTCTCTAATGTTCGGCCTCCTTTTTCTCTTTTATTCCTTTCCTCTGCCATTTCTTTTCTCTCGCTTCTTCCACAGTGGTTGCGGCGGGGGAGGGATATAATTAGCTGAGAGAGATGAATAATTGTCTTATTTCAATTACAGAAGGAGACAAATCAGTTATGTTATGGCGGAACTCGGATCAGACTTAATCCTCCATGGAAAATGACGTCCTCCCCAGTGCAAAGGACCCTCTCAGATAAAAATGGGCGGGGGGGGGGGGGGGTTTGTACGGATTGCCAAATGTAACACACATTACTATAACTTGCAATGGTACAGGGCAGTCATCACTCCAGGGTCTTCACCTGGGTGCAAAGTCTGCAAAAACTGCACCGCAATGACCCCTGACAGTCTGGGACCAATAAACCAATTTTTCTGCACTGAACCTATATGCCCCCCCCCAGCCCAGCCCAGGACCTGGCACCCAAAATGCCACATACACTGCTAAACTATAGCTGTAGTACTAAGTTCAGATACTAGAGGTGTCTTATGTGATTTTTTCCATTGATAACAATGTAGTGTCCCCCCCAGGAGCTGAGCTATTGTTCTGCTTTCTCTGAGTTTGATTCAGAAATACTTCTGAGCCCCCGGCTAGCAAATAGCAATTTCGCTAAGTTGGGGAATTTGCCGTTTTTGTGGTAGAGGTGGAAGCTTGGGTGTGCGGCTGCCAGTGTCTAAATCACAGTAAACACTGGATGCCTTTAATGCCATCTACCATCTAGAATAAAACCACGCCGTGAAAACCACTCATGTATGATGTCCTACATTAGATAGCAGCACCGTATGTGTTCTGCCTGTAAGTGATAAATACCTATGATAAATACCTATGAAGCATTATTTACATGACTCATGTGGCCTGTGTCTGTGAGAGCAACAGAATTTGGATTTTAAAAACAGGAAAATCTAAAAACCAGGATGTTGAGCAATTAATGATATGAGGTAAGACAGGAAGGTGGCTTTATATGCTCAGTTATTAGCTCAGGTACTTGCCAGAAGTGTTCAGTTACCCCAGAAGCAGGGCGACAGTCTCCACGAGACTCAAACAACGGCAGCAGTTTCTAACCGCCGTCTCTGTGATGACGGAGGGCATGGACACCATCTCCCATATCCTGCCTGCAGAAGAGGAGGGTAGAAAGAGAGAGATAGACAGAAAGAGAAAGAGAGAAGAAGAAGAGGGAGACAGAGAAATCGATGTTTCAGCTCCAGCCTCCTTAAATCCAGTCGGAGGAGAGAGCACACTCCATCTGAGGACATTCCAGGTCAATACAGAATCGATAGCAGAGGACCAAACTACACCCAGATAAAAGGCTTTGCAGAGGTCCCTGCGCCACCCCCTCCGTTGCCCCCACCCCCGGTTGTTTAGCCAGTGCTGTGTTAAAGAGAGATGTCTGTGTCACCCTGCAGTACTTCAGCGCGAATCTTGCATCTATGGTGAGTGGGATCCCCAGACATTTTCTCTTTCTCTTTTTGAAGAAATCTGCTCTCATTGGTGGATCAGCCTCCACGTCGCCACCTCAAGGTGAGTTGAAGTACGTGCTGGGGCTATGGTGGGAACTGCTGGCACAGGGCTACTTTTCTGTGCTTCGAACTTGGGTGCGATGCCTCTAACGATCTCCCCACTCCCCACGTTTCCAGTTACTATTCCCACTGTCATAAATTCTCAGGCAGTGTGAAAGGCGCAAACTAATCACAATGATATTAAAGGAAATAAGTCAAATTTCTAATAAGTTTATTTTTCCGGCATGTTTCATGTGAAATAATCAAATAAATCAAAGCCAAATCTAATTTGGACTCTTTCTAAGTTTCTCTATGTTCAATATCATTCCATGACATTTTATGACAAAGAGAAAAAAAAATTAAATTGACCAATTAAGGAAATAAGGATATCAATTAAGTGCTGTAATTGAGAATTTGTTAGATTAAAAGCTTTATCCCCAGAGGCCAAAGTAATAAAAGCCATAAAGATTGATTTAATGTAAATGTACAGTACAGGCAATGCCAATGTGACCGGGAACATTTAATCGTTGTGTACACAGACTGAGTGACATGACAGATCCTCGTGACAGGACACTCCTGGCGTGACTGAGACCGCACTCCAGGAAAAGGAAAAAAAAATGGTGAAGAATCACCGCAGCCCATACACCTGGAGAGAAAGGGGCGACTGGCAACGGCAGGTGCTGCCAGATGTGTTCCGACTGAACCTGTCGCCCTCCTGTCGGTTGATGAGAGCCTCCCATGTGTCTGTTCCCAACAAAACCTCGGCTGCACATCAAGGGCCCGGCACATGGGACGCCATGTCTCCCGTCGCCACGTGAGCGTGCGCTGTCATAGATGGACTCCCACAAAGCATCGTGCACTGTGAGACGGGGGCCTGCTCCTCCGGTGATGCAGCATCTGGTCAACTCTGCAGTAACAGTCTCTGTGGGAAAGAGGGCGGTGCCTCTGGTCTGGGGTGGGGCTTTGGGGCTGGGGCAGAGCTTAAGGGAACAATGTTATTACCGCAATGGTAGCATCACAGCCCCAAGGAGCGAAGCCAAGCTGAAAGAGTCTGGTATGTAAGACGTATGGGGGGGCGGCTAATATGGATGTGGGAAGGTCAGTTTCTCTTTGTCGAGGACACTCCAGCAAGAGATCCCACAGAATACCTGCTCTCTTCCCCAATTTGGGCCCAGTATCTCACCCTTCCCAGGTATCAGAGGTTGCACCCTGACTATTCATGTAGTCATTGTATTTCATTGTAAGCTTTATATGCATATGACAGTATTGCATTATATAAGGTGTGGTGAACAATGGAATTGCTTGCATTAAGCTCTGTAATTAAAACAGCTGTTTCCCGTGCCAGGATGCCCTATATAGGAACCCACCCCCAGCCCACCCGTCAATAGACACATGCGAACGAATTCGCAATGACACACACACCGTCCTCCACCTTAAATATTGCATGACAGTCCTCCATGCCGCCGGTCATTATACTGGGAGAGGTTTGAGCGAGGGGCAAATTCTTTGTGGCGAAGAGGATAGAGGGTAGATCGTTTAATAAAACAACAGGCGGCCCGATCGGAGGCCCTTCTGCAGACCGTCTGAAGACGAGGCGAGTAGCTAAACAGTCCAATTGCGGGCGAGCAGCATCCCCATGCCGACAGGGAGACTGCATCTCATCCTGGGTACGGTTACAGGCTCCTCAGGATCTCGGGACCGACAGCAGCATGGGGGTGGAGCCTCTCTGTTTATCAGTACCTTGATAGCTGCAGATGTCACCCTATGAATGCAGAATCTGCTTAGTTATTCATTTTACCCAGATGAGTGATGGAGCAGAGGTTTCCTGGCTTATGTGTCCCGGTTTCCCTCTGTTTGTAACGACCCGGGATCCTCCAGGCTTCTGTGCGGATCTGCACCTGCCTCGGCGAGTTACAGAGCGAGCAGGAGAGCGAGGGAGGGTCTTTGAAATGGCCCACGAGGAAGCGAAACACGTGGAAACACATTGGGGGCTTGTGGTTGTCTCCGGGTATTTTTGTGAAGGTAGCCTCTGTTTGGAGTGAAGATTGACTCAGTAAGTTAGGGTGCTGCATCCATCCCTGATTGGAAGGTATCAGGTTTGAATCCCAGGACTGGCAGAGTGATGCTGCCATCGGGTCCCTGAGCAAGGCCCTTAACCACCAGCTCCAAGGCTGCTCCATGCTGGCTGGCTCTGCGCTGTGACCCCGAATATGGGGGAAGCGAACAGAGAATTTCCCCATGGGAATGAATCCACGGTGATCCACGGTTTCTGAAAATACGAAATTGAAATCTCCACAACTAATTCCTAAGTTTTAAACTGCATGCTATTCCAAGGAGTGCGATGAAGTCTCGTGTCATCCTGCCGGGATGTGAATCACCCCTTGGTCCAGCATATCCACATTGGATTTGATACCTGCCAATTAGTCACTTAGCACTTGTCTCGGTTATCAGATCGACTGTCGTGGTATTGCAGTGACTGTGTTCAAGTAACCCTTTTTTTCCAGTTATATTTTATTATTAGTTATTGTTTTTAATATCTCATTGTGTCTAATTTAGAAATTAAATATATACTGCATATATACATATATATATATATATATATATATATATATATCATACTGTAGGTATGTATGTATAGGAAAGGAACATGATATAAACGGCATCAGCAGAGAGGATTAGTAGTCGTACATCAAAGCTCACCAACAGGGATGCTTAGCGTCATCGCTGCGAAAGACCACAAAAATGACCACAGAACTGAATCAGCACCTCTGTGACCCAGCCCCAACAAAAACTGTACTGTGAGCTTCACAAAGCTGTAATCAATACCAAGGCTGCTGTTCAGACTCTGCCTCCGTCCAAGGCCAATCCGCAGAGGTGCTAACCTGATGTAAGGAGCCCTGGGTCCCTGAACAACGGAAAAAGGGAAATATTCAGCCGTTTTCCTAGATCCGGATGTTTTATGTTTCTTCTACCACAATCTTAGGCGGTATGAGCAGCCATCTTGTGTCCTTGAGATCTTAAGTCTGATGAGTGCTCTGCACGCCCATATAACAAACAAAAGATATGCGGCCATTTTACAGAACCAGGCACACCCTGTGGTGCAAGCGCCCTTCCCTCAACATCTTCCTGTATGCTATTGCCCCTATAAACACCGCTATACAAATTTAACCTTGGTTTCATGAACATCAGGATGAAGTCAAGCACCGTCCACGGTCATCACTACTCATCAGATATAAACATCACTGAACCTACAAAGTAATTTCCACTTCCTTTACCCCTCAGGGATCTGGAAGCTTTTCTTCTTGACGAATGTCCAAATATAGTATCAGCCTTTTAGGAGGTGCTGAAGCTGTTATGAATGCAAAAGGTGCCCATGGTGCCGATTAAGTGATTTATATTAATGTAATGTAGTGCAATTAACTGTTGTGTTAGACACTGTCCACACTAAGACTGAATGCTGTGCTGGTGAGGCTGCATGAGGATCCACACGCAGACGGGCCGTGCTGAGGCTATGAGCGACTGTGATGCATGCTGCAGGCCAGGTGAGGCACGGACGGAGCAGGAACGCGCCATCGAACACGAAGTGATTAGCTTCCCAGCGCGGTCCACACTGCGCTGCCAGGAGTGGCAGATTGATGCACAGCGGGGGGCCCCGTGTTTCGCGCCCCTGCCGTGTATCTGTGTGGGTACGAGGGAGGTGGTGAAGACTGGGGAGGGAGGGGGGGGGTTTGAACATGGCTTGACCTTTATTGTACATATCTGCTGCTATTTAATTGGACCTGATTGCATGTTCACTCGCATAAATTAAACAACACCACAGGTTGGTGAAATTATAATGAGCCAAGAGTCTGCAACATTTATACCGATATTTCAAAAGCTACACGGTCGCTCTCCTCCATTTTATTAATTTCAGTTATTGCTTTTTAAAGATTCCGCAGTAAATGACCCCTTTGCAAAATAACCACTTAAAAAGCACTGCTCATACTTGTTTTACTCTTGCAAGGGAGTAGATGCTGGTATGGGAGAACGGAGCACCTCAAACAATGTTCCCCATGCTGGGCGGCAATGTTTCCGAGGAGGTTAAGCAACATCACTCTGGGTAGGGTTATGGTCGGCCTGCTCATTTAAAAGCATAAAATAGAGGCCCCCCTCTCTCTTTTTTTCGAAACACACTTTCCACTTCATAAATTTCGCCGTGCCGCACTTTGAAATTGTGGCCATCCAGGAAATTTGCAATTCAACGAGTGGCATGTCCACAAATATTCAAATGTGTGCCCTAAGTGGATATTTCCTGAAAGTGCTTGAAAGGCTGCTGTTTATCCGCGGGAAAGCCGCATGCTACCACTGATACATTTGCATACACATTCCCAGCGACAACATGTGCGCGTTACAGTCATCTTAAAGCGCATTACAGCGACTCCTCATCGCAGCTCCTTCATTAAACATATGCTTACTGGACCTGCACGCAGGTAACATTACCATTTAATGGGGTCTCTCCTTCAGTTTGACTGCAAATATAAATGACACACAAGAAAGAGGCGGGCAGGCACCAGAGGCACGCTGAGAAATCGTCCTGCGTTCTTTTGTCCGAGTGATGCGTGGCCTGAATGTTAATGCAGTCGCCTGATGCCCCGAGCTGAACTAGCCAATTACCTGAGTCGCATAAATAAATCTCCAGCCATAACCTAGTAATTTCCTTTAAGAAAGGTAAGATCAATAATGGTACGATGGCCACCTAGGCAAAGGTCGGTATATAATGCGTATCAGTATTTAAAGGAAAATACGAAGGGATGAAGAGATTAAGAGTTAATAGTGGGAAATGGTCAATAGTAATCCCCGTATAAAACTCTCTGTTGTTTTCTTAAGCAAGCAGATACTGATTTCCAAGCCTCTAAGCGTTCAAGCTTCGCTACGTCGCTACACGCTCATGGGAGTTTTACTTACACTAAAATGTTCTGATGGCAGGAGGACAATGATTGGTTCAGAGAGACAGCCAATTAGATTGTAGAGGAGGTGGGTCCAAGCCACAAGAGGCGGCGGGGCGCCGGCCGCTGGGTGGGTGGTGCG
>JAODKC010000064.1:7789279-7801141 GCA_026777985.1 Mormyrops attenuatus
CCCCCCCCCCCCCCCCCCCCCCCCCCCCCCCCCCCCCCCCCCGGGGGGCGGCCCCCACTGCCCGGGGAAGGGGGGCGGGTGCGGAGCGGGACTGGAATGGAAAAGCTGAAATGACAAAATACAAAAATAAGATGGCAGAGAGTGTGGGGTGAGGGGGGGCTGCTGAAACAATGAAGAAATCGGAGCTCACTGACCTTCCCCTGTCTGGAGGATGTGTGTGTATGTGGGGGGGAGGATTCCTCATGGGGTCACAGGTGCAGAGCTGGGACACCTGGCAGTAGTGGGTACTGGGAGAAGGAAGAGGCCAGGTGGGCTGAGCCCTCAGCACTAACTGGCTGCACAGTGGTGGCCCGACAGAGGTCTCTGCTGAGCGATAGGGGGGTCACCGTCTCGCCTGGTCTCCTATGCTCTCCCCACACTTCGTAAAACACCAAGGAATGAACAATGGCATTTAACTGGATCTCTAACGACACCTTTAACTGTTACTTTTTCACACTTTAATGTCAAGTGCATTATGGGAAATTATAAAAAATGTTGACACAGAAGAACCAAAAGATGTCAGAGGACAGACACCTTTCCCATTTTTCCCAGCTATATGGTTCAGTTACCCTGTTGAGGATATTTCTTCAGTAGCCCTTCTTGACAAATCTAGCTGTCAACCAGAAACTGGGATATTGGTGATGAGGAAAGATGTAGATCAGTAGGTTCTGGATCAGTGCTCATGTGTGGAAGGTCATAGGTTTGAAACTCAAGGCTGGCAGAGCAGATGGACCACTGGGCCCTTGAGTGAGGCCCTAAACCAAACTGCTCCTTTCTGCACTTCTGTGCTGCTTTAGAAGAAAGGGTCTATTAAACAAACTTAACAAAAAATGTTAAAGGTAAAACTGTTTTGCTGTCTGAAAATGGTGCCCTGCCCTATTCTACTCCCCCAGGTCAGTCCACTCACTGACTACACCATATGAAAAACCACCCAGAAAATAACGATACATGACAAACTCATCTAAAGTCCACAGATATCAGCAAGTCGTCCATGCATTTTTCTGTAACTCGGACTTAGTGAAGTCTGCAAACAGATGGATGTCATGAATAATACCTGGTTGGATATCAATGTCTAATAATATATCAGTAATATAAAGGTAGCTGGTGTCTCTATCCTCAAAACAAACAATGAAATTCATTTCTACAATGTATTGAATACATTTGCCAACGTTCGATCTGCAAGACGATCCTGCAGGACGGTAAGTTGTTTGTTCACAAAAGCCTTTAATCAAGCCTCCTTGGGCAGAATATTAGGTTGAGGATCTGAGGACATCTGTCAGGCAAAGAGCAATTTCTGCTAAACCGGGAGCAAATCAAATCACGTCAATCGGGGATGAGAATTCATGGCTGTCAATAAGCTTGTTCCTGGTGAGGAAGAATTTGGGGGCTGGGGTATGATTTAGCTGACTTTCCTGGGCAAATTAAGCCCCCAGTAAAGAATTTCTGGTGGTGGGGGTGGGGGGGTGTAGCATATAGTGGGCAGGCAGGTGGGCCACACCCATGTGACCTGTACATGGTGTCTTTGCAGTGTGGGAGGGGCCAGTAATACCACATTGTATTGAACTATTTCGGTCTGCGCCATCAGCTTTAATCCTGTCAGAGGCCAGCCCAGACATACTCCTGGATCTGTTAACTATTTAGCGGGTCACGTCGTATGTTTTCAGAAGGGGGGGGGCTGTAGGCAGAGGGAACATGCCCCTGCCCCTTCTAGACAGTCAGAGGGTTTATTTAGTGAGCTTCTCATACACTCTGTTCACACATCAGAAAGTGACGGAGTCATGGGGTGGAGACCAAGGCTGCCATTAAGGTAGCGATGGGGGGGGGGGCTTGGCGTGGGCTGGGAGGTGGCCAGCCCGCGAAATGCACGGCAGCTTCGTACTCGATGTTCCCCGAAGCCCCCGTTCATGTCGGCTTTCGATAAAACAAATGTGACGGGGGCAGCTGGCCGACCTCGCGCAGCAGCCGGGACGCCGGGGAGATGCTCGATCCTGCAGAGTCAAACTCTCTCCCTTTTAAATGACAAACAGAATTTGTAGTTCTATCCGGAGGGTTAAAATACTCACTCCTCTGTCTTTTTCTATGGGTCTGGCATATAATTGGATGTTTTGTCAGGAGAAAACCGCCGAGAACTAGACGTGTGAACAGTTACCGTGCAGCGGTCCAGTGCGAGTCCGGCACTCCACCGAGCCCACTGGGTATTTTCTCGACAGTTTCTGGAAGGTTCTGTATGGAACATGAACAACAGAGCATAGATGTTGCACGGTACCTGAACAGTCCAGCAGGGATAATCTGCAGTACTTGAACAGTTCAGTACGGAGGATAAAAAGATCGTGGAATGTAGTGACATAGAATATGGAAGTCCTCACTGTGTCCAGGGATATAAAATGATGTAGCATTGTTAGCAGTAAGATGAGCACTGCCCCTAGTGACAGAGTGAAAGAAGCTCGTAAACAATTAGTTTCTATAAAGCAGTGGTGCAATTAAATACAATCAATCAAACACTGTAGCACTGAAACATCTCCTTGCAACTAGGGAAGGTTTTTGCATAATAACAGAATAACATATGTAATATATATCTAAATATATGTCATAACATTCTGAAACATATCATGGACTGCATTTTGAAGAGGGAAACTTGGCAACTCAAATTCACAAGACCTGTGATTTACCTAGGTTAGGGATAGAGAGATTTTTCTATTACTAGAGCTGCTACATAAATTACTAGAATGGAGATACTGTCGACATTGTTCACAAAGTGTGCGATAAATTATACAGTCTCCTCAAGGCCTACAAGAATCCCATAACAGTAATTAGAATAACACTGGGAAAGAACTGGGAATTAGGAAGGGGGTTTCCATAGGATTCATGCTCATCACCAGATGCCTCCCCCCCCCCGGAGACGTCCTTTGATCGCGGGACACCTGTGAGCCACTTTCCACCGCGGCTGACCTCTGACCTCTGCTGCATTATGCCTCAGAGCTGATAGCCAGGACTGTGGCACCGGCCTGATTCAATTAGCCCCTCAGGGCCCAGATGCGTAGCCCTTCCAGACACAACAAACCCTGGCTGTGATCCTTCCGCTTGACCTCCATCTGAAGTCGTGAAATATCAGGTTCCCGTCAGGAAAAAAAAACCCACCCTGCAAGGCTCCGCCATTTTTTAAAAGAATTATACATGCATTTTATTTAAGTTCCTTCTGAACTTTAAGCGAGCTGTTTGTATGGGAGATTTTTAGGTGATTGATCGCGCTGAAATATGAGACATCTGCTAGTCTCTAGGAACCATATTGAACACTTGTGTGACCATGTTCAGCCAAACTAAACCACACGTGGGCCTGGGGAGAACTGTGCTTCATCGGGACAGCTGCTGTGACTGGCTTGATGTACGGAGGTCTCGTAAGGGTCAGGCTGGCAGAGAGGACATGGGGCACTGGGGGACCTGCTTCTGACTTTCAGCCGTTTGTCATTTCCTGCTCCCTTTCACCGCATCCTCTGTCCTGCTCCATTCCTTCTCTCCGCACCTCAAAGGCTTTGCCGAGCAGCGTCACACACAGACACACACACACGGCGAGCCGTCACACCAAGCTGCGCCGCAGATGTCCAGCTCGCTGCAGACGCCTTCACTGCCGCCGCGTCAGGATCACTCTTCCCCACCAGCGTGGCGAGGCCCCGCCTTCCTTGGCCTCTTCCGCACCCATCCTGCCGGCACGGCCGCTGTCCCATATGGCATACAGGATGAAAGGGGCCCTTTGTGCCCGACACTCGGGGAACTCAGCCGGCTCTCCCTTTCTCCCCGTTGACCCCGTGATCCCCCCCCCCACATCCTTTCAAGTAGCTCCCTGTTAATTGCAGAAGAGAAGGGGGCAGAGGAGGGAATCCATCCCCTCCTCTGGGTCTTCGCCAGGCCCCCCACCTCCACTCCAGACCTCAGGGTCAGCAGGACCTCTCACTGAGCTGAGTTCACCTGTCCAGGGGGCAGAACTCTCTGGTGCAAGCCCCACCCACCCAGAGTCACAAAAATCCCCCCCCCATGCCAGCCCAACTCCGCTCGCTCACATGTCTATGCACCGCGTCATCACACACAGCTTGGCCCTCCCCATTATTAATTAGCCACTGGCAGAAGCCAGGCCCAAGCCCAGCAATGAATTAAACGTCTCTGTTTTTCAAAGTCAACCACGTCTGTCTCCTGTTCCGCTCCCTCCCGGGGCGACCCATTCCCAGCACTGCCCAGCGGGCTCTCAGTGGGCAGAGCAATGCCGGTCCCACCCCCCATTGCCCTGCATCGTGACGCGTCATCTCTACCGGGATGGGATTCCTCCCCTAGGGGCCCCTATGTCGATCTGGAAGCGGACGAGTGGCAGCCTGCAGATAAGAAGCGGCTCCTGATTGGCATGGCTCGCTACAGGCAACTGTTCAGCCAATGAGCGTAATCTAAACTGAAGGCAACATCCAATGGCGTAAGGGGTGGCTGCATTGCTGTGGAGTGGGGCGAACACATGTGAACAACACTACCATCTATTCCAATAATTATATTTGTTTATACATACACAGTACTAGTCAAAAGTTTGGACACACCCCGCCGTTGAAAGGTTTGCACTATTCTTTATGTTTCAGAATAATTATAAGGACATTAAATGCGATTATTCTCTGACCAAAAAAGTATTACACAAACAAAAATAATTTGTTGGGTGGGGCAGCTCTGTTGGGTTGGGACTCAGAAGGTTGCTGGTTCAAATCCCATGGTCCATCCCACCACTGGGCCCTTAACCCCAAAAGCTCCAGGTAGTGGCTGACCCTACTGTCTGCTCTAAGCCATTTTCATGAGGAGGCCTCCTGTGATGCTTTTCCACCTATCCTGAAGGAGGTCCCACTTTGTATGTGTATGTTTGAGTGGGTGTGTGTACTGTATATATATATAAAATGAAACACAAGATAATAACAATCATGTACATGGCATTGTGTTTGGCTAACTGGAGCTACAAAAGCTTCTCATACAAAGAGGCACACAGGAGTAGCTACCGTCTGAGTGCCGGAAATGGCCGAGTTACCAGAAACCGTTCATTTCCAAACGCGTGTTAATCAGCCAGACGCGCACTCAGAGAATGAGTTAGGGGCCTGTCGGAAACAGGATCTCAGGACTCGTATTTCTCAATGGGCCACGGTCAGCTGGCCAGTGGGGCAGGAAACGACTGTTAGGATGTTATCAACGAGCTCCTTCACACCTTACTCAACTTCCTGTCTGGAAAGGAAGTGAGTCTGTCCACAAGGTAACAGTCGACAACTGCTTTATGATCCCACAAAAAGTGAGAAAGTGAGAGACAGTAGGAGACAGTAAATACATTTTTACTGTTTCAATTTGAATATTATAATATTTAACTGTATGTAGTATACAAGACGGACTCACGCTCAGTTTAAAGTTATGTAATATTATTTATGTTGTGTTAGGGACGCTGACAGTCACACATAAAGATTATGCAAAATAATATTAATATTTCACCGAAAATATTACAGAAGGAAACGTGGGTACGAAATGCAAATCACAAGTTGCAAGAAAAAAAAAGATGAAAGACGCATTCCTGAAGTGTCTAAACCGCTAAGATCTCATGAATATTAATGTAATGAAAGACAACAATCCCGACACATGGCTGTTTACAGGCACATTCAACACGGCACACTCACAGTGGCTAACTCACCGTTCCGCATGTGAACTAACTTGCCCGCGTCACAAACAGTACAAATGGGTCATGGACCCCACGCAGGTGAGAAGTGATGCCAAGTCTGCCCAAAGAGTGGGCAGTCAGCTACAAGGGGGTCAAGAGGGCCGATGCACCACCACACGTCCACAGGACAACATGCGGGAGCATGTGAACGCTGGCATTTGGCGTGCACACATACACACACACACACAGACACACGTTTGTATTCACATTTGTATTATCTTTGTGGGGACTCTCCATTCATTTTGATGGGAAAAACTGTAATCCCAGCAATGACAACCTTAACCCCTACCCAGCCCAAACCTTAACCATAAGTAACAAAACAAAATATGAGACTTTTGGCATTTTTACGTTTTTGATTGCATTCACAGATCTTTGTGGGGACCACAATGTAATACAAACCTAACACACACACACACAAGGCGCCCCTCGGAGCATTTCGGGGGGGTATAAGGGCCTGTAAGTATCCTGTGAAGGTCACTTCTCATATGGATGGAAGATGGATGGATGGTTTGTACAACCTGAAAAGGTAAAAGGGGAGGATTATGATACTGTAGCAAGGGGTGGTCGGGGCATGTCCCTAGCAATATTGTGGGAGCAATGTGTGTGTTTATGGGGGCTAGGGGCTGATTTGGTTCCTACCAATGCAGAAAGCAAGCTTACAGTCTTGTACTGTACATAAGTTTCTCTGTCAGCCTTATAGTTTCAGCTAAAAATCCTTTAAAACCGGCAGAATGTGGTTCATTACAATATTTCACCAACTGTAAAGAGTTTACTTTTGATACCATCTGGTATCCCAGGGGAAGGTGCTACTTTGAAGGGGGGGGGGGGTTCTTACAGCCGTCCCTGCATATGGACGCCTTGCTATTCTTCTCACTTTGGTGTGAGGCACGCGTCAGACGCGGCCGTGCTGACGGCCCGCCGTCCAAAACATGGCTTCTCATCCTCACGGCGCGTTCGCACACTGTCGCATTTTTCAATTTCTTAGCGTGTTTGCCTCTGTTTACCTGTGTCTGCTATTTCTCCTGTGAGGGGGGGGTCTCCTTCGGCAGCAGAGGGGCCCGGGTCTCAGCGGGTGATCTCGAGGGCGGCTAATTGCTCCACTCCCCCGGCTGGCGGTAAGATACGATCACATCGCTGTGCTTAACCTTGTTTCGGTCCCGTCCCTGCCCCCCGATCGATGGAGGAGGGGGTCGCTGTGTCTCTTCCTTCTGCATGTAAGTAGGCCACCATAAGCAGGACACAATAATAACTCCTTGAGTGGCCTGGCTGCGGTGGAGGCAGTGGAGGGGTGGGTTGATGAATTTGTGTGCCGCGGTACATTATGCTAGGATGAAGGCGTGGGGGGGGGGGGGGTGAAGGACAGGTCTCCGCTAGGCCTTAATAACACACATGTCAAACTACAGGTAGCAGAGCAGCTAAGCTGAGATCCCTCCCTCCACTCCATTTAGCGTTTTTCCTACTTTCTTTCATCCTCCAGTTCCTCTGTTGCCAGGCTGGCGCGCAGAGATCGGGTCATTACAGGCGGAGCGGCCTCGAAGGGTGGCGGCGACGAAGCCACATTAGCTGTTTATTATTTATTGATCTTGCCACCGACATGCAGTGACGCCCTGAGACTGGAGGCCAGACAGGAAGATGGAATGGTGCTGAGCGTGGGAGGGACAGGCAGGACAGAGATGGGGATGGACAGAATGGTGCCGGTTCCGTGCCTTGGGCGGGGGCTTTAATCCTTGGCTGTGGTCTCATTACCATTGGCCGGCCAGACACCTGCGCCAGTCGTCAATGGCGTCTTTAAACCGCGACAGAACGGGCCTCTGCCGCTCTATGGTCCCCGTGGAACTTTCTTGTTCCCATTCGACCCCACCACAGAAGCAGAGGCGGCTCTATAAGGGGTGTGCAGCGGGGTCAGGGTTGGCCAGTGATCTGCTGCCATTATGCCAGGTGTGCTCAACTGCCCGCTCTTACAAAAGGCCAGCCCACTGTCCCATCCTGCTCTCTGCAGCCGGTTAGAGGCGAAGGCCATTGGAGGGCTGGAGGACCACACACTGCTATATGCCTTCCCCCCCCGTGACCCCCCCATCCTTTGTGCTCTTCCATGAGACAAAAGGGGCGCCATTCATACGAGGGGCACACAGGGTTGAGCTGGAGTCATGGCCGACCGAGCCAGGCCTCGCTACGTGAAGAGCGCCAGCTGGTATCGCCGGCGCCCCGGCTGGCCGCCAGGACCATCAAAAGGACGTCCGTCCTGGTTCTGCCTGTGTGGCCTTGCTGCACAAAACCCAAATCTCTACAGAAAAAAGCTATCTATGCTGAAAATTGGGTATTTATACTGAGTGAAAACTGCCTTCCCCACTGTACATAGATACTTCACCTCCCATAAAAAGGATAAACACGACGGAGCTATATCTGTCGAGGGCTTGCTAATTGCTTGCTTTAAGTCATTTAACACTTCTATCTCGAGAAGGTTATTTAATACATTGCTTTCACTGTTGTCATGGCACCAGAGCTTGAAAGGAATGAATGAGACCGAACAGAAAAACAGATATAGCTAATTGTGAGCTTCCGGGCAGCATTCTTAGAGGGAAACACAAAAGCCCTCATATCATCAGCATCCTCAGTGCTTGGAAAACATTCCCTCTTACGGAAGGATGGAAGGCCATGCCGTGTCGTAGTACTTGGCACTTCCTGACCTATGACTGACATCTTCTCTAGTAAACAAGACACACTGCTAAACGTCTACTGAGAATGAAACAACAGATTCCCACTGTGTATCCATCCATCCATCCATCCATCCTTACATAATAGGCCACAGGATTGGCTGGATGGAATGTCAGTCTCTATGTATTCCCAAACCAGAAAATAAACACTCCTTTAAAAAGTTTTTAATGTAATCTCCTTGACATTCTTGCCAAATCCAAGTGAGAATGTTTAGATTACTGTTTATCATGTACTTGCCCCATATGAGTTTTGAGGGCATTTGCACTAACAGGCTTTGTATGTGACACCAGTCAGCATGATCAGCTCTGCAGGCCCCCACCTCCACAGACCCCCACCTCTGCAAGCCCCCACCTGCAGGGCTGTGGCTCCATTCCTGCCCCCGGCTCTGCATGTGGAATTTGGACATCAGTTTTCTCCTGCGGACCAAAGACATGCAGTTAGATGCAGTGCTGCCCCTAAATTGCCCATGGAGTGTGAGTGCTTGCCCTGCAATGGACTAGCATCCCACCCGGGGAGCAGTTCCAGTTAGCTGCCCGTGACTGGCTCCAGGCTCACCGCAACCTTCTACTGGATAAGCAGCTATGGAAGACAGATGGGAGTGTGTGGCACGTAACCACTGCATAGAGATTTTCTCTAAAGTAGACATAAAATCCATCACAATAAAAACCCTCAGCAAAGTTCAATGCAAGGAAAACTGGTAACACTTGACGGGGCACAAATACTTAGTAATAACTCAATTACCACTGAAGAACAAATTATGAACATATATAGTTGCTACTTCAGATAAAACATGCATCATGATTCATTAATGATGCATTAACATGAAATCAGTATGTATCTCAGACTAAGTTTGTGGTTAATTAATACATAAGTAATACTGTAATACTGTATTTTTTGTGCCCCATCAAGTAAAGAGGTACAGGGAAACTTTTTGCTTAAAATAAAAAAAAATATATATAATGGCCATTCTGGAATGTTCCAGTTATATGGACCTCCATGTTGTGAATATGAAGGTGCTTAATAATCCCAATAAAGACATACTGCAGAACTGACCACAGAAACCCCCAAGGGACACGGCACAGCGAGGTCGCTATGGCGACTCCTCACACAAAGGCGCCTCTCACAAGCCCTTCAGCATCCGTTTACCTTCGATGAAACATTTTTCATTAAAAGCTCATTACTACCGAATCCTCAGGCTCGGTAAAATGGCCGCGAGGAAGACAAGCACCACTTTCATAAATAGATTGCACGTCTTCTTTCGTGCAAAATGAATAAACAGAAAAACTGGGAGACAAAAATTGGGTGAAAATCGCAACTGCGGCGCGTCGCACGATGAAAGCAGAGAGGCAGCGTGAATCTGCGAGGGCTTCTCAGCACAGTAAGTCGATACGCTTCCAGATTATTTAGATTACTGAGCGGTTTAACCCTCCTCATCGACGTGAGGAAGGCTTTGTCCGGTTAAAACGCTGCCACAGTCCATTACAGCTAACACTCCTGTATTGATTAAACTATTTGAGAGGCCAGTCTTGCCGTGATGGAAGTCTGCTTATATTTTTCGTTCCTGTCACTGTGTAAAGTGTTACTTAGTTAAACGTGTGTAAATCCCACTCACATCTATTTACAAGATTCCACTTCTCCCACCAACTTTTCTATTTTCCAATGCTGTAATACAAACCTAACTGCATGGATTGCTATATCTCTACCTTCTCTGGAACGTTTCACATCACTCCCAGTTGTGGCTGTCGCTATTGGCTTGCTATCCAATGCCTCTCCAAAATTTTGCAGTGGAATTCTGGGTAGGAACACATCAGAAGACAGGAGAGCCCATTGTACTCTGGACAGTGATGTCCTCCAGTTAAATTGCCAGAAAACTTGGGTCCACAGCAAAGGTGGAGATTTCATGGTCCAGAGAGCACAAATCCAGACCAAGATTTTGTTTCAACCAACCAGGTGAGTACTCTGTGACTGTGACTCCTTATACAAAACTGGATGGTTGAGACAAAATCTTGGTCTGGATTTGTACTCTCTGGACCTGAAATCTCCACCTCTGGTTCAGATCAGGATTCAAGGTCAACGGACTGGGTACGATGTCCTTCAGACTGACAAGGCACTCAATGGTGAATGTGGGAGTGCAGCAATCACACAGGGTTGCTAGAAGGAGAATGGTTGATCTGTTCACCCTGGGCGGCGCATCTCGTCGTCATGCTCTATGGGGACCTGCCCCTTCCAGGGAACGATTGTGACGTCCAGCGCAAATGGCTGGCCCACAACACCGACAGCTGCCCAAGGAGCTGAGCAAAGGTGCAGTCTCTTCTGACCTATAAAATAACATGCTGCGTTTGGTATTAAATTCACAGACACTGTGCATTTGCATTTCCAATAAAAGCGCTCACAGATGTGTGTGGAAACACACAAGGAAAGACTTGAAAAGGGTTTTTTACACGCGTGTCTCAAGACAAGCAGCTAGAAAGAGCA
Source organism: Mormyrops attenuatus (assembly GCA_026777985.1). Taxonomy (NCBI): domain Eukaryota; kingdom Metazoa; phylum Chordata; class Actinopteri; order Osteoglossiformes; family Mormyridae; genus Mormyrops; species Mormyrops attenuatus. Next base: position 7,800,228 of record JAODKC010000064.1, read on the forward strand.
GCTCGTTTCGATGAGAAGAACAAGGTGTGGTTCAGCTGCATGCTGTATCGCTTTGGCTCAGGCTACATAAAGAATTCAGTGCTGGGATTGAATGGGTCCACGTTTTTATTGAATCCAGGCTCTTTGTCTTCTTCCAAAATATTCCGTGGTTTTCTGAAGTTTAGACTATGGTCCTGTGATCCAAGATGGATTGGAAATCCGATCTCTGGCTGTAATAGGCAGGACTCGAGATCAGTGATGCCTCTGCCCTGAGAAACGGCAATGCCGAGAGCCCAGAGAGGCCTGGGTCAGCCGGCGCCGTGATTGATTGGATCAGATGTTCCAACGGGAAGGCGGCGGGGGGCTGGAAATCAAAGGGAAGTTGAGTCATTAAGGCATACGTCCGGGCTCAGGCTGTCACGAACGGTTGCAGGCTCAAGGAAGATGACTCCTTTCGGTGGTGAATGGATGCATGGCCATCGCCTGATGACGGTCAAAAGGGAGCCCTGTACAAATGGGAGGATTTCAGGGGGTGGGGCCAAAGGATTTCATCATCCTCGCCAAGCCCAAATTCGGTGCAATGTTAGGTGATAAGTGTCAAAAAGACGCCTGAAAGGCTTTGGCTGTGAAACTATGCCACCTCACTGCCCATTCCGGCTTTCCGAGGAGTCTCCTCTCCGCCACGTTTAAAAGCATGGGTATCAAACATTGCCAATGTGCAACAATGTCAAAGACCCATTCTGTAGTGAGCGTTTGGTTTGAATTAGCATCCAGCAGGGGGCGTCGACTTCTGCACTGCCTTCCAGCATTTCTTTGTTCTGTCCAGAGCCTTCAGCCCATGCCTTTATCCCCCTCCCTCATGTAAACGGGGGCCGGGGGGGGGCGCCGCCCCCCCCGGCGCGGGGGGGCCCGCCGCCGCCCGGCGCCCGGCCGCC
>JAODKC010000064.1:7801151-7826339 GCA_026777985.1 Mormyrops attenuatus
CTTCTGCACTGCCTTCCAGCCTTTCATTGGTCTGGCCACCGCCCTCCCCCCCGGCCCTTCCCCCCCCCCCCCCCTTAAACGGGCCCCCCCCCCCCCCCCCCCCCAAGCCTGCTCTGTAACCCCTCCTGCCTGTTCACAAACCTGACCCGAAAACAGAGAGTAGAGTTCCCATCCTGAAGTAGGCCGGCGGCATCGAACCCCAGCGGCGGCAAACGCGGGCGACAGTGTAAATTAGCGCCAGCCCTCCTGGCACGGAAACGCGGGACAAAGGGAGGCAGGCTCTATCTCGGCCTCCTCGCCATGCCAGCCCAAGAGGCGCGAATACATTACGGAGTGCTGCGAGCCGGCGGCTGGCGCGGCTTTAAGACAGCCAAGCTTTAAGACAACAGCGGCCTACAGTCTGGCTGCCTGTGACCTTTTTAAGCTCCTGCTACAATTGATGAGCGTCATCCCCTGACGCCTGTCATTTGCAGGGCCGGCTATCGACAGATTCCGATGCGTCCCGACGAGAATCGGCAGCCTGGGCGGCGAGGAGGGTGACAAGGCCCACACGGCTGCTGTCAACATGAATAATGACTGACGGGCAGCTGGCAGACACACATATAGATGAATAAGGACATGGCAAGATGTACAGGCAGATGCGGAGTGAGGCGCCTCCCCAGCAACGACATGACACCGTGCGACTCTGAGGCCATAAGCAGGGGGCTCTATTCCTCAAGCCAACCTCCATTTGCCACCATGCATGCACACAAATAACCCAAAGACCCCTCATACACAACATTCAGCTTGCAGACCCGCGTGAAGCTTACAGACAGTTTTCCGGGAAGGCCAGGATATAGGATGCAAACGACGTGCTGATTTCCGAGTGCTGGTTTCCGCAACGTTACAATGAGCCCTCTGCGAATCGGTAGCTTCACCAGATCCCCCAACGTTATTTCATATTCAGGATCTCCGGGAGTCTGACACATATTTACAAATTGGACCGGGCTGGATCTGGGCCGGGTCAAGCCACGCGCGGCATTATTTTTGTCATTCTAGTGGGTCCCAGGCCAGCCACAGGTAAGCGGAGACAAACGCTCCAGTTACACAGAAGACAGGGTCCCAGATCAGTGAAATATTTTTACCTTAAAAAAAAATGCACGGGTCATCAGAAAAAGCTCTGAGTGTCATTACTCAGTCCCCATTGTCTGGATACAATGGTACCGTTTGCTAATAAGACCCCATTTCATTGTGGGACGGGTAAATCAACCGGGTCTGCGCATTGAGTTCCCAGGCTTTGAGTTGAACTCATGCGCACCAACAGTCCCTACTGTTCTCCTCTGGCCAAAGGTTTAGAAATAATACAACTGCCAGGTCAGAAGTGTCCCCCTTAAATATGACACAGAGGCATGCCAGCCACAGAAGAAACTAGACCCTCACATATGATCCTGACCACAAAGCGTTACGCTCATGTCATGAGGAATGCGGTTGTTATGGGTTGCTGGAGCCATTTTGAAAATTCTTGCTCAATAGCCAGTTACTAAGAAGAGACCGTCTTACATGCAGGCCACACCCACCTGACAGTCACATGCATCATCGAGGATCCAATCTCAGCACAGAACCAATGGTGAGATATTTTTTTTTTTCCCTCTGTCTTTCCCAGAGTCAAAAGCGGCACCATGGACGGATGGTGGCACGATGTCCAGTTTAGCAGCACTCATTAATTATGGAATGCAGGTTTCATACAGATGTCATTCATCGCTCTCTGTCAGCCATTATTGTTAGGCCATCCTCTCCAGCAGCGTGTTGCAGGCCTACATCTGCTGTTTATTTTGGAGCGGCGCATGTTTGCGCTGTGGCGCGGTAGTTTGTTAGTGCACACTTTTATCTCTGCTTTTTATCAAACTGAACGTCAGGATGTTATTTATATGTGGGGGAACAGAGAGTGCGGACTGCAAGCTGCCGCTGTGCAGAAAAGTGCCCATTGTTCCGGGACGGTCCCATGACGGCCTTGCAGGAAGGCTTGTTTTTCGGGCTTGTTTTGATTTTTTTCTTGTACTGATCCATGTGTGTTTTCCTTTTCCTTTTGTTTTTTTTTCCAAATTTCACCAAACCGATGGAGCTCATTTGCAGTGTCCGCTCACCATGCATCCCAGGGCCTTATGTCTGGGGCGTGGGAGCTAGTATAAAATATAAATGCAGGAATGGGTGTCGATAAAATCTCAATGGGGTCTTGGACAGCCCGATAGATGCTGGAGAACTGAGGAGTGTGGAAGTGAAGAGAGCCATCAGGGGGAGGGAGGTCAGACTGGTGACATTTCAGTGCTTGTCAAGGGGGGGCACGGCAATGACACAGCCTCTAGAGCGGGGGTTAGAAATGGGGCGGGGCGGTGGGCTGGAGGGAGGGGCAGCTGCCCTCCCCCATCAGTTTGGAATCCCCCAGCAGCGCTGCCTTAACGTAGACATGAAACAGGACACAGACAGGTCCCACGGTGCCCACCCCCACCGCACGCACCACAAAAATGAATCGCAGGACGTAAGCAGAAACGGCGCAACGCTCCAGAGGGGGTGTGCCACGGTCACGTACAGGCGACCCGTGAATGAGGCAGCGGTGATGGCGAGGGGGGGCTCATTTGGCAGCGGACGGGAGCCGGCAGCCGGCATGTCGCGAGCCCTGCCAGGCCCGTACAAACGAGGAGGCCCTGTCCACTTGTGAACATGCCATTTCATTAGACTGGCCCCAAGCCCCTCCTGTGCCTCCATATGCTGCAGCTTGACATGCTCAGCTGAACTCGTCTCCCAGAAAGAGATTATACAAAAATGGATATTCCTGCAGTCACCCAGCATTAGTGTCTCCGCGGCCTGCGTGGTGAGGGGGGAGGGCGTGGGGGAACAGCAGTACGATGACACCCACTGCTTAGGCAGACACGCGTGCGTGCACATGCACGTAATACTTAGGTACGGACACACATGTGCTCACGTGCTGCTCACACTCACTCACCCACACACACACACACACACACACACACACACACACACACACACACACACACACACACACACACACACACACACACCCACACACACACACACACACACACACGCAGTTACGTGGCTTCAAAATATATTGCGGTTCACGAAGTGTATTATCATTATAAGAATAATATAAATAAATATGTTTGTTTAACTCAATCACCATAGTTTAAATGCAATAATTATTTTTTTAATTATTATTAAAGTTAGGTATTTGCACTTAACACTGAATCTGTTTGTAGGTTAGAAAAGCTATGCTGTGTCTGAAAATCCATACATCGGGATCCTTTGTCAAATGCCGCATGCTGTGAGAGCGATGTGACGCGAGGAGCAGAGAGACTGACGCGCGGCGGCAGAGGATTAATAATGTTTACGCCAGTCTCAGGAGTCGCGGCGCTGATTCCCTTTTACATCCTTTTATGTTGTCATGGTAAATGATTAACAGTTTATCTTAACGACCCCCGCGCTCCATTCGATCTAACGAGTGCCGTTAACATACCCAGCCGAAAAACAGGGGTTACGATAACATTAGACACGTTCATCCTAATTATTTTGACCCAAAAAAACCCCAATTCGAACGGCAGCTTCAAACCGCTCTCTTTTAGGTGACACTATTAACGAGCTGAGAGATGTTTACACTTGCATGTCCCAGCGTTTGATTATGCCTTTGCCTGGCGGTGTCCCACATCGCCGCCGCGCCGCCAGCACCCTCCAGAGGCGGCGCCCCTGCTCCTATCTGAGAGAGGGGTCAGGATGCCCAGGTTGGTTTGGTACGAGGGTGCCCCCGCTGGCCACACCGGGGCGTTTCCATGGCGTGGGCTCACACCACCGGCTGCCCAAGCAGAAGCTTCGGTGGCTGAACCGGCATCCCAGATGTAACGCGCATTGGCTACTGCTAGGCCCACAATGCCTCCTGGGCATTTGGGGAGGGGGGAAACTCAGCAGGAAAAGCCCGGGTGAACTGGGAGAGGCAGTCAGACGCTTAGGATAATACGGAAGCAATGTAAATTGCTGGGTGCCTTGCGGCCCTCGACCACCTTGCGGCAATGGTTCAAGGCGAGGCGGGAAAACTTGCTAAATGACGGAATCGCAGCACTCCCATCATGGAGGGAAGGTCTGTAAATGACGGCGCCAAAGGCCCAACTAGCCCATGGAGTAAAAATTTCCAAAACCTTGTTGTCTTACCTGGGCTCCAGCCTGGCTTCTCCCCGCCACGCATCTCCGATGGATTCCCGGCGTTCCCGGCCTATCTGGTTGACGTGAATCCCTCTACAACCCGTCGGCTCAGGCTGAGGAGTCGGGACGTACTGCCGGGATGGAGATGGCTGGCTTCTTCTGGCACGGAGGACAACGCCGGTCCAGTTTAAGGGGCCGCCGTTTCCCGTGGCGGCAGGACGCACGTGAGCCTGGGAGAAACTCCCGGCCCAGATTGAGGAGCGTGACCCAAATCCACGAGGAGCTGGGGCCGGTGTCGCCTCCAGCCTTCTGGATGGGCAGGAATCTGGCTCCTCGTCCCGGGCTGGCGTCTCAACTGACATTCCCATCTTTAAAATGCTCTAAGATCCCCCCTTTATTGTCACATTCAAAGCAGATCTAGCCTTTAATATTCAGTGCTGCAAGATGGTGGGGATGCTCAGATGGGAAGCAGGCGAGCAGGGAGGCCAGCCGCGCCACATTGCATTACGGCCACCCAGAAACTCCCGAACTAAAGTGGGTCTGCAAAGACAAGTTCAAGGCCTTCAAGGCTACTGCACCCTGAGAGGCGGACAGTCGCCTGATGTGGAAACACAGGGCAGGTACCTCTATGGGGTCATGTGACTGAAGCTAACTGCTTAGGTGGGCCGACCATCCAGGTAATCCATCAGTGAGGGTGGTGGCGGGATGGAAGCTGACGAATGACAATCCGAGCACAGACCCCTGATCTCAGCTTTCACCTTGAGGCTGGGAAGGGCGGCGCACAGGCGGAGGCAGACAGGAAGTGGAGAATGAGCACTGGCCTGCCTGGCTCATGGAGACAGCCCCCATAGGGGGCCCAACCCAGGCTCCAGGGCAATGGCACAGAGCCCAAATGACTCCCCCTGCCCATATATCACCACAGTTTTCTGGACCCCTCAGATACTGAGCGCATCCAACATCCACAGATGCTCACATCCAAATCTCAAGGCCAGATTACAGAGAATCATTAACTTACCTGCCAAAATAAATTTGGGTTATGGAGTCTGCTCCAAAAAATGTGTCTGTCAGGGCATGTGTGCGACAGAATAACGCCTTACAATTACAATTCACGATCAGCTGACAGGTATAAAAAATAAAGTGACACGCTGTAAATAATAATAATATTTTGTTTTCCCTAACTCTTCTTTGCACTCTGAATTTGTTGCTCCTTGAGGGATAGACCTCATTAAGCATGTGAGAGGAATGAGAAAACAAGGCTTCAGTCAAAAGAGTACTTTTCATTAAAAAAAAGAAAAAACTGTTGGACAGTGCTATTTTAAAGCACAATATATATGGTACTCACAAGGTACTCACATAGGCCTCATTCAGTGTCGCCCTCCAGTACTCATTTAGGCCCCCGTGTCACCTTTCTGTCCTCTGTACAGGCTACTGTGTCACTCACTGACACTCACACAGGCCTTAGTGTCACCCACCAGTACTCACATAGGCCTCAGTGTCACTCCCTGATGCACACACAGGCCTCAGTGTAACCCAACAGTATTCACACAGGCCTCAGTGTCACCCTGCAGTACTCACACAGGCCTTAAGGTCACCCACCAGTACTCACACAGGCCTCAGTGTCACTTCCCGATACACACACAAGCCTCAGTGTAACCCAACAGTGGAGGATTCTTTGTCTTTCCCTGGCACATGTACCCATTGGCAGAGCTGAAGAGACAGTAGCTGATACCCAGGGAAATGTGACAGGGCCGCCCTTAGACAGGAGCAGCCGAGAGGGAATCATCTTGTGCCTGAAGTGTCACAACTGTCGGAGCATGATTCCCATCCCAGCATCCGATATGGGCGAGAACTCAGGATCGTTCCGGAAGGAGGGCCGAGTCAGCAAGCGGTGTCATGCGACGGAGCAGCATTCTGAGAAATCCAGCCCCCCCACATCACAGTGCCACCCCCCCATGCCCCTTGCCAGCCACATCCCCACACCCACTCACCAATTATTCGTCTGATTTGTAAGTCGTGATTACGGCCGCGCTCCTGGGAGCGAGGGGGCCTTCTCGGGGAGATAAGAGAGTCAATGTAAACTTAAAAAGAGAGCAGGGCTCGCCACTCATGGGGCAATGAATTGAAATTCCTCCAGCTTTCAGGATGGGGGGTGAATGCGGAAGGGGGGATGGGGGGGTTGGGGAGTGCAGCTCCATTCGCCGCCTTGCTGTCAGGAAATATAATTTGCGCCCTCTGTGATTCACCTGGTTCATATGCAGCATGCAAATTTATTTCCCTAATAATCAGAGCGGGAGATTGCCCGGGAGGATTAATGGCGCCGTCCAAGCACGCCCGGCACCGCCCGGACCGCCGGGACATTACCCACCTCTGACACGGAAAAATGGTGTTGGTTCTGCGATGGGAACGGCGGGATATTTGTCCTGCTAGACAATATAATGGGCTGGTGCATCATCAGATAGCGATGCCATTTCAGAAACCTTGAATACAAATAATGTACAGTGGGTGAACGGATGGTGCGCTCGCCGGCTCTCCTTCACGCCGGGATAAAGACAGCTCCAGACTCTGTGGGGCGGACCGTCGCTCCTTCCGAGCCTTTTAATTAATCTCTCAGATTTTTAGGACCGGCGACCCCCGTCCCCCTTTTATGATCCCAAGCATGTGCACAGCAAAAGCATGAATTACTGGCTGACATGCAATAGCGGACAAAACCATTTCCAGTAGTGTCGGGGGGGGGGGGGGGCACACAGAGGAGAAATGAAAGTAACCGGCCAACGGCCATCCTCTGCCATCGTGTGTTGGGGGCCCGCTGGTGGATTTACCCCACGATGGGGCAGGGTTTCGCGACTCTTCGCCTTGGCGGCCGTTTCCGCTACTCGGCTAAATCCAAATTTTATTAATTCCACAGCAGGGCACAGGAAAAAAGGGATAAGATGACGCTTTACCCAGATGCACCCACTCGACATCTGATGGCACGCCTGTCCAGGGCTCAGGGACGTGGATGGATCTGGGGCACAGCTGGCCACTTAGCCCTGTGTCACACGCTCGCTGGGTGAGGGGCCCGCGTCCTTCTGCTTGCCGTTAGACTGCAGGAAATGACGTCCCAAAGGCCTGCTTATGCTGCCAGTAACAGCAAGGAGACCTGGGGTCCCAGGGGTCCCAGGCGCTCTGGGCGGCACCCAACTACAGACATCCTCCATGCATCACATATTTAGCAGAGATGTTGGCTGCACTGCGGCTTTGTGTTAGCCACCCTCAGACACATAAAAAAAGGAGGAACTAAAAAACAAGACCGGGATGTGGTAGAGAGAAGACCTCAGCAAACCCAGACCGCCCTGCGTGTATCCAGGCTCCTGCACTAGACAGCAGAAGGTTGGGACCTGGCAGAAGGTCAGGAGCTCTGGCAGCCAGCTAAGGCCTACCCTTCCAAGACGTCTACCTCCCTTGCTTCTGATATATCACCCTGATCACTAGAGACTCCAGCAGGGCAATGTTTCCACAGCGATCAGCATTCCAGGCCAGAGTGGAACTCACCTGTGACCAATTATGCTGGGGTGAAGCTTAGGATACTGGGAGTTACTGGGCTGACTCATCTTTATGGCTGGACGCCCGCGTGGCCAGCACCGTTTATTTCTGACACTCAGAGCAGGATATGAAGCCATCCTTCTGGACAACATTCCTCTGGTCTCCACAAGTTCTGGGCCAATCACATGCTGTGCATGTGACCAGGCCCATCCACTTTGAAGTAGAGAGAGGATTCTGGGAAATGAATCTAAAAGCCTTAAAAAGCACAGCGCAATACTAAAAGAAACAGACAAGTAAATAAAAACGAATGTATTTCGTGCTAATGTAAAGTCAGCAAGTCAGGGTCCCAAGACAAAATAGTATCTCACTCAAAATAGCATTCCCTTTCTGAGGCCTTTGTAGTGGGAGTCATTAGCCATGCCACCAGTACCACTGATATAGATAGGCATTTTTTGGGCAGCCTGCGTTCTGCTTGCAAAATGACCTGCTCCACACCACCCAATACTCTCATACTCTCAGTGCTGTTAATAGCCAATCAGAACGAACCTTGCATTGCTCTGCTCAGTGAAACCGGGAACAGGTCGACTCCCGGGCCACGCTAATGTCCCAGCCATGCTAACGATTAAGACATGCGTGCGGGCGACCGACGCTATTAACGGCACTTTTCATCTGAAATGGAATTTATTAAAATGACGCATAATTAAATTTAGAGATGGGCCGTGTCAAACAATAGCCGACAGTGGCTACTTTGATTTTGTTTTAAAGTAATTAGGCAGAATTGACATGACTGAATACCGAGCCGTGGCCTCCTCTAATGATTTAAATAAGAAAAATAGCTCAAGTTTCAGACTTTGGCAGCAGTTAATTGCATCGGCATGATGGTTAGAGGAAATGCTGTCATTTACCTTTTTCTTCATATCGCTGTTTTATTTAATTTCTTTTCATTAACATGGGTTTTTATAGTTCTTGCCACTGATGAAGGTAACATTAACCCCTCAGTTACCAGAATGGCTGTACAGAGACATGTGTACATGAACTTTGTGTGTGTGCGCATGTGTATATATATATTTTTCTATATATTTATATTCATACACACACACATAACACATATATACACAGTTATATTGTTTTTTTATAATTATCACATTGTTTACAACTGAATTATGAATTAGAGTAAAAATGAATGGAGATGGTCAGTTTGTTGCCATTTTTTCCTACCAGAATTTCTGGGATGCACTCCTTTGGGAAATCGCGAGTGCCACTGATCACATAAACAAGTTTGTGCAAAAAAAAAAAAAAAAAACTTGCAAAGCTGTTACTACCCCTGTTTTTACACAAAACTAAGCGACATGGGGCAAAGCCAGGCAGGAATCTCCAGCAGCACAGCGACACCCGAGCACTCTCCAGGCAGGGGGAGGCCTTCCACATCACGGTTCTGTGTTTACCAACACATCACCATGGTGACAGGTCACACGGTGGCCTTACAGGGGGCCTTGGAGACACGACGGCAAAACAAAAAAGCAACAAAGGAACAAAACAGGTACACATATGTATAATGCAAAAACCCCACATTTTTCTTTAAAAATAGGACACTGACTATCATGTCTTGGCTACAATAAGACATATACAGAGAGGTTCTGCCTACATCTGCATCAGAACCTTGTGATTGACTGGTGTTGGGTCCGGGCTGTCCCTTGGGCTCACCAAAACCCTGATCTGGGTAAGAGTTCATGGAAATGAATGGATGGATGGATGTGTACATCTGAACAGTGGTGGGACAACAAAATACGCAAGAGACTTAAAACACAAGGCTTCAGTGTAATGAGTTTTGCATAAGACGAGGCTTTCATCACCAGCAAGCATTCTTGGGCTGATTAAGTTAAAGTCTGCTACGTTTTATCTACATTAACCTGGATTATAGATGTACAGCTCCTCACTAGGTCTGAATAACTCCTAAAAAGGAGGGGTTAATTCTAGTTAGATTCAATGATCAGCCCTAATGTATCTACCTCCCGAAATAGAGAACAACACAACACAGAGCGCAAGTGTCCACAAGGATAAAAAAAAGATATTTTGAGAGAGGACGAAAAGAGTCTAGCTTTATTTTTACCCCAAACATGATTCAGTGGGGTCGCAGACATCTCTGGTTGGCCAATGCGCGCCTCTTGCGATATAAAAAGAAAATTGATTCTGAAAAATGATGATGACTCTATGCACTTCTTGTCACCGCTTCTGTCTTGGGCTCCTCGCATCTTTTGGGTAAGTTCGCTAGAAGTTCTGGGTCAGTACAAACTCTATGTATTTCAATGAGCTTCATGTGGTGAGCTACAGACCAAGGCGGCAGGCTCAAAGCAGACGTGGGGAATCTCCACACCCTACCATAATGAACTTCTCTTCTCCATAGAAAGCATTTCAGAGAGGAAGCAGGATTCCGGAATGATTTTGTACATAAATTGCATTCAGAATATACAGTTGCGGCATGCATTTTTCTTGAAGTATAGGAAAATTCCTAGAAAATATAGTTGACCCCGACCTTGAAGAATCCAAAACATGTTTGATGCATTTTCACTTTCTTGTCATGCATTGGTGAACGCAGGGTCCGATATGAGCCTGTATATTTTTGTGATGCTAGACTGGGCTAAATCACCTGTCATGCAAACTGTTAGCTGAACTCTATAACCAGCTGGACATCTGAACATAGGCTCTGGTCCATATTCTGTAGCTATGAAAGTGTATAACTCAGGGTTCATAAAGGGGGCTTTACTGTGATTAGAGCACCAGGGAGAGGGAAGTACTGACCGCTGCTCTTGGTGCACCCTCCCCTGGACTGCTGCTCTTGGTGCACCCTCCCCTGGACTGCTGCTCTTGGTGCACCCTCCGCTGGACCGCTGCTCTTGGTACACTCTCCCCTGGAATGCTGTTTTTGGTGCACCCTCCCCTGGACCGCTGGTCTTGATACACCTTCCTTTGCACTGCTGCTCTTGGTGCACCCTCCCCTGGACCGCTGCTCTTGGTGCACCCTCCCCTGGACTGCTGCTCTTGGCACATTCTCCTTTACACCACTGCTCTTGGTGCACCCTCCCCTGGACCGCTGCTCTTGGCACACTTTCCTTTACACCACTGCTCTTGGTGCACCCTCCCCTGGACCGCTGCTCTTGGCACACTCTCCTTTACACCGGTGCTCTTGGTGCACCCTCCCCTGGACCACTGCTCTTGGCACACTCTCCTTTACACCGCTGCTCTTGGTGCACCCTCTCCTGGACCGCTGCTCTTGGTACACCCTCCTTTGCACTGCTGCTCTTGGTGCACCCTCCCCTGGACCGCTGCTCTTGGTACACCCTCCTTTGCACTGTTGCTCTTGGTGTACCCTCCCCTGGACCGCTGCTCTTGGCACACTCTCCTTTGCACCGCTGCTCTTGGTGCACCCTCCCCTGGACCGCTGCTCTTGGCACACTCTCCTTTACACCGCTGCTCTTGGTGCACCCTCTGCTGGACCGCTGCTCTTGGCACACTCTCCTTTCTTGGCACACTCTCCTTGGCACTACCCCTGACAGCTTCCAGACTGCAGCTGGCACGTGCTGGGAGGTGAGGTGCAAGAGCAAAGGTGATGACAGCCTTCCAGTACTATTACTCTTGGTGCACCCTCTTGGTGCTACTAGGACACCCTCCCCAGTACCGCTGCTACTGGTACACTCTCTTCTGTTCCACTGCTCTTGGTACACCCTTTCCTGGAGGCTCAGGTGTCTCCCCAGTTAGTTTCCGGAAAGACACACTTGGGTGCTGACCTCTCTATCACACACAACGTCTTGTGGCTTTTGCACGTGCCCTTGGGAGACTCAGTTAATGGGAGCCTTCTGTGCGAAATAACTTCCAAATAATTGCACTCAGTAACTATTAACAACATTAGAAAAAACAGCACAGGACATCTGGTTGTCATATCTATTCAGAGGTTTTCAGATCACCTGACTTTGACCACTGGATACAGTTTAAAATATGTGCCGCTGATGGCAGGCTTGACACAGGTCAATTACTCTTGAGTAATTATGATCATTTCAGTAACACCACAGCTACCCCTGACAACTTCCAGATTTCAGCTGGCACGTGCTGGGAGGTGAGGTGCAAGAGCAAAGGTGATGACAGCCTTCCAGTACTATTTTATATGGCTGTATATCTGTAGTACCTGAGGTCAGAAAAAGTTATACGCTAAGGAGGAATCTAACACGGGGCTTCAGCAGATCAATCATGCTGAGGAACAGATCTCCACGAACTGGTAGCAATCAACACAGGGGCCTGAAACGCAGACAGGCTGCCGGCATTTGCAATTTTTAATGTAACTTTTTACTTAAAATCGTAACTGCGATTTGTTTATCTCTTCACTGAAGGGACATACACGTTTGGATATTTGATATTAAAATCTGTACATTATTTTAAACTTTATTTAAATTTTTAACTTTATTAACACAGTATCTAATCTTACGACTAGTTTTCTTTTATTTTTACTTACGAGGTGTTTTTATGCACGTGTTTCTGATTGTACTTAGTTCCACATATAAAAACTGAAAAACTATTTCTCATCAAAAAACACAATAATCCGATTTAAAAAATAATACTTTCAACAACAATATATAGTAGAGCATTTGCCCATCAGTTTTTCCCATTGAGCATTTAACCTGGATTTGCCCACGAGGTGTGACTTGGAAGAGCTGATGCCAGGATGGGAGGGGTTAACCAGTTAGACAGAGCAACTCGGCGAGTCGTGGGGGGAGGGATATTCCTTGCTTATGTCAGCTGTAAGTAATTACACCATGGTGTGCTTCTGACGATTACCATAACAGAGCAATTGGACGTGAAAAATGGATAATAGTGTGGACATGAAAGTGTGTTTAGAAAATAGCTGCGAGAGCTGGTTAATACGCACACAGCCTCCTCCTCCGGGGAGATACTGCCGCTGAAATTTTGTCATTCAAAATTTGTCGTTAAAGACAAAGTCTAAGTGATTCTCCACAAATGTCGCTCTTGACTGGCTGCCCCCTCGCTGCGAGGTTTCTGCTTTAGTACAGCACCGCCGCCTCCTCGATGACTCCACCCACGTGACTCCCCTTGGTGTCCACGCCTGGATGATTAGGTAATACTCCATTCACAGGGGTACAGATATCATCTTTTGGCAGCTGATCTACAAGTCTGGGATCTGACACGTGGGACAAAACGAGGAGGTGCTGGCTCGTTCGCCGGATGCTACACGCGTGTCCGTGTTTGTTCGACAACAGGAACTCCCCGTTGACTCCAGATGTTTGCAGAAAACTGCCGGAAATACGTGCTCTAATCCCCTTATATGACCAACTGGTGTGCGCCACTGTGGCAAGAGAGAGATGGGGTCCACGCCATGTGACATCCTGAGACGTCACCTGTGCGAGTTGGAAGGACGAGGAAGGGAGCTGTGGAGAAAAGATGTTTTGGGAAAAGACTAAAGGGAATGGAAGAATGAGAGGGGAGAGGAAGATGGCGAGAAAGATCACATGATGGAAGGTGTTAGAACACGGGGCGACCCGCTGCTGGATGGAAACGCTAAAGCTCCAGCTGTGACATATCTGAATCTTTATTTTTATGTATTGTAATGAAAGCAGTAGCCATTCATCTCCGTGAGGCTTTGACAGAGGAAGGATTACAGATTCGCGGTCGCTACTCACTGAACCGCGGCAGACTCAGAAAGAGAGGCACGGCGGATCTTTTCATTAGAGCCAGGCCCAGCTGACTTATACGTGAGCAACCAATTGCAGGGCTCCAGGACTGGCGACTCGTTCCCCCTGCAGGAAAAACACCACAGGACGAGGGTATCATCCGCGACTACAGGAGCTGAAGTAACGGCCAGATCGAGGCACGGTCTCAACCCCCCCACCACCCCCCCTCGCTCCCCAGAGCAGCGATTTATGCAGAATTAGGCAGAAAGCGGAGGTTAAGCGGGGAGGTGTTTCGCCACGTCATGTGACACGGTGACAGCTGTGCTGGGCTGATTCCTAGCAGATGTTTAGCAGTAAGGTGCAGTTGGGATGGAGGCCCCCGACACACTGAGCCTCAGGGTGTGTCCTGCACTTCCAGCCCCAAAACACAGATCTGGACGGTGAGGAGGTCAAAGGTCACAGTTGATGCGCGGGCGTCCGCTTTGAGGCCTGCCCACGTCCGCCTCAGCTGAAGCCCCCCCCCCATTCCATGTCAATGTTCCTCTACGGTGATATTCACGGCCGCGGAGGCTGCCACGGCAACACTAGCATGTCGCAGGAAAAGGCCGCAGGCGGACGGCAAAGGCAACAAGGTGCCATCGAGTGTTTGTCTGCAGCTAAAGACGCGTCAACGGCCAGGCTGCGGATCCACGCTCCAGACAGCTCGCTTCAGAAACAGGGGGAAAAAAAACTCGCAAGGAAAATGTGTTCTCCGCAAAGACCTGTCTTCTGGATAAGTGCCATTAACAAGCCACCACCCACACGCTCTGCCTAGGGATCCTGTTAAGAGGTGCAGCACCGCGTGTTATATGTGTTATATAAGGCTCTCGGTTGAGCGCATGTGTGTGCCTGTGTGTGTGTGTGTCTGTGCCTGTGCAGACGAGCGTCGGTGTGAGATCCTGTGCGAGGAAAGTGCATCTGACCTGACGCAAGGATGGAGAGGAGACGGGAGCAGGTGTATCTCATCTACACTGTGCCATTACCTCGCACCCTTAAGGTTCATACCCTGCCTGCAGCCCCTCACTGCCCTGCTCCCTACAAGGACCACAAAGGAGCAAGGACCACAAAAGCTCAAGGACCACAAAGGTGCCAGAACCACAAAAGCACCATGACCTGAAAGACGCAAGGACCACAAATGCACCAGGACCACAAAGGCGCCAGAACCACAAAGTCACTAGGACCTGAAAGGCGCAATGATCACAAAGGCGCCAGGACCTCAAAGGCATCAACAGGTCTCTGCATTAAAGCAACTTAACACAAGTCTGATTACATTCCTTTAAAATGGGGGTGTACGTCAAAAATCCCAGAAGTGTATGGAGCAGCGGTGACATCCTAGTCAGCGGACCACTGTTAAGCGTGTGTTAAAGGCCTGACTGCCAACTGGCCGGGTAGAGCACGCTAACGCCTGCAGCATAAGACCAGCAGTACAGGCATGCGACAGCATGGCAGCTACCTTCTGCGTCTGGGCCATGGTGATCACTTTACTGCGGACCTTTTTACCATGCTCACAACAACCCTTGTCCTGCATGGTGCTATGATTTGGACCAGTAATGCTTCTGACAGAAGTACTGTAGAGGAAACCTCGTAAAACAGTAATATTATATTATCAAAGAATATAATACCTGTACAAATTTACAGCACCATGCTCTTGGTACACCTGCACCCCTAGGATGCTGCAGGAATCTACAATGAAGATCGCCTACCTTAATACAGGGCATCAACCTCTAATCTTCCACTGGCACTTTGGTTTTCACATTTCTGGCAATCCACCAGCAACCTGGTCTGTCCCAAGGTGCCCCCCTGCGCCATTGTTTAATAAGCTCTAGGGCCCCAAGCTACCCCCCTCAATTTAGTCTCTCCCCAGCTTTTTCACACACCTGTCCATGTGTGCCCTCACCCCGATTCGCAGGCGTCGCATTTTGGCATGAGAGCGGCGGTGTGAGTCACGCACGGCGAGGGCGAGCCCACGCAACAGGAATGCGACATTTTGTTTCGAGATAAAGAAGTCCACGTGCATGTATGTCTGCGCGCGTGGTGCAGGGGGGGTGGGGGTTGAGTGCGGGTCCGGAGCGCCAAATAATGAAAGCGCATTCCTCGCGGATGCATGGCAGATAGCAGCCCCACGTCCACCGCCTTCAGACGACATGACAGGTGTAAGTTTCGGCAACTTAAACAGCAGGATTACAGACACTAGTGCCTCCCTTCAGATGCATTCCTTATGGGAATTAATTCCATTTGAAATGCAAGGCCAGAGGCAAGATTACAGAAGTAGAGCCCCAGAGCGAGCTGTGTGCTGCAGCTAAGAGATGGGATTTGAATAATTGTACAGGCTTAGACCTCGAATCAGCAGAGAACAGAACGAATGGGATTATCACAGGGAACTCCGCGCCGTTTCCACCGCTCAGCTCAAAGAGACGCCTCGAGTCGCGTGCTCCTGCGTGTAGGTATGCGAGCCGTTCTGTGCAGGAACACATACTTATCTGAGCAGCACCTGTGCATCCCTATTTCGCAAAGAGTGAGCGGGGAAAAAAAATGGCCATTTGCAGTATATGTTTTAAGCATGCATGCGCGTGTGTGTGTATTTTTGTGCGAGGGCACGTGAAGGCGTCACTGCTGCGAGCGTGCGCCCTCACCACAGTCACGGTTCCCTGCTCTCGCTCTGGTACAAGCGTACAGCACCAGGTGTCGCACGAGGGAGGAGGAGAGGGAGGGATGATGAAGGAAGAGCGCGACCTGACTGTCAGAACGCTGGAAAGAGGCATTCCTTATGGGAGAGCGACTCCACGGCGTGGTGGGAGTGGGCAAGGCCCGGGCTGGGCAGGGGCAGCGACCTCTGCCATCTTTGCCCTACCCTGCCACCTGTCATGCTGGCGTTCCCCTCCCTCCTGTGCTCCTGCTCCCCCACTCTTAATCTTTGCAGTGTTGTGTAACATCGCAGGCTTTCCAGATAGTTTTCCGTACACTTCACTTTACTAAAAAATAAACACGCGTGGGCGTTTCCCAATGTCAGGTTGCGGTCTGATAATGCAGGTCACACGTTTGCGGGGTTTTAAATGAAAAAAACACAGCGAGGTGGGGGGGTATTATGATGACTAAAATAATGCTCCGATGGCACGCATTTTTTGTCACATTTGATATTTGGTGCTGTTAAAAATGAAATGCATCAGGTCCTAATCCCATGGGGATGCTGACATCTAACTCCCACAAAACATTGGCTATACAAGCAGGGAGGGAAGCCGCGTCATGCCTTTCAAATAGAAGCATGGATATAGCGGCTAAATGATGGGATATGATCTCGGGACATGATTGCGAAATCTTGATAAGCTGTTCGATTTTGATTCATTCAACTTCCAGATGTGGGAGCAACATAAGGGGTGTGGCTTTTACTTGGCAAAAGCGTTACCCAGTCACCCTGCATGTCACACTAAAGCTGGGACGATATAGCGTCATGTGAAACAATACCGTATAAAAAAAATACCCACTGAAGGATCAAGGCACATGAATCACTAAATGCTGCTTCCTTCAGCTAGGGGAGAGATTTACGCACAGGAGGGGAATGTAACGCTGACCGCAAAGGCACCTTTTCCGTTAATCTGCCGCCATTTATGTAGCCCGCCTCGCCTGGGTCTTGCTTTTTTATGTTGTTCAGACCGGCAGTAAAATAAGGAACCTGTTTAAGCTAAGCAGACTTTCCAAGGTGCATTCATTTACTCGCCGATCCCACGCATGTGTCAGCGGCGCGCGTGGCGGGGCAAGGGTGCGTGCTGCCGGCGCCCGTGTTCTCAAGGCAATTTAGGAAGTGCCGATGACAAAATTCCTCACAGACTGCAAACCAGCCTCCAACTGGAACACATGCAAAGCGGGGGTCAGAGACAGCACGTTTTAAATGGTGTGACCGACACATCAGTGATGGCCAGCTCAAACAGTCTGATGGAGGAGGTGTGCCGATAAACAGAGACTGCAACACGGTCATAACACACCCACACACGCGCATGCACACAGACACACACACACAGACACACACACACAGACACACACCCTGCACATAACACACAGGAGCATTAAGACACTTCCTGTCATGCAATAGGTGTTTTAAATCATGCTCTCTGCAGTGCTGTGGACAAGCCCCATGTGATATGTTTTCCATAACCCCTGTGGCGTGTTTTTAGGGCAGAATTGAGGCAGCGATTCGATTGGTCACCCAGCATTATGAGAGCGGACACCGAGCGAATCCCATCTCTGTTTTTTTTTCCTTCACATTGAGAAAAACGAAAAGGGCTGTTTGTCTCCTTTCTCTTACAAAACGAATGCAACCCAGCTGCACTTCTAAGTCCCGGTTAAGAAATTATGCTGATCAAATTTTCATGAGGGAGCGTCAGGGCTGATGCTGTATTTGAGAAACTGGGTTTTTTCTAAAATGTGTAAAAATTTAATCTTTAGGATAAGTCAAGTGGATTTATTTGGAGGCCTCGGCGTAATACCCGGAGCTGAAGCTGTTTGCCGGGAGGTGGGTGTAAGCGACGAGAGACGGCATCCAGGCCATTAACCCTTTCCTGCCCCCACCTTACTCACTCCTCAGACACCTGTGTGTGAAGCCTTAGAGGCTCAGCCCTGCATTTAATACACAGCATACCCCTGTCTATGGATGCATTCACTTCTACATGCCAGGGAACTTCAGACATAAATACTACTTGAAAAAAATCCCAAACACGAAGTTGAATTAAGGCGTCCGGACTGCAGGTGTTTTCCCGCCTTCATGCTGACCTTGGAAACCTCTCCTGGAGGAGCGTGTGGAGATGCCTATGGATTTACGGCGGGCCCGTCTTCAGCTGGTGAGTTCGTTTCTCCCTTCCACCATCATAAATACATTTAAATATCTCAGTAATCTTCAGGTGGCAAGTCCCGGCGCCGTGATAATGAGCTGCTCCGGAGTGGGACTTCCCCTTCCCTGGTGGCTACGGAATTCCCAAAATTCCCATCCCTTTCGGAAAGAAGCGGGGCCTGGCTCAGAGCTCTCTAGATGACTGCACGGGCGGGACCCCAATCTGTTGTCCGCGCCGGGCCTGTCGGCACAAGGGCCTCCGGGCAGGAACACCTGGACCTCCATCTCCTGCGCCCGGGGCCACAGGGGGCCCATGAGGGGCCCATGGGGCCCAGGAATCGCATAAATAAATGGGATGGGGATAAGTGCGAATTGCTTTTCCTCGCTGTATGCGCAAGCCAGGCGCGGGCCGAAAGGTCTCTCAGCAGGAGCACCTGCTGCGGGTCCAGGCGGACCGGCCTGCAGGAGGCCCACACGCCAGGCCCTAGCTGTGAGACAGAATCGGGGCCCTGCCTCGTACCCGCACACCGTGCTCCCACCCAGAGAACCGACTCGCGGGGTGGTCGGGGTCCCATTCCCCCCGAGAGCGTGACTGCAGATTCTGGCACCTGGTTTCTGTGAGGCTGCAGCCTGCTGTTACCGTCCCACCACATCCATAAAAACCTCCTGCATGCATCTGAGGACACAGATTTACATGGCTCTCCGTGCCAGGAGTCTTCCCTATTCTCATTTTGTCCAAACACAAAGAAAGCAGCCCAAAAAGGAGACATTCGACATTTCTGGACGCCCTTCCCCAGACAAGAGACCTTAAGCAAATGCTGTTTCCCACACATCTGCGGCTAAATTTTTGAACGTTGCAGTGTCAAGACTTAATGCCTGTTAGGGGTACAGAAGCCCCTTCCATGGGGGGGGGGGGGGGCTTGCAGGCATCAGGACACAGGTGCGGCCGCTGAATGACAGGACTTCCAGGTAGACAGGAAGTAGGCCAGCACTGACCCCAACACAGCACCGCCATTAACAAATGCTGCAGGAAGAAATGGCACTAAGGATACGGAATGTATGTGAGTGTTTCCCTAATTAGGTGACCCCCAACAGGGGGATAGTGTGCCCCCCCCCCCCAGTACTCACAAGCATCTTCAAACCATGTCGGCACCCCCACGAGGGTCCGTGAACAAAGACATTGCTGACACTCCCTGGGTGAATCCTGAAGGGCTTCAGCTCTTCAAAAGAAAAGACGCCCCCCCACCCCAGCCAAAAAAAAACATGAAAATAGGATTGACACCATAACAAGACAAAAAGTTCCGGAGCAGCGTGGGTGCAAGTATCCCATTGGCCCACCTGTGCTTTACATCGCTGGGGGGGGGAACGTCACACGGCATTTCTGACCTTGTCCCGACCTTGAGCCTCATCCCGTATGCGTTCCCAGCACCAGCCTTTATAAAACTTTAACGTGGCAGCAAGCGGCTCCCTCATCTCCAGTCAGCGAGCGATGACAGCGCGGTTGCTAATCGCCGGCGCGTCTCTCCAAACGGCCCTGTGATCCCAGGATGGGGTGGGGGGGGGGGTACCTGGACACCCTTCGGAGGGGCGGGCGCAGCTGCCAGTCCGTGCCGAGCCGAGCCGTGGGGGCCCATTTCTGCTGCTGCTGCAAAAAAGTAACACGCCAGCCCTTCCCAAGGAAGGAGGAGGAGAACACAGAGTTACAGTGGAGGCCCGCTGGACCTCAGAGCAGGGAGCAGACAGCGATCGCACCCTGCAGCAGAGGCCCGTTGGACCTCAGAGCAGGGAGCAGACAGCGATCGCACCCTGCAGCGGAGGCCCGCTGATCCTCAGAGCAGGGAGCAGACAGCCCTGCAGCGGAGGCCCGCTGGACCTCAGAGCAAGGAGCAGACAGCGATCGCACCCTCCAGCGGAGGCTCACTGGACCTCAGAGCAGGGAGCAGACAGCGATCGCACCCTGCAGTGGAGGCCCGCTGGACCTCAGAGCAGGGAGCAGACAGCAGTCGCACCCTGCACCTCCCCCGCGTGGCTCAAACGCCGCTTCCACACAGGGAGGAATTATGGTAAAAAATTATGGTCTGATGTATAAAACAGTACATAGTGGTACAGCTCAAAAAATAAAAACGACTGGAACCCCTGTCAGTGTTAAAGATAAAACACTTTCATCTGTTTAACATACACATTGCTGGATCTGGATATGAGAAAAAGTTAAATAAAATATAAAATAAGATCACTGAAAATATGCAGCTTGTCAAGTCTGCAAAAAAAAAAAAGAAACAGGCGGTGGGCTGCACTACTTAGCAATCATGTAATCACGACGAGAGCCTGTTTGGACTGGACTTAAGCAGACAACCAGAGCCTGTGTTTGAAGGCCAAGTCAACAACTGGATCCAGATTTCAGGGCTCCAGAAGAATTGCTTACTCTTGGCACGGACGGTGACGCTGAGATGGCGGCTAACACGGGGCCGGCTCGGGCCGCGGCTCCCGCCTCTGTACTGGGGATCACATGCCGAGATCACCACAAACGTTTCCACTGCCTTTTCGCCACCGGGGACTCACATGTAGGCCCGTAATAATCCCCAGCAGAGACTGGCAGAGTGAGTGGTTCAGGACTGAAGCCACTGGCATAGACTGAAACAGGACCACAAGTCAGGGGTCGGAGCAAAAATACAGTCTTGAATGTCCACCCTCTGCTGTGTCGCATGACTGAGGTGATTGTGCACCTGTATAAAAAACTATAGCATTGATCAAGTGAAGTGAAAGTGAAGTTTCAAGGGCAGTTTTCATAAAGCAACAGGGATGCTTCGAATCCAGTAGGCTCTCCTTCCTCCAGTGAAGTTTCCAGGCGATTTCTACAGCCACTCATGTCTGGCTTGGCATTGGTAGATGTCAGCTTGGCCTTTGGCACCGTGACTCTGTCCAATATTTCTGCTGCTGCCTATTGAGACACAGGCGAAGTCTGGCTGGAAAACAGCTTCGCGTCAACGAGTTGGGAATGACCGAGGAGGGAGAGACGGCTAAAAACAACAGTGTTGTCGGATTGGGGGCCCCGCAGAACCGATTTTGCAGGATCTGTTCGCAACGCAGGAATCAAAAAGCTTTTAACGGGAGATTTCATGCGGTATGTCTCACGTTTCAGAATTAATCCCGGTGCAAAATTATAACAATTCCCTCCTCCAAAACTCCCCATTTCTACGGTTACCATGTTAGAGTCGGGCAGACGAGCACAAAAACAAAGTGTAAAAGAAATCAGAAACCGTCATGCTTTCAGCCGCTTAGCGTTATAGGGGAACGGAGAGCTAAATCCAACTTAGGGAAGAAGATACACCGTACCAGGGCTTACTGCTCAACGGCAGATAGGAAAAAGAAACGAAAATTACAAAGAGTCCCTCTGGTGTAATTAAGTGATTGTAAGGGGTGTGAGGTGATGAACTTGGACCTGATCAATGGGAGGAACGAGATTCCTCGAAAAAGAAAGTGTGGACTTGCAGATCCTACCTCACTCAGTAAGGAGATAATGCAAAATGAGCTGCAAACGGCTGAGTGTGAGTTGGAATTTCCAGATGTAATTCAAGCTAAACGACTGCTGCTGTGAAAGGCCTGGAACGAGACTCAACCCAACTACCTTGTGATCTCAAGCCTAGATCGTTCACAACCTGGACTCCCCGTTTTGCCCTCTGTTCAGTCTCCCTTGTCTGAGATTTTTACACCCACAGATTAATATCACACTCAAGCTATAAGACTCAAATAATTTTTTCTGCGCCTCACTACATTTATCTAACGCTCTTCTTTTCCATATTCCTGGTAGAAATCCTAACCCAACCACAAAGCATTTGCCTTTAATCTCTGAAACGTGTTGGCGCGTCCCTCCAAAGCTTTCTGGAGAGAGTCACACCACCCACAGTAGGCACGCACTGCTCAGTGCAGACAGCAGGGGGTGGTGAGCTTTCACCAAAGGCTGCCCCACAGCACAGAACTCTTCACTCTTCTCTTGTCACAAGGTCACAACCTCTGATCTGAAATGGCTCGCAAGGGACACCACAAGGGACAGCGGTGTCTGGGTGGTCCAGAGCAGGGGTGAGTTATTGTGCTCTGACGACGACGGAATTTTCATTCCAACAGAGAATTTTCCCACTTGACTGAAGTAATTAATTACCTAATTGAAACAATTTCACCCTCTCTCACAGTATGGCGGTCTCCCACTACGTAAGGAAAGCCGGAAAGCTTGCATGTACGCCTGGACAGCACAGGCTTAGTAACATTTGCAAAAGCACTGCAGTGATACTTTACTGACCCACAAACCCCTCCAGCCCTCGGCTCCCAGTCGGGTGCGGGGATCAGACGGGGCCTGGAAACACTGACAGCTCATTGTGCGAGTGCCGTGCGAGTTTTAGCGCTGCTGCGTCTGTACCCCAGGCCGGACAAAGGCTCGAGGCCCCGCCGGACACACCGCTCATGTTCCATTTGGCCGTGCTCTTTATCTCCCGGCCCCGGCCCCCGTCCCCCGTCCCCTTGTCCGCCAGGGCCCTTGAGTGGCCCCAGCTCTGAATAGAGTCTAAAGCCATTATTGGGGAAGAAAGGCATCGAGCAGAAGGGGGCTCAGCCCAGTGTAAGGCGCGCATCTGGGCCTGGCTACATGCATACTAATAGCATCATTACAAGCCAGCGCCAGAGAGCATGTTTACTCCAGCAGGGCAGCCATCACCTTCCCGCCACACATCCGTCAATGTTCCTTCACCCCTCCCCCCCACCCCCGAATTCAGCTAACCCGCGGGGCTAATTTCCCAGTACTGGCCCTACAAAGAGGCTGGGCCAGGCTTGCTGCGAACCCGCCTCCTCGCGGCTCCCCGTGTGGGAGGCACCCTCGCAGGCAGGGGCTGCTTTTCCGTGGCACTGAACTTGACCTGAGGTGACCCCCTCATAATGAGTGAATTGAAAACATCTCCCTTTGGAATGCAGCTTGAACATACTGGCTATGACTATTTTTCTTTTTTTTTTTCCAACCCCCCCCCTCCCCCAACTCTCCCTTGGATTTTATGAATTAAAGGGCCCATGTCCAATTCTTATTCACCTGTGCAGCCCCGTTTAATGTGGCCCCCTGGCTACTGGAGGGGGGATTTGAGCCCCTTTATAAGACAACGTCTCTACTCATCTATCCAACTACACAAGCAGCAGATCTGGGCCGGGTGAAAGAGCAGTGCTGGCTACAACAGCGTTTACAAGCAGAACACGACTCCATGGAGGCGGGCCGTCAAACACCCACAGCAAAGCAAAGAGCCCCAAACTCCCGCGGCTTCCGCAAGCCCTCGCCAGCTGGTTGGCCAGGAGCCCCATGAATCGCAGCGCTTGGCACCCCCTGGATCCTCCGGCTGATATCCGTGGAAACCTTCGGCGCATGCAGATCGGTGCTGTCCAGGGTGCGACCCACTCGCCACCTGCAACGGTCTGCCAGATCCGATCGTGGGCGGAGGGGTTGCGAAAGACGTACGTCGTAGAGAAAGCGGTAACCTAAAGGATGAGGAAATCAATCGCGGCATGAATATGCATCAACGTGCAACATATGCCGCTGTTTGATTAACGGTCCGAAAAAATACAAACATTTCAGCATAAACGACTTTTCAGCATGCAGGGAAAGAAAGTTAACAGTTTGCAAGCAATAAAAAATTTTAATGCTGCAGTAAAACCCAGACACATCTTTCAAGCTCTGCGTAAAGTTCCGTGTCGGGAATTTCCTGCTCTCTTCCCCGTAATTCGGACAATTATACGCTCGTTCATCAGGCGACTCCGCACGGCCTCGTGGGAGGTGTAATACTGACAGGGTGGCTATTTTCTAAAGCACTCCTCTCCTATATACCTCACTTCATCTCTCACACCTATGGCTCTGCAATCAACAGTCTCAAAATGCTGGTGTAATCTTGCATCCCTACCTTGATATGCTGGAGTGACACTATTATATACCCTGACCAGCTTTCACATTAAAAGCCAACCTGATGGTGTCCTATCTCAGTATCCCTTCCTTTAGCAAAACCTAAGGAACCTTTAAACAGAAACAACATTATGTAAAATAAAATATCTCAGTCACACTGAGATATTTCAGATGGCAGATCTGTCTAGGTACAGTGCCCTGAGCATCACTGACCAGCACTAACTGGTTCTCTCCTGCCCCTTCACCACCTTAGCTACAGTGTGGTGAGCGTACTGGTATAGAATGACTGCCGTCACATCATCCAGGTAGGTACTAGTGGTTGAAGTGGCTCCCCATTGCCTCTGTAAAGCGCTTTGCGTGTCTTGAAAAGCGCTATATAAATGTAACATTCATTCATTCATTCATGAGTAACACAGAGTGCCCCGCTGTTCAGCTCTGCTGGAGGACACTAACACACCAGCCCTCACTACTTCCTGCACGTGCTGACCAATCAAACACAAGAGTGGCATGGAAACCTCCATCCTCCTTTCTGACAGGCTGCTTTCAAGAGAAAAAGGAGAACCGGACTTCGAGTGTGTTTGACAGTAGTCGTAACCACCCTGGTGTCCCCTCTGAGAAACCAAAGCCTGATTGGCCAGCTGGTGTCACGTGGTCACCAAGGGACCAGAGACATGACCACCAAGGGAACGATGTCTTTTTCTGATGCAGTCTGCAGCAGGTTACAAGCGGTTACCAGGCTGGGACCAGGGTGGAGCCTCGGGGGCAGCACATGGTTTTGATCACGACCCCCACCCTGTATCAACTGACATCGATTCACAACGCCCCCCCCCGCCTCCATGCAAGATCATTGTGAGAGTGCATAGAGATTTCTCCCACACGCAGAGGGCGGGCATGACCCCAGAAAAGGGGGGGGGGGGGGGGGGGGGTTGCACAACTTTTGACGAACTGTTCAGACACCACGGCCACCACACCAACCCCACCCAAGCCCAAAAAAAACCCCTGGGGGCAGCCTC
>JAODKC010000064.1:7826349-7841957 GCA_026777985.1 Mormyrops attenuatus
CCCTCACCTCCTTGGGGGGGGTGCCTTGTGTCTCCCCCCCCCCCCCGGGGGGGGGCCCCCCCCCCCCACCGGGGGGGGGGGGGCGGGGGGGGTTGCACAACTGTTTTCGATCTGTTCCTCCACCTCTGCCTCCACCCCATCCGCACCCAAGCCCAAACTAAACCCGTGGGGGCGTGCTCTTTATGGCAGCACCATTACGCATTCTATAGTCTCAGCCGAGTGTTTGAACAATCTGACGTGGATCCACAAAAGAAGATGGCACCAATGAGACACCAGGCCATATAAATATTTAATATGGAGGAGTACGTATCTATGTATATATATATATGTGTATGTATATGTGTTTCAGGTTCCCTCTCCTCTTTAATTATTCATGGCGATGACACCACTTTGAACCGTGAGAACCAATGAAACTCTGAACGTCTGCAACGGTCTCATCAGAGACGCGGCCGGGGAACGGGGACGCGAAGTGAAGATGGATGGCGTGCGAGAGATGGAGGGCTGAGCCCCCCGCTACCATAGTGCCAGCGTCCAGATGGGAGAGGAGGCGGTTGCGGGGGCAGGGGGTTGACTTCCAGAATTAGGAACGCCCTTCGTCAAAAACGACGGCAGCGAAAATAAACAGGCGATGTGATAAACATGCAAGTTCGTTTTACCAGGCTACCATCGATTCTCAAAATCGCACAATTCACAGCGACCCAAAGTATCTGGGCCTTCAAACAGACCCTCCATCATTTGCCTCCATGTGGACAGGTGGGACCGCAGACGGTTCCAAGGCGTCCCTGACCTCGGATTCTCTCCTCCCGGCCTCTGTCCTGCTGCCTTCCCCCTCCATCTTGAGCTTTGTCCCAAATCATTCCTGCGCTACCTTCCCCCTGTTTAAGATCATCCGCCTCGCCCCCTCTGCCCCCGCCCCCCCAGCCACTTCTGGCTCGCTGCCCATCCGCACATTTCTGCCTGAGCGTTTTCAGAGCCCCATTAGAGTGTCTTGGCAGGCCTGGACCCACTCAGCTCGCCCCTAAGACTCAGAACCCTTTTTTCTCAAATTCCCCTCCCTGTGCCAGACGCGTATGGCCCGCCGGCATCGTGACCTGCCAGGGACAGGCGCAAGCAGCAGTCCTGTCAGAGGCGAGTGCCGGTAAACACCCCGCACCGGATTGGGTTTCACCTGGAAGGCCTTCCGAACAGCCACCCCCCTCGGCAGGGGTGGTTCTTCCCATTCTGCACATGCTACGACTGCGCCTCCTACAGGCCACTGACATGCGCTGCATGAAGATGCATGAAAATATTCACACAGGTCAGAGGTGGGGGAGGGGGGATAAACTGGCTTTCCAGGTGTTCCGGCAGTTTGCCTTATCAGCGCTTTATATTTCACTAAGACATCCACTAATCTCACAACTCGAGCTCCCACTCAACAAATGAAAATAATTACAATCTCAGCCACCACCGTCACCTTTATTCTCTGTTCCCCAACCCTTTGGCTCAACTGAAAAAATGTATTAAACTTCGGAAATGAGTCACTAGTGGACCTGTACTGAAACTGCGTTAAAAAAAAACAAATAAAGAAATGAGGATGACACTTCTAACGAGCGAGGTGACAGATAAATATAGAACGGCGCAGCTTTGTACTTCGCTGACAGCTGCAACAATAGTCATTTGATTACAGGAGACGGGGAGATGTCAGTGTTAATTACCACCTCGGCTCACACCTGCAGAAGCAGTGCCTGAACTCTGACTCCCAGCCGAGTAGCTATGGAGAGAAGCGGGGAGAGAGCAAGGGAGAGAGAGGGAGAGAGAGAGGGAGCAGGAGGGATGCAGGGGCGAGAAAGAGCGAGAGCCGGCCGGTGTTTGTTGACATGTGACTGGGCCGGGTGGCTCCTCGCCTCGCCCGTCCTGCCCGCCACCTGTGAGGGACAGCACCCCGGCAGAGCGCATTAACCATTTTAGGCACATGGTTGCTTACGAGAGAGATAAAACGCGACGGGGACTCTTGGCTGTCAAGCTGTGAGCGGAATAGCTTTGCAATTTACCAGCGAAAAAACAGCATTTTGATCTTAATGAATATAAAATGGCTGCCATTAAAAGTAAAACAGATTATTCGGTGCTTTTCAGGGTCCTAGGCTGTCTGACAGTTTTGGAGGGCCACTCTGATCTTTCATTAAGACCCCACTGCAGGACCCCCTTCCCTCCCCACATGGTAAACCGGGCCTGGCCCTCAAAGTGATTGCCTGTGTTTAGAAGTCATTTTCATAAATCTAAACAGATTCTCCCCTCCATAATGAAAGCCCTGCAAGGTTACATGACAAATTAGGCTGAACCTTCGCTGGCACCCCTCACACAGTAACCCCGCGCCCAACCTCACATGTTCACCTTGGCCCTACCTGGAACTGCTAATGCCTAGCATGTCCTAAGAGGGGCACCTGGCTTAATCAAAGGGCCCAGTGATGGACGACTTTGGCAACGTTGACCCTTGCTGGGCCCTCTTGCTGCGAGACATGAGAACCTGAGACTCATGGAGACCATGGGACCCCAAAACAGAAGTATTTCAGGGCTCCTGCTCATCCCTGCCACCCCGGTGAGCTGCCTGAACCCCCCTCCCCCCACCCCCCTTTCACCTCTACTCTCGCAAACAAACTCACAAAGTTATTGCTTGTGACACCCAAAAGCAGCCACCGTCCTTCATACTGCCTACGATGGCATTTCTGTTGCTGGCACACCTGCTACTGAATCTATCTATTACCAGCAGCTACCAATAAAAATAAGGCGAGCCGACAACACCACCGATCTCAGATCAGTGCCTTCTTCCCTGGCCATGTGTAACATGCATCCCCCGCGCACTGATTTCAGATGAGAGGGTCATGTTTTCTAACCACGGAAAATACAGCAAGCAAACACACACACAGAGTGATCTCGATAGGAGAGTATCACATGCAGCAGGACAAGCTGCAATCTGGCGCCAACAGGCAGCAGCCAGTGATGTCATTGGTGCGGATCCACCGCTTGTGTGCAAGACGCTCCTGTCCATTCACATGTCCTGCCAGCATCGTGGCTCGACATTGACCCAAGGCCCTCACCATGGTAAGGAGCCCAGGGGGCTGAAAAAAATTAAGAGACCACAGCTTAGCTCTTCCCTGCTTCTCATTAATGAAGGGCTTCTTCTTTGCTTTATGGGTCTTTAGTCCAGGTTCTAGGAGCTTGTTATGAATAGTACTAACAGTGCACTTCACACCACTTAATGTTTCGATTCCTTTTGAAGGTCACTTGATGTCATCCTCCGATTCATGAGGCACTGTCAGATAAGTTGACGGTCATCTCTGGCATTAAATAAGTCACTTCTGCCCTCTACCCAGCTTGTTTTTGGTTCTTTGCAGTGTCTCCTGCTTCACCTTATTGTTGTGGACTGTTGTCTTAGAAATTTTGAGCCTGGAAGCAACCTGCTGCTCAGCGTAGCCTTCTGCAGCAGAACCAGGATTACTCAGGATTTAAAAATGCAGATTTTAAAGAAAATATAGAGTGGTCTCTTAATTTTTTCCATAGCTGTATAAGCCTCCTTACTCCTGTTTCAATGTAATACCATGTGCTCTTTCAACAATGCAAATGATGCAAGATGGCCAAAATGATGTCAGATGGCCAAAATGATGTCAGATGGCCAAAAAATGATCACTCCACCACTTCCAGCTACCCAATCCCTTATTAAAGGACCTGCAATCACAGTCAGGCAGCTCCCCTGGAGCAACTGGGTCCAACGATGGTATCATTCTGTCAATCAAGGAATACGAACCAACATCCTACCGATAAAGGGCACAGTCCTAACCCATAGAACTGTCTCTGTGCCAGGAGAAGCAGTCTGAAGATGGATGGATGGATGGATGGATGGATGGATGGATGGACAGATTACCGCCAGCCTCTCCAGATGATGCTGAAACATGCATATGCAGAAACTGTGGCAAAAACTCTGGAAACAAACGTCTAACGAAGGTTACCAAGGTTACTGGGTTCTTTTCATCCACTGTGATTTTGACAGTGTTATTCTCGCACTCGGTATCAAACGCTGGAGGCCCCGAATGTCCCGTACACACACGGCACCTCCTCTGTCTTCTTTCTAAATAAAACAAAAGCTGATCAAAGGCGATCTTCCCTAAACGTGGGACTCTCTGCCGCTTACGGGCTTTACTGAACTTTTTTTTTTCATGAACAAAGACACTTTTCCCTACCAGTGTGAGCATGTATGAGATATTAAAGAGAAAGGCCCCTGACTAAGGGCTCTACATAAGTGTTTGGCTCCTGTATGGTGAGTCAGACCTTAAGGCCCTCGGAGCATCGGCTCGAAAACCTCCCCAGCTGTGCGACCTGCAGCCGTTCCAAGAATCTGTTATGTTGCACTCCTGGCACACCCAATAACTAATAATGGAGAAGATGGGAAGGTGATTACCTAAATCGGAGATGTGCAAGCCAGGGAGGATGCAGAATGGCTGCAGATCCCAGGGGAAATCGTTACTGCTTTGGACGAGGGCGTGCTCGGCCATCATCAGCGGTGGCCTGGTGGCTCAACTGTGTCCCAATGCCTTACACAGCATAGACCGCAGGGGGCCACGCAGACAGAGGTCCGTGCCAAGCCTAGGCTTATCAGGGAAACCTGTGTTTCTCCTCATGCTTTTCTTCTTTGGGATCTATAAGCGAGCGCTTATTCTGTAACAAAACACCCAACTGTTTGACAGCTGTCTCTGATTGGCTGACGGTCCTGGCCCCGTGACAGGCCCTCCGCCCGGGCCGAACCTGGCCTCCCAATGGCTGGGCGGCCTCCCTGTTTATCAGCTCTTCATTACGGGAGCGTCATCATCTCCGATGGCACCATCTGGTCATTACCTTTGCCGTGTATGGGGCGAATTACCT
This sequence comes from Mormyrops attenuatus, assembly GCA_026777985.1. Taxonomy (NCBI): domain Eukaryota; kingdom Metazoa; phylum Chordata; class Actinopteri; order Osteoglossiformes; family Mormyridae; genus Mormyrops; species Mormyrops attenuatus. The sequence goes on from JAODKC010000064.1 coordinate 7,831,243, forward strand.
TCGTGGGGAGCTCCCCGGGAGCAGGGAATTGTCGGCGGCGCGTGCGAGATCGAGAAACGTGCTCCCGCCTATTGGCGTGGGCTGTTATGCACGCCAGAGAGTGCGAAAACATTTATTTTTAAAGGGATCAAATAATTAAGCAGCCTTGGCTCAGTGCGGAGAGAAGACAAAATTGGTCAATTAAAAAGGGAGGCGCAGTCGAAATCAAATAAATCCAGGCGGTTTTATGGGTATCCACAGCGGCGGAGCGCAAACAAATATCACATATGACCGCATGGCACTAATTTTTCTCCTCTACGGCTAAATTTGTGGTCCAGGCTTCGGAAATGTGGAAAACAGTGGGAAGTAGACAATGGAACAATTCCTATCTCTGCTCTTGTGTTTAATCCATTAACTTCTTTAACAACTCGGGACAAGGGGAAAACACTTCAGAGAGAAAACTCACAGAACAGAGGGAAGCAGGCGCGGTGCCGTTCGGCTGCATCCCCGCGCAGCACGGGGCCCGCAGCCTATCCTCACACATGATGCACGCTAAGGCTTGCTACATCGCATGTCAACCCGAGTGACGGGAAGGGATGAAAAAGCAAAGGTTCGGTTTAAAATGGGAAAAATGCAGCAAAAATGTGTCATTCGCGCAACTTGGATCACATGACCCATAAAGAGGGACACGGTGCCGTAACGCTCTCGGTGACCAGGCAGGTGCGTCACCATGCCCTTCGTAGTGCGGGAGCGTCTGACTGGCATACGGATGCCATCGATGTGGAACCTCTCATAGAGGATGTGTAACCATGGTGAGGAATCAGCCATCCCAAACACAATAGACAAACTGATTCTGGAGCGTCTGGCTATGCTTTATGGCCTATGGGTCATTTCACACCTATGTTCATCATATTTATTGTGGCAAGAATCTAAACCAAGTGATAGAATGATTATTTTTTTACTTTCGCAGCTTCTCCATATGCATGGTTTTGCACTTTCCTAGGGAAGAGTGGTGGCTCTGAGGCTATGGATCTGTGCTAGGAATTGGAAGGTTGCTGGTTCAAATGCCTGGAGTGATTTGATTCCGTTGGGCCCTTGAGCAAGGCCCTTAACCTGCAATTGCTTTGTCCTGGGTATGACATTAATCTTCATCCAGCCCTGCAAGCAGGTCGTCCAACTTACAGAGGCTGGTGGCAGGATTGGCACTCCAGCCACTGGGGGAAAAACAGTTCATTTGGACTAGTGTGGTGCTGAGGTATCACCTGCTGCACTCAGGTTCTCATCCCTCAGGTGGTTTTTTCTTGTGGTGGGTGCGGCAATGCGCTGTAATCAGTTCCTTACCTCCTCCTCATCTGTGCTGTGAGCATTACCCTATAATAAAAAGCACTTGGATTTCCATAGCACCAAGGAATCATGGGAAATTCAGCATCACGCCCTGGAAAGGGACCAGCCTTTCTCATTTACATATTACTATATGAGGATTTGGTCACGTACAGATTGACAGCAGACAATCAGGAATGCATGAGTGAGATTTTTCATCAATATAAGGAAAATGCTGACGGTTTCCAAAAATTATGCATAAAATCTACCCTCTGTAGACTTTGGGGAAAATTCAGAAAACATGTTTATTGATTAAAGAAAGCCTTTCTTTTCACAAAAGTGACAGTCCTCTTTTAAAGGTTGGTATAATAGAAATTCACATGTACTGTATAAAAATGTAGTGGTGATGAATACACAGGCCCACCCGTGTGTGGCTGAAGCCATTGAGCCCAACCTGACGTCAGAGTCCTTCAATGGATGTTGTTATATGCAGCTGTAACCAGGCTCCTGCAGCAAACCCAGCCTCCCTGGATCAGCTGGTGAGGTGCTGCGACAGGACGCAGAGGGTCCAGCCCAGAGATACTGCAAGCCGAGTCTGGGTGCCCTCCCCCCCTGCTGCTGGGTGGCCTGTCACTACGAATTAACACCCACCGGCACCCTGCCGTTTATGACCAGATGTCTTTCAGGAAGGACTGTCGACAGCAGCGGTGGCGTGGGAAATCACAGCCTGTGGAGTGCGTCAGACAGGTCGGTAAAAATCGGCCGGTCCAGAACCTCCTTCAGGGGAAGCCTGGCTTTGCATGTGGCGTCTCTGGAGGGTGGGGGACACACTGGTCTTTGAAACCTCGTGGCAATCTCCATCACCCGAACGGATAGCGACGCCCACAGCCCTGACACGTCAGGGAGCTGATGTCATGTGAGAGAGAGCCCTGGTGACACAGGTACAGCGCTGCCGCATTGATACGTGCATTGTCTGTTTGTGAGTCTGCAAAACGTTCACAAGCATCAGGCAGAGACTTTTCCTCTTTGTCAACTCACACACACACACACACACACACTTTTGGACATGTGGGAACTCTCTATTCACCCTAATCCTAATGCCTAATGACCTTAACCGCTACCCAGCCCTGACCTTAACCATAAGTAAGCAAACAAAATTGCCAATTAGATTTTTTTTTTTAGTCAATTGCAGTCACAGAAGTTTATAAAAACATTTTTATAAAATTACAAACCAAAAAAATGTCCACAAAAGGTAATAAGTTATTAAAAAAATCTGGTCCCCACAATGTAATAATTACCTAAACACACGCACACGCAACCACACACAGTCACGCTCGCCAGCAAACACAGCAGAGCCGCTGACAAACTTCAGATTACTGTGGCTCGCCAGCTTAATGTTACACGCCCCGGCCAGACAGGGGCCCCTGCGCCGTGCCCCCTGACTGCCTGCCGTGGGAGGCTACGCCAGGGTCAGCCTGTGGAGGACGCTGGGGGCGAGAGGGCACGGCTGGGAGAGACGGGCCGCCAGAACAAACAGGTGAGACGCGTGGGGGGAGGCGCAGGTGAGTGCTGGCGGCGGCGCGGACGGGCCGGTGCCCTTGCAGAGCCTGCTGCCAGCTGACAATTACAGATAAAGCGTTGGCAGGGGTGCCTGAGCAAGCTGCGCACCGCGGGGAGCGGGAGCGCGTCCAAGACCCACTCCAGCAGCAGGCACAGGCCCGCGGCCCCCAATCGGACGGAAATGCTGACTCTGCCGGCTAATCGCCTGCTTGGCTGGGGTCTCGGGGACCGTCGCAGGGAGAGGATCTGTCTAGACATTTGCATAACAGGCCGTGAGGACGGGGACAGCAGAGGGGAGCTCCGGAGGGCCGGACGAGCCAAAACGAGCCGTGCGAATGATCCCCTAATGGGTGGATGGGGGGAGCATGGATCGTGGCACTGCGCAGAGAGGGCTACCGCGCCCCTGTTCAGCGATACAATGTAGTACGAACTGCAAGACAGACCTCTTAGCATTATTTATTTTAAAAAATTATAACTTTAATTTAAATAGAGGTTGGTGTGGCATTCTTCCGGCTAGACGAAAATGCAGGTCATATAAGGACTGCACACAAATCCTCTCAGCTGGTACTCTGGACGGCCCGCATCTAAGTGCTTAAACTGGCCCACGTCGGCTCCCTGGTCTAACTTCCTCAGATGCCTTTTTTTTCTTTTCCCCCATGCTCCTAATGCGAGCGCCACGGCGGAACCAGCGGAAAGCCGACGCGCCCCAGGAGCTGATCGCTTCCCCACGGGGCGGAGAGCCGTCGCAAAGACGTAAGATCAAATGCTCACCGATGGCCCGAGAGGTAGGGGGAGGTGAAGAGAGCACCAGAACAAAGCTGCCGTCTCAGAAGGCAGTCTTCTAGAACAGTCCGGCGATCTCATTCCTCTTCGTTTTAATCCGGCTCCCGCTTCCATCGCCACGCCGGGCTGCTCGGTTTGATGCGGGCCCCGTTTGTTTCCATGTCCGACCTGAACCGGTGGAAATAAGTACCATTCATTAGACATGAACATGCATAACATTACATGTGATAAAAGTGTTAGATGTGCGGTGCAAGGGCAGCTTCGAGTTTCATTTGAATGTAGTTAACTGAGCAAAATACAGATACAACAGTTAGAGAAGCATAGTTTATAACACAATAAGCAGGGAATCGCAGTTTATAGTTTATTACACAGTCTTTATGGAAGAGTGTTTAACATTCTGTAATACAGTAGTTAGAGATACCTGGTTTAATCTAAGGCCACAGAGGAAAGGAGCCTCTTAGCACTAAGGGAACAAAGGGAGAACAGACCGCAGGAAAAAGGAAGCCCAGCATAGAAGATTATTAAAATTTAAGCAGAATCCACCCCCCCCCTTCCAGAGGCCGCAGTCCATTGTTTAGCTGTTTGCTTAGCCCACCTACAGCTGTATCTATATTCTAATGCGTGCCCCGCAATCTGTGACAAATTGCCCACATTAAAGCGGGAGAATCTACGACAACAACTTGTGCAACCCGTATTCATCGGGAATATAATCACACGTTCACCAATTTTTATTGTGTCATGCATTATTTAATTAAATCGTCTCGATTCCAGTTCGGAGGCAAAGCAAGATTAAAAAGAGAGTGTTGTATCGCTTCTGTGTATTTGATTTATTTTTAATATGGAGGCAGCATATTAAGAATTGATAAAAGCAAGTTTCAGATGCAGCCCTTTTATAAGCCGATTTCCTTATAATTACAACCGCAGTGTTTCTTGACTAACTGGAACAGGTGTTAATATTTCAGTGCGCCGTTGCTAATGGGCTGCGGCCACCGGACCTGTGCACTTGCATGGGGAAGGACTGGGGCGGGGCCACATAATGAGCCCCCCAGGCATGACGGGATCACAGTTAATTACGAATCTGTATAAATAAAAGACACGTGTCACCGCGAGAGAGCAAAGCGACCAAATTGGGCCTTCGAGGTTTTCGGAAGACACCATCTCCTTAAAAACACCCACCCCCCCCCACACAAAGAGAACGGCTGATAATCAAAATGTCAACAGAAGTCAAAAATAACAAAAAGTGACTTCATCATTTATTCATCCGCCCAACAATAACGGCCCAAAGAGATGCGTGTTCCCCGGAACTGATGAAAAGGCGATGTCAGGCACTCGCCCCTTCAAAGCGCTCTCGTCTCTCATCTAAAACAAACGACTAGAAAGCGGAGGTGAGCCATTGATGTTGTCTCCTAATCTCCCTGAAAGTAAACATGTTCGCACTGCCTCTTTGGTGATGAGCACATCCGATGAAATATATATGCAGCACGCCGTAAAACGCTAACTTCACAAAGTCGCCGGATACCGAAGTCGCCTCCTTTTAACTGCTGCCACCTCAAGCCTCAGAGAAACCCCCCAATTGCCCAGATGCGATGCAAACCAGGGCGTTTGGTCTTGGGAGTCCCCGCCCAGCCCGATCCCGAGAGTGTCTCTGTGTCCCTCTGCTCTGCCGCAGATCTCTGGATAAAACGTTAATCAAATTCCTGTTATGTCACCTGGCGTCGGAACTGTGCCAACATGGACATCCGCCAGCATCCTGCCACGGAGGTCCCGAAAGGGGCGAAGTTACGAGGCGGGCTAAGTGGGTACGACCCCACCCATGGGCTGCCTGGGTTTCGAGCCAAGAAGGCACTGGTCATACGGGCTTTTTATGGTCCTGAGCTCATAACTATATCATATCAACTGGGTCATTGGTAAGAGTCTCACACACGCAAAGGAAGACGACACGTGTACGGAATGGATGCATGCAAACAGCCATGGAGAGACACAGAAGCGTCTCTCACGTTCAACGGAGACCAGCAGGCACACGCGAACACGTTCATCAGTCCTCAATCTTTTACAGTCTGGGGGTGTCAGTAGGTTCAAATTGAGCTTGTTAGTGATCTGCTTCCCTCCGACTCACAGATGATTATTCATTTAGCTGTTTTATGTAACCCTGTCAGTGATAAGCGCTCTATTCATTAGCTAAGGGACAAATCAACATAGTTTTTTTTTTTATCTCCCTTTGTTGGCTTTTACACTCAGTGTTGCTGTTTATTATATCCCATTCATTTGTTAATTATAAATTATGGTTCATCTTTGGCTATATTAATTGATACCTCTTCTACCTTTGTAGTAGCCCACAAATAAATTCAAGAGCAGCTTGATTAAGTGGCGTTTCACGAAGATCTTGACATGTGAAATGGAGGCAATAAAGCGAGGGAGGTTGTATGGGGTGGTGCGTACAGTGCGGAGCAGCACGGCAGCAAGTGGTGAGTGTAGACATTGCATTATTTCACCAGGGTTTCCGTTCTGGGGCTTGACGCAGGGACGCACGTGCCACAGCGTGCAGATGCATTACACTTTTGTTGGGGGCTTGCGATCCTCCCACCCCACCGCCATCACATACCTTACTCGACCTGGCTTTTAAGTGCCTGCCTCAACGTCGTAGGTGATGTTGTAAACTCTCAAAGATGCAGGTGACAGTGTAAATACTTCCTTGAGGGAGGGTCACTACATTGTAGGCAAAAACCCACAGAGAGAAATTTGGGGATGGGGTGTGGTTGAGCGGGTTAGGATATTGTGCCTGTCATCGGAAGGTTGCTGGGTCAAGGACCGGGGATTTATGCTTGTCATTGAGGAAGTAAGTCACACAAGTGAGTAATGAGTTGCTTCCAGAATGATGGTTCGAATTACAGGGGAGCTAAAGGGAGTTCGGCCCCCCTGAAAAGGACATGAGCTTCCTTAAAAACCTCCCCTGAGGCATTTGGGGGGGGGGGGGCTCTAAAAAATTGTCCACTTTTGTGTGTTGTATTTTATTTTCATGGTGCACACCAGAAAATAGGTCTCCCCAAAAGCTGCCACGAAATTCGAACCTTGTCAATAGTGACATTACATAAATAACTATACAAGCATAGCACATTAATTACTATGCTACGCTATGCTATGCCATGCTATGCTATACTATACTGATAGTAACTTTACAATACTATACTATACAAACATAGGGCATGCCAGGGTCAGCAGAGTGATTTCACCATTAAGTGACCAAGGCCCTTAACCTCCAGGGATTGACTGACCCAGCTTTCTCAATTGTATGTTGCTCCGGGTAAAAGTGATAAATAAATTTTAATTGCAAGTGACTTAACAAGCAGCACTGAGTCATTAATACAGTAAAATGCCAACTACCCCATGTTACCCCAGAGCTAAATGGAGCCCGTACAATGGGAGATGGTCTCTGACACCACAGCTCAGCCGAGATATCCCTGCGACCTTATCTGCATCGCACTTTACAGCTGGATGCGCACTGTGGCACCCACTCGCTCTTACGTTCACGCACGGGCCCGTAATGTACATGGAGTCCCAGCATGCCTCGAAGGAGTCACGCCGCCTTCCCGAATTAACAGGGTCGCCGGAGGGCAACTCAGAGACGTGGCGGAGCACTTCAAACCTCCTCACTTCCTCTGGTCCCCCCCCCCCTTCTTTGGCCCTCTTTATTTGAGAGAAATCTCTTTCAACTAAAGTGGGCTCAGGATGGCCGCGGAGTCGGACATAATTATCCGTGAGAAGGCTTTAATCACTCTCCGCTGCGACTCCTCCAGGCACATTACGCCATGCAGAGCGGTTCACATCCTGGCCTAGAAAGAGCCCAATTTGCTGTCTGACGTCCCTCAGAAACGGCACAAGCGAGGTGGGGGCACACGGACGTAACTGCTTGCCAGCCTCTCCCCTTTCTTCTTATTGCCTGATGTACTTTGCATAGGACAGAGCCTCACATCAGGAAGTTGGCAAAAGCTGAAGTAGTGAACGGAAGTGTGACGCGGGAGTCGGCTTGGAGAGCCATCTCCCGTAAGTCACCACTCGTTTGGGACTGTCTGGTAACCGGTGATGCCCCTGAAGCATGACATCTGCTCTGCTGTGCCACAGAAACATGCTAATACAGGCGTGACACAAGCTGAGGAATAAATGCTGTCAGAAGCCTCACATACATCAAATTACAAGCCTTCCCTGCTAATCCGCTACAAGTTTATTTTTGAAGTCTTGATTGCAGTCACTGCTGTTTTCAGACAGGGCACCGTCGAATTCTGATCTACGAACCCAAGCGCCCCTCTCCACGACAGATCCTGCCTTTTCAAACCACAGAATGTGGCGAAGAGGCCTTCTGCGACCTCGGCTTCCATCTCTGATCGGACGGTGCTGGCTCACACTCTCGACGGAGACAAAGCGGACTGGTCAGAGGGAAGCCCGGCTGCTCTGTGACACTGCTGCGCGCCGCCACAGACACAAATGGGTCAGAGAACAAAAGAGCATCAAAAAGGAAAATAAATCACTGCCCTGCTGCCGGCACGCAGTTGGAAAGCCGGCCCCTTTGCGGGTTCCGGCTGATGGACCATTGTTTAAAAAGAGCCATCAGCAAATGTGTTCTCCGGGTTACCTGAGCACGGACCCGGTGGGCCTGGAGCATGGGGCCTGTCACCCAGGCAACAGGGTGCTCCGGTCTACAAACAAACACGGGGATCAGAGGGCGCAACAAATCACCGGGGCGACCTCCTGGCAGCGGGACACATGGACGGCCGACCTCTGGCACTCATTAGCATTTGTGGCTCATTATTCAGCTGTTACCCAAAGAAAGTTATATTAATAACTACAGCTTAAATGGTACCTTTCACCCATTACTACAGGTGGATATTTTTACTAAAACAATCTGTGTTAAGTGCTGCTCCCACAGGTACCAAAGCGAGCCCTCTTCAGACCTTCAGCCTTAACCATCACACCACCTACTGCCGGCGGCGCTACACGGCGTGTAAGCTGTCAGTCTCCTGGGGACGACCCTAAGCACAGAAGTAGCCAGAACATGTGCTGCTAATGAAGGTGTTTATTAAAAAAAGAGCATGGTGGGCAGCCTCGCTCCGGAGAGCGGTGACGTGTGAGGTGGCCGTGATGCCGGCGCTTGGCTCTTCCCTGGACAGGGTGGATGGCCTTCTATCCCAGAGGGGAGCCCAGGGCCTGCCAGCGAGTCAGGAAGCTACTGGTGCGTTTGCACTTCAGATCCCGCTAGGCCTCCCGCTCGCTCCTCCCGTGACCCCGGGCAGCCCACAGCCGTCACGCCGTGAGGAGAGGAGTCTTCCCCGACACGTGGCATCACACGCCCCTGTACTTGAGGCTTTTCCCGATGCTCTTACGCATAGGGGGCGCCATTGTCAGGATGCACGCGTGTCATTTTTCTGCTAATAAATGCACTGCACTTTAGCGTGTGTGGCAGATAGCCGAACGTGGCTGTGTGCTCTCGCTGGGGGCCTCTGCTCATGGCCCACATGCATCACGACCGCCGCCGCCACCCCGCGACTCCCAGCTTCACGGGGGCCGAGATGCGAGGGTCGGAGCTGAAACCGCGCCGGGCCGCCAGGCTGCTGCCGGGAGATGTGCCATGACAAAGCTCTGGATCTGCAAGTACGCGGTACGGCAGGGGCCTGGCCCCCAGGAGGCAGAAAACTGTAAAAACAACAGCACCCCCCCGCCCACCTCCCCTTACACATGGAACAGTTAGAGTTATTTCTCCGGAATTGAACCTTGGCACATGACATGGACACTTAGGCGTCGTATATGGAACTGCATTAATGTTTATCCGTCTTCCACTTTGGTCACGTGGATGCAGACTCCCAGTGTCACCTGGCCCCTTCTGCTCCTCCAGCTTCATTCCTTATTGCTGTGATGATTGAGTCCATCCATCGCTATGCTGACCATCCTCTTTTACACCCCCACCCCCCCCCTCCCCAAGCATTACGGCCTTCTCCGATGCACTGGGCCTTCTGCTAATATGCCCAAAATAAGGTTGCTTTAGTCTGGTCAATTGAACTTCAATTGGAAGTTGGGGTTTTAAATTTAGGAAGGGATTTAAAGCAAGTGACATACAGGTATAATGACGGTCCTTTTCGATTCGAGGAATCGGCTCTTTCGATACGCCACACGTGACACGTTAGACTTTCCATTCCAGCAGGCTCAGAAAAGTGTTGAATGGCAGTGCTGTGATAGCACTGAAATGCCCAGGCGTATTTACCATCACTTTCATTCATACTACTAAAGTGGTTACCACAAACATCGTATATAATACACAGGCAGACGTGATTAAATATATAACCGAAGGCGAAACCCCCACGGGACGGGGGGGATGTGTTTAGCTCGCTAATCCAGGAGTGCCGCTTGCATCATCTCCTGCGCGACCGAGCACGATTCAGGGAAACTAGATTCAAGCCGCGGTGGAATTCCCATTTCCATCAAGCGGATCTGAGGAACGGAATCATCAGACCTGCGCAACAGATGCTGGGTGTCCGACGTGCAAAACATACTATTATTTTGCACAACGGCATGGGCCAGCAGTTCTCGCAGCATCCTGCACACATCTGTGTGATGTCAGTGTGGTGCATCCCGCCTGAGCCTGCACGGCCCGTCACCCTGGGCAACATGCGAGTGGGGACCCGGGCACACCCATTACAGGGATGTCGGACCTGTGAGCGGCTGAGAGATTCCAGCTCCTCTAGTAATTGTCCCTCATGTCTGAATAAAAGTCCCGGCTCCTATGATTCATCATGTTTATTTTTTTATTTCCTCCAGCAACAGCCTATATTAGTTGAGCACTCAGCAGCGAGATTTAATTTCTGCGGGAAAACAACAGAGGCGCTTGATTATTATTATTGAGAACGCGATACTGCAGTGGGTGAAATAAAATCTATAGTGCATTAAAGTGACAGATTGGAGGAGGAGGAGTTCTCATTTACAAGTGTTAAGACATCATGGTAATGCCTCGCAACAGAAAATGAAAATCAACTGTTTCCCGCTGTTTTCCTAATGCAGAGGAGCTCATGGGACTTAGTGGGGGGGTG
>JAODKC010000064.1:7844975-7857375 GCA_026777985.1 Mormyrops attenuatus
GCGTTTGCCCCTTCCCTCCTGGTCCCACCCCGGGGGCCCCCCCCGCGCCCCAACACGCCCGCCGCCCCCCCGCCCCCCCCCCCCGGAGCTTGGTGAGCCTCAGCGTCGTGTGATCTAACGACAATGCCATCGCACGGCTCGACACGGCCCGCTCGCCAGATACTTACACGCTGCTGTCCGTCATGGACATGGAGTCGTCCGTCAAGGCGTCGCTGGAGATCTCGCTGTCGTTGGCGCTGGTGGCGGGGGCGAAGATGTAGCCTGAATTGACGTGATAGGGATTCGCCGGGTCTCCATGTTTGTGTGATCTTCAAAGACACAGGGCGGGGGGGGTGCATATCAGTTTGAGTACACGTCTATATTACCTCCACTCCTCAAAACTTTTGCTGCATAGCAGGTGAGATGAAGTATACATGTAGAGGCCTTTAAATTCCCCAAACAAGAGGTTTTGTGTCGTCTCCGAACATCTACAGATTTTAATAATCAGAGTCACTTCCACCAAGCTCCAGGGCCTCAGGAATGTGACAACAAGCTCTGTGGGGTTCACTCCCCCCTCCCTTTCATGTCCCCCCCCAGCCCCTTGGCACAGGGAGAAGTGAAGCACAGTTAAGTGAGCAGCACAGCTGTGTGAATGGACGACACCACTGCCGTCCCCCCCCGATATCTCTCACTGTTTGTGCAAGGCCCCAGCTGCAGCACTTTTCCAGCTTCTGAAGCCTTCGTGGGCTTTTCTTCTTGCTCCACCCCCCCACTCCTTCCCTCGCCCAACTGGCCCCCCTCGCCCCCCCCCCCGCGCCGGGGGGGGGGGGGGGCCCGCGCCCCGCGGCCGCGGGGCGCGGGGCGCCCCCCCCCCCCCGCGGCGGCGGACCTGCTCACCAGCCACTGCCGCAAAGACGCGCACGGCACCCTGACTCTGGCCTCCTGTCTCTCCCCCTGATGGGTCACAGAGCTGATTCATCCTGACCCACAGTGAACTGGGCCGACCATGCAGGAAGGGGAAAAGGCAGGGGGACGGCAACCCTACCCATAAGATAGGGAGGAGGGGGATCCCATAGATTTTGCCAACTGGGGGTCTAAAGCAGATTCAAACACGTAATTTACTACCTGGCCTCATGCCCACAGCACAGGTAGGGCTCCACACAGCCCTGCTCAAGTATTTAACCCACAATTAGCCAATTCCCTAGTCTTATATGAATGGACTGTTTTAATAGCACCCATATATCACAAAAGTTTTATCTATATATTACTGTATAATATACATTGCACAATATAAAATGATATATTTTCTATCAAATTACTTCATAGTATACAATTTGGCTTGCATTTCAATCTTAGCTAAATAAAAAATAATTATTAATTATTCCCAGCCTGAGACCCAGAAAAAAAAATGAGTGAAATAAATAATAGGGACGTGTAAATTTCCCTGAAGAGCATGTCAGGCCCCTCCTCTTCTTCCCTGTGATTGCTATTGTGCTGTAAGGATGCCATGGCCCACCAAGGGGGCAGCGCCCGGCCCCTGTCGGCCGGCCTAATTCGATCGTGGCAGAACAATGGCACTGGGGCCTGGTCCTGCTGAAGAGCGTGCTAATTGGAGAGGTCGCCGCCACTGATGACGATCTGACTGGGTCCCTCCGCCATCCTGATCTCTGTTGCTGTGGCTGCAGCGTGTTCTAATAACAGCCGGGCACCCTGGGTAGGCACCTGTGCCCTGACCTCTCGGTCTCAGAGGTGTGCCAGGTGTACACACAAGGAAGCTGAAGAAGGAAGCTCTCCTTGGGACCAGCTGATTTTAGGGTCAAATGGAAATAAAGGCACTAAATTCATTTTTAACATTTTCTTATACAGCATTTTGTATTAAATAAAAGCGTATGAACCAAACTGCCCACAGGTGTGCATGTGTGAGTGGATCGTATGTGAGGGTTCCCTACAATGGGTTGGCACCCCATCTTGGGTTCTTCCTTGCCTTCTGCCCGTAGTCCCTGGGATAGGTTCTGGAGTCCCACAATCCTGGACAGGATAAGCAGTTACAGAACATAGATAGATGGATGAATACATATGAATGAATGTGGTATAACCAGTATCTAATAACCTATGCATCGTGATGACTGGGAGAGTTACTGGATTTTGACAAATTGGGCAGCGGTTTCGACGTCCATGAAGGACAGTGGGAATACAGGGGCACCCTAAACCCCCTCTCCTGGGCAGCCTGATCCTGAGACAAATCCCAGTACTTTTATCCCCTTTCCAGGGTGGTCATGAAGCACTTTGGACAGTATTCCCAGAAATTCAGATTCCAAGAAGACTCCACGTCCTTCAGTCTCCTTTTCGGGCCTGATCCAGAGACGATTCCAAGGGGGTCCGGGAAGAACGCCAGGCAGTCATGCCGCCAGCTGCAGCGTGGCAGAGATGGGTGCGGGGCTTCCAGAGAGGAACTCGCTCCTGGGTGTTGGGGTCCTGGGTGAAGAGGGCTGTTAAGCTATCTAAAAGCAAAGCAACGGCGGTGAGAAAATTCCGGCTTGGTCTTATTGCTCATGTACCGGATGAGGCCGGCCAGGAAAAATGGTACTGCGAACGCCAGTTTGCCAAGAGACAGTGAACGCACCGGCTGTAGATTCAAGCGGGAGCGGTTGCTGTGCTGACCACGGTAAAAGGACTGGCATAAAACCGTTAGCAACGAGTAGCTCCCCTGTCGCCCCCTGGCCACCCCCAGGAGCATCCACACCGTCTGTTCTCTCACACAGCGCTGCTCCTGCTGCACCCCCCCCCCCCCCAAAAAATACAAACCCCTGACCTTCTAAGTGTCATCTCAGTTCAAATATATATTTTTTAAAATAGCTAATTACGCAGAATTTCAGATCACAGTCCCAGCATCTGTTTTGGGTTTGCTTCCAATGACAGATCATTCTGTTTGCGCTCCAGCTCGAGTGCCAGTATCTCCTCTCGTCTGCAGTCCGGACTCAACGCTTTACAGATGTGAAACCCGATACAATAATATATCTGCTCTTTCGCTGAACGGGGCTGGCCACCGCGTATAACATCAGACGTAATTCGCGGGAGGAACATGAGCGTGTGATGAAAAGACGACTATATTTCCCCTCTCCAATGGGAGCAGACAGCTGCCAATAAGTGGGGGTGGGTGATGAAATCAGGCTGATCAAAGAGCGGTGAATTAAGTGAGGAACATGACTAACACAGCCTGCCCCCCCTGCGCCACTGACCCCCGGCCGCTGCTCCCTGTCTGTGTAGCCATGCAGCTTAGCACACATAAAGTAGCTTATAGCATAGGTCCAAAACCTTTCAGCCCACAACCCCCAAGTTTAAGTATCAGTGACCAGCAACCCCTATTTTGTTGATTCATTTCAATTACAGATACAGTCCAAACTGATTGTTTTCTATCTTAAATTTGTTTTTGCATATTCTGAGAATCATCTAATTACTCACCACTGGTGTTTTCCCTACATTGGGATCCCCTGGCATTGAGCATCGCTTGAGGAGCTACAAATGAGGTATGAAACACGCAAAGAGAAAAGGGGAGGAGGAGGCTGTGAAAGGCAAGAGCAGAGAGAAGAACGTGGGAAATATACAGAGCTGGATCAGGTCCAAATGTGAAGAGCCACCACCCTTGTGTGTGTATGTGTGTGTATGTATGTGTGTGTGACTAAATCTGCTCGACGACAAAGTGGGTAACCATAGGTGTGTGAGTATGTGTGTATACAATAGAGCGGCAGGATGATACACGAGAGCATCATCCACGTATACCACCATACAGCCGGTGCAAGGCTGAGATGGGGGGTGGCATGCAGAGAAGTGGGGGCTGGGATAATTACACACTGTTTGTGTGTCTCTGGGAGGCCGGTGGCGGGCTGGGTGGCTGCTGATGTCCCGCTAGAAAGCAGCCCGGCACTGAAACGCTTATAATGAAGATTTTTTTTGTCAGCACAGGAAGCGACATGTGAGTGACTGCTCTTTCTTCCCCGGGCTCGGCGAGGGCCAGAGGTGTCCCGTCACTGTCACAGTAACCATTATTTGTTTGTCGTCTGTCGTCACGCCGCAGGTTTGAAAGGGACGGCCGTCCCGCCTCGGTTTAGCCACTAATTGCGGCACGGAGCGGAGGGGAGTGTGCCCCGCTCTCGGCCCCGCCAGAGTCCTCTCCGTGCCGCTGCCTCCCTCTCCTTCTCCTCCACTCCTCTCTCCATCTCAGAGCTGCAGTCTGTTCCCGCCGGGCGGGTGCTGTGGCGACGAGCCGCCCACATCGGTCGCGCTCAGCTGATGTGCCCGCTACCACCCCCCCCGACCTTGCTCAGCTCATTTCTGAAATAATGATCGCTTGCCGTGCCATTAGAAGCTTTTTCCTTTATTATCCTGTATATTTATATATTTTTCCCACTTTAAATCTCAACAAGACGCTGAAAAGCAGTTTTCCTCTTATTAGTGGAACAGTGCAATACACCGTGGTCGTTATCCGGGCAAATAAGCTGCCTCTTCCCTCAGGTGTAGGCCTGACAAATGATATGTGCATGATAACAGTGCCCATAACACACTTAACTCCCCTTCATCAGGTTCTCCCTCCCTCCCTTCCTTAAGCCGAACCAGCAGAAGCTATAATCAGCTGTCAGGAGTGGCCTGCGAGTGACCGCTCCGCCGCACATGCAGGGGGAAGGGATTCACCACAGCCCCCGCATGGACAGTGGTCAGCTGGAGACACTCACTCCCACTGGCAAGAGCAATAAACAGGGACAGAATCATGTGGCAGAAAACCGATTCACATGGCTGGTATTAAAAATAAAACCATGGCTACTTCCTGGCCTGAGCCCACCGCTTTTTCAAGGAGGCAAAACGTTCCACTGTGGTCCACCATCCATGATGGGCCGCTGGCACCCTAGAGGGCCAGCACTGCTGGCCGATTGGCAGTGACACCCCCACCCACAAAACCCCACCCCCCCATCTGAGCCCACTGCCTCTTCTCCTTCTGCCAGGACTGCAGAAGAAAAAAAAAACACCTCTCACACCTCGGGCGGCTGCCACGTTTCTCGCTCTGCTAAGTGGGAGCCACAAGCAAGAGGAAGCCCGTCAGGCACTCAAAGCCGCGCCTCATAAACACGGCCTCGCCAGTGACGCTGTCCGTTTAAACCTGCTCTGACAATACCGCCTGATTTAAAATAGAAATGTTTGAGTCGCATTTAAAAAAAAAAAATAGTGAGCATGTGCCAATAAATGACTGTTTGTCTGGCCAAGTCAATCACTTGCAGATCTAAGCAGCTTACCAGTGACTCATAAATGATAAGTCTCGCTCTTTCTACGCTAAAGCGACCTCTGGGGATGAGGCCCGTGTGCAGAAAAGACCGGAAAGTCCTCAGGCAGCGCAGGGCTGTAACTTGGCATCTGCTAGAGCAGATAAAAAGTGCAGCCCCTAAGTGGTGAGCACATTCTCTGCTGAGTGGCTGCCCTCCTTCCATGTGTACTGGTTGCATGTGGGCAGGATGGACACTCAGACCCCACTCCCGATGTCTCCCTCCTCCGACTGGCCGCTGCGAAGCCAGCCTTAAGCCCTAATCCTATATCTCTCCTCAGCTGCTGGAAACACAGTGTTAATTAACAAGGGATTAAGCCATCATCATCCCCTATAATCCAGCCTGGCTAGGAATTTCAATACAGAAAAAGCAGATAAATAAATGGATGAAAGGACTTAGCATTTTAGTAAATTACTCTTGACCCCTGTTGCTGGAACCTACTGACTGCCAATTAAAACATCGCCGGCTTGTCAGAACTTCATAAAGACAGAAGTTCCACTGCATTTAATGTGTTACTGGATAATTATTGCAGTAAAATTTCTATAATAATTTGCTATACACTTGGTACATGTTTCTATCAGGCGGATTTCTTCACAGTAACTTAAATAGCCAGGACCTCTATTTACATCAGTTCATACAGCTGGACATTTTACAAAATCATCTATTGACGACAGCAGGTCCCCCCTGCACTGAATTTTATTTCTGAGTTTATTCTTTGGCAAGTCCATTTTCTTAACCACACAACAAAGATCTGTCATTAAAGGACACTACACAGAAAGCGAAAAACACAAGCTCTTACGAAGAAAGACCTTCATAGTCTATTCGTGCTGTGCGTGGTGGAATAGCAGACTGCGACTTCAGCACAGTAAATTCAGAACAGATTGGTTTATCTAGTTCCTGTGAGAATATCACAGTGTTTATTCACTCCCGTACAGCAATTCAAGGTATGATTACTTCAAATATCTTCATTAAGTGTGCAAGCAAGGCACGACTGAGCATTCTAAAAGCTTACTACAATAGGCATTCTCCACCACTACCATTGTCAAGTACAGTATTGAATTAGCTGCTTTAAACTGCTCCCTTGTGAGGTTTGACTGTAATTGTTATTGTCCCTCTGTGATAAGCTTGGGATGTGGGTTCATAGCCATCACTGTTCTTCCCAGCTCTCCCTGCTGTTCCCCGGGCAGCTGCCGCGCCGAGGGCCGGAGCCTGGGCCGTGACTGCTGCTCCGGGCCCCAGAGTGAGGATAAGGCGAGCCGCATGGGGTCGACTTCATTTCATCCCGAGGAGAAAGCTGCCTCTTTAAAATACTTAACTAAAACACAATGTCTCAGCTGAGGCTGAGGGTAATTATTAATACTGACAATCATCATTATGGAGCTCTTTATTTATTTTTTTTTACTTCTGCCCTAACCTGAGATCTGTGCTGCTGCAAAGAACCATTCCTGCAAAAAAATTAAAACAACACGCCGTGCTTTTCATGCTTCAATCAGAATGGGGGGGGGGGGCACCTACAGCCTGGTGACCGGGGCGGGAGCCTTCGCGCTGGGGGCAGAGGAGGATGGCGAGGGGAATCATCACCTCTGATGTAGAGCCATTCACACTGAATTACGGCCGCTTTCAACCGTGAATCATTACCAAACGGAATGAGGCGGCGCTGGTGCGACAGATCATCGCTAACGGCAACTACAATCACAATAACACTGCTTCTGCAACTAATAATAATGACAACGACAACGATAATAATAATTATACAAAATTCCACCTTCAATAATGCCGTTATATAATAATACAAAAGCAAATTTTATTATTACTGTACATAGGGTTCTTCACAACCCGGCAGTGGATATGCAGTTAGAAGATGGATAGATGGATGGATGGACAGATGGATGGACAGAGAGATGGACTGATGGATAGATGGATGGACGGATGAATGGACAGATGGATGGACGGATGAATGGATAGAAGAAACAAGCAGAGTGTCTGAAGCAAATGGCATTGTGAATGTGAGGCTTCAGGTGTGGGAGACAGTGGTGACAGGAGGCCGGAACAGCTGACAGCGGCGGAGACAGGGGGCACGGGCACATAAATCACACAGACCGGGGCAGAATCTCGCTGTAGGGTGGGGGTGGGGGGGTCGCTGTCTGACGGGCCCTGTGGTGCACGTCACAGCACCATTAACCTGCCTGGTTAAACAGCACTGGATTGATACTCCAACAGTGAACTGCACTGACAATTAAATTACAACTGACAGGTGGATTATCGTGCTTAAACAACCCCAGCTTTGCCCATTAAAGCACCACCCAGAGTGAGTTTTCAGAATGTTCATTACCAATTAATATTCCACTATATTCCAATATATTTCCACCATATATTTTCATGTTACATGCTCTTATATGTCTAATTCATAAATGTGTATATATGTGTGAGAGCTGCTTATTGTTTACACTGGAATGTGAGGAAAAGATTAGGATGAGAGGGTATGGTGGGATGGGAAAAAAAGAGAGAAAGTCATAATAAAAGGAGACGGACAGGGAAATAAAATAGGACTGGGGTTTTGGAAAGGCCATAAGGGGGTATCAGCTCAAACACCGGGTTTTGTGCAAGTGTTCAAATATACCCCCCAGTCTGTGGATTTTCCTTTACTGACTTCAAACTTTTCCTGAAACTGATGCTTATGGCCACAAAGAACCATTCTTGCAAAAAAATAAAAATGACACGCCGTGCATTTGATGCTTCGATCGGCCAAATTGTAAGATATCAAAACATCTGTTCCATTCTTCTGCAAGGGGCACTAAATGAAAAAAAAGAAGAAATGGAAGAGAAACAGCACAAAAGATCAGAACTACATAAATAATCCTTTTTCTGAGTCATACCTGGTCCTTGAAAGTTATTAACAAGCTTTTTAAAAATCACAGTGAGGGAGCACTGGTAAAGTGGAACGCTCTCCCTGCTCTCCAGGAGGGTTTAGATTCGTCACGCCCCACATCAGCCAGTCATGTGGTATAATTACACTCTGGCCACGCCTCCTCAGCCTAAGCAACATGAGAACGCGTGCTGGGCCTCACCATTTGCCACATGACTTGCTGTGAGTGGCAACGGTTTTTAGAAATGACTTGAAATGATTTATTATTATCACAATGTCAAAATCATACTATCATGCTTAATTGTACTTATTACTTAATATCAATTATTATAGAGCGATAAGTACACATACTGAAAATGCATGGAATTTTCCAGACTGCGTCACACGTGTCACACACGTCGCTCCCACTGCAGTCGCTCCCATTATTTGCTCTTTACAGATCTTGCACTGGTGGGATAAACTTTTACAAGTTACCCCCACCCCCCCAACATACTTCAGTAGCACCTCTTGTGCAAGGGCCACTGAATGACCTTCCGTATCGATTTCTGGAACTTCAATAAACAACAAACAAACAACACCGACAACTACACAGGACACCCCCAAAATGCCACCATCTCCAGCAATTCATGCTGCATTTGTGATGTACTGAACAAACAGAGCATCTCTTTAAATCTAGTGCACACACACACACAAACACATGCACCCACCGCACCAGACGCAGCTGTACAAGGGCTCAGACGCACAGAAAAGCGCACATCCGCAGAAATACGCCAGCTTTCTTGAGCACAAGCATTCTTGCCACATAATCATTTGCATAACAATTTCCAGTTGTTTTTTTTGGCTAGATAGAATTCACAGCATGACACCGGCGGTGTGAGTGAGGGGTCAGCGTTATGTATATTCACAGCGGAGAGAGAGAACAAGGCTTCTGTCTTTCACACTGCCCCCCCCCCCATGTGCACAACCCCCCTCCTCACACACATCCTTGAATCCACCAACACAAGCACCAACATCTACAGTGACGAACTTAAGTTGTTTTCCAAAGTAACAATGACCATAAAGACGATTTTTTTTTATTGCAAACACATTGGCATTCTTTTGATGTGACACATTTACATACATTTCTAAGCAAATTTACTGAGCACAAGTGTTTGTTCCAATTTCCACATTCTACTCTACACAGTTGTTTTAACTCTCCCTTTTCCCATTGTCTCAAACGGAATATCCTCTGTAACATAATATAATCTAATATAATAACAACAGAAAGCACATAAACATCAGTGCTAATACATGTTACATCCGTTCAGAATCATTTAGCAACTGCCCAAAGGGTCATTAGCATAAACTTGTGCCCATGTGGCCAAATGAGGGGAACAGACAGAAGACAGATTCCTTACAAGCAGATCCAGGCTCGATCAGAGTGCCTTGCAGAAACCTTCATGTCACACACTCCCAGAGTCCCAGAGTGAATCTGTAAGCACTGGCATCAAAAAAAGGGGGAAAAAGAAGATTTACACACTTGAATAGAATTGAGGCGCAACACTAGACCTCTCCGAAGAAATCATTAGGGACCTATCAGTCCATCCAACTTGTCAGTTCTGCTGAGACATCTTTAAGAGAAAAATACTTCAAAGACTAAGAGAGAGGGCAGTATATTCTGGATGATAACTTGATGCTAGTAGGAGAGAGTGTACGGCTGTATGCTGTCCATCCATCTTTTAAATGCTTATCTGGTCAGGGACACAGGGGGTCCTGGGGCTGTGCACAGGGCACAAGGCTGGGATACATTCACACACAAATGTTACGGAAATAAAGAGCCATCAAATTACATGTCTGTCTTCAAGCTGGGGGAAAAAACAAACAGAATACGCGGCAGAAACCTGCACGACACAGGAAGAACATGCAAACACCACACATACACACACACACACTGAAGGTGGGATTCACACCTTCAACTCTGAAGGTGTGAGGCAACAGCGCTACCCACTAAGCCACAGTGCCACCAAGCTGCATGATGTTTAACCAGAAAACAGTGGCTGCAGTGGATGATGTCATGTTCTTAGGAGGAGAGAAAGGGTATTTCTCAATACCAAGAGCGCAAAGATGGTATTTGTGGTCTTGGCAAGAGCGGTCTTGCTTACTCGGCTTCCAAGAACAAACCTGGGGCGCAATGAGTCATGGGATCTCGTTTGGCAAGGATGCAATTGATGTATCCTTCATATATGGGGAGGGGCAAGAATGACATCCCGGGATGTTTTCCGTCCTCTGTACTTCTGTTCTTCAGTATTGGAACTGATCTTCGGCAATGGAAGATGACGTAAAATGGGTACACAAGAACATAAGTACAGTCAAATACTCATACTGAGAAACACCCAAGCCTTAAGGCTGCTTGATGTCAAAACAAAACAGTGTGGCCATGGTGGATGATGTCACGCTTTGACTATGACGTAACGGTGTTGGATGTAAATGACATCATCAATAATGATCGTGAAACCAAACTCCAATATACCACTAGGGATCACCTTGAGGAATCATCACTGGCATGTCCCTCTCCTAGCTGTGCTCAGTTGTAACCGCAATAGCACAGCACAGCTGCTTACTCTTTCTACGTCAGTCTGGGTGCTGCATTCTAAAAGCAGGTACACATGCTGATGTTTCACCCAGTAAGCATCTGCAGAAGAACCCAATCAGATTCCCAGGTAAAAAAAAAAATAGGGCTGACTCCGAAATTCAAAACGGAAACTTGTAATCCTGTGTCAACTACATCCAGCCTCTCCTTAAAGTGACCCGACAGCACTGAAGTGAATCTGAAAGAACATAACACTCAAAAATAAAACCCACCAGTGATAAAGCAATCCCTCGACATAATGCAGAGATGTAAAGCACTGATGTCTATTTCCAGAGCACCCGAAGCACTCGTCATCTTCAAGTTCCTCGCTGGGTTACTGTATAGTATTGCCAACAGAGTGTCCACATTGTGTCACTCTGACTGGCCTGTGGCCTGTGGCTGTGAAATTTGCCTCCCCCTCCCTGACCCCCCCGATGCGTGACCGCAGCAGAGTTACGGGTGCTCAGTAGTCTGTCCACATGTGCGTATCAAACAGATAATTGGTAACATGACCTTCCTTCGCTTGGTTAAACTGTTGCTAATAAAAAAATATTGATCAGGCTGCACTGAGGCTGAATGTGAAGAGTGTTTTAAATTCCATAAAATGGCATTTAAAAATGTGGACTGTGCAGGGGGCAAAGGCGGGTGGTAACAGCCACAGTAGCAGTGCATGGCGATGCCCCATCCAGTCTTCTCAGGCCTTTTAACACCGCTCCCCACTAGCCTTTTGCTGACCGCCGGTGAACACGTGAGCCAGCAAAATGGCATAATCAAGCTCGTGTGCCTCTCACGGCTTCCTCGTGTGCTACACCCATAACAGGGGATTAGCTGAGCTTACTTCACATGCTGGTGTCAAACCCCTTTCACTGGCAAGTTGGTCTAATTATTATTTAATCAGTTTGGCTGCTGCCCACAAAGCATTAAATTGTTAGTTAACATTCCTTATAAATTGCATTTATTAATTTCTGGGAGAAGGCACGTCTATTTTTAAATTATATTACAACCATACTCTAGTAAACAGTTGCAGAATTACGATTTAATTGTCGAGTTAATTTCTTTACCATGGTAGGAGATTTAAGGGAGGAAAGTCAGAGTGCTCATGTGTTCTGAAGCATAAAAATGTCACTGTCAAACAAATCCATCCATCTTCCATCTCATGCAGTAAACTCGGCACCTACCCCAGGCAAGACAGAGGACGAGACAGGGAATAAGCCTGGATGGGCACTAACACTCATATACTGGGGCCAATTCAGAGACATTGATCCACTCAACAGCATAGAGGGGGTGTGTAAACTCCGCACACAAAGCTGGGGGTGGGAATCCTTGGTGACATGAGGCCACCATGTATACATACAGGTGCGTTGGGGAGCATGGACACCCTGACAGATTCAGGGAGGCCGGCAATTTTTAGAGCCCCCTGCTCAGTAAAACCCCAAGGCTGACAATTTGCCAGGGGCCCCAGAATTTCTAGCTACACCCCTGTATATATATATATATATATATATATGTATAAGTATACAAACACACACACACACACACACACACACACGCACACACACACACACACACACACACACACACACACACAGACACACAGACACACACACACACACACACACACACACACACACACAC
>JAODKC010000064.1:7865950-7880551 GCA_026777985.1 Mormyrops attenuatus
CCCCCCCCCCCCCCCCCCCCCCCCCCCCCCCCCCTCCTCTGCACCACATCCGCTGCTCTCCACCATCTGTCCAGGGGCAGGGGGACCATCAGTAGGACGTATGAGAAACGGAGCAGACTAGTAGGTTAGAAAAAATTAAGGAAAACAGAGCTTACTAGCTGGTTAGCACCCCTCACCCTGCCCAAGTTCACCCAACCAGTTCGAACTTCTCCGCTGCCTTTGTTCTGCAGACACTCGCCCGCTTCCCTAATCCGCATTCGCCGCCAGGTCCCTAAGCACACATGCATCACATGCTATTCCAGTGCTGCCAGGCTGGCTATTGCCATGTTTGGTGGCCCCAGCACAGGAATAATTCTCAGTGGCCGGTGTCACTTGCTGGCCAAAACAGCCCCCCCCCCATCTCCAACTAATGCAGAAACGAGACACTTGACTCTGCAGCACGCTGAGTGGCACCTCGCCTGGTGAGGATGATGGTATTTAATGGCCTTTAAAATTTTTATTCGGGGAGGGCCATAAAAGAGGGAGGCAGCCATTGGAGAAGCATCTCTTAATAACCCGAACGCTGTGTTCACCGTAGCGCGGCTCATAATTCTGACTTCAGGCGGTTTCTCTTCTTCCTTTTTTTTCCGAAAGCGGGAGGAAAGATAGAGGGGGGAAGAGAGAGAGCATAGGAGACAAGCACAGTTTAAGATTCCTGTGAGGTCAACGCTGGCCGCTACAATGTTTTTTCACAACTTAATAATAGATGTTTTAAAGTTTAAGTGCAGCCTGAGGGTCTCCCCACCACTCATTAGGAAGGCCGGCTCACAGGGGCCGCCCTGTGCCACGCACCCACGTGACCGGCGGACCCATGCACCGCTGCCGACTAATCAGCTGGGAGGAGAGGAGAGGGCCGGCCAGTGGGGGTCAACATCCACGATTGGCGACACCCAAACCCAAAAATACCAGGCCGTCTGTTCCGATATTCTGTGCTCCCCCCGTGGGATGAGCAGATCCAAATGTGACGGGACTGGGGCTGGGGCCCAGAACTCTATGTTTTATTTATCTCGCTGGCCTGACACAGGGAGCCCCGGAAACTGGCCCACGCACTCAGCTCGGCGAGAGAGCTCACTGTACAGGGGACACTGCAGCTGGCCTGGCAGTGGGGCAGTGAGTTCGCTTAACTCCATGCCCCAGTTACAGCAAAGCTGTCGCGGCCGTTCAGGAACACGGGACTATAAACAGATCTGTCCGCAAAGCAAAGGTAGCGCACAGCGCAGGAAAAGTCACATCCCATGAGTTGCAATTATAGCGCAGCCGCTGCACACGCTGCAAAGCGGTAACAGCGAACGTGCTTCACGGGCTGGGAGCTAAGGACTATTTCTGGTACAATTAGAGGCAGCGTCTGATTGTGCGTAAGAACATAACAAGGAGGTACAGTCCCGGGGCAGCAGGCCGTCTTCCCTGAAGGGGCCCTCGATTCCTCTGAACAAGAGGGACAGCCATAACAAGGAGACATAGTGCCTTGCTCCAGAATCTCCTCTCCCTGTGCTGATCTGACTCCCACTCGCGTCACACTCCCCCTGGGGTGTCACATGATCTGCTTCCGTGGTGAGAGGTGCTCCCCGACCCCCGATGGCACCCCCTCTCCTTCTCCGTCCTTGCCGGGCCCCCGGGGCTACGCCGCTCCGGCAGGCTGCTGCGTGTGCGCACAACTTCTGCTGTGCCCTTCCTGCAGAGCTGCCGGGCCGCTATTGTGCCCTGTGGCCGCGCTGGCACTTTCATCACAGTGCGCTAAGGTGCCGGGCAGCTATCCGGGGTGCCGCGGCCTTCAGATCCCGCCGCTTCTGTCAGGTCCACTTGACGGCTAAAAGCAGTGCTTAATTGGACGGCCCCCTGTATCAGATGCGCTACGACATGCACATTAAAGCAAGCACCTCTCTGCTGCATGTTCCTCTCCTTATTACCAGTCTGACTTTCTCATTTCTGGTAAATATGGGCATTGAAGGAGTGTTTTTACAGGTCTATTCATGTGCTTGTCTCTCCTTCCCTTGTCGATGCTTTATTCCGATTGGCTGTCGCCCCAGCAGCAAGCGGAGGCCATTTTGAGATTGGGAGATTAGGCTCCCCATTATCCAGGGGGTCTCCCTGCCGCGCCGCCGCCATCTTTCCCGGCGTCCCATCAAAAACATCTCCGGGAGGCATTTCAAAATAACCAAACGCGCCATAATCTGCACATTAATACGCGACTTGGGTTACAGATTACGCGCGGACACCCCCGCTTTATGGGGTGCTCTTGCACAGTGCCCCGCTCCCCGTTCGTAAATTTCACAGAAGGAGAAGCACGCCTCTGTGCCCGGGTGATGGGACAGGCTGCCCATAACCCCCGTTTTTTTCCCCCCTTCGTTTTCTCTTCCAAGATGCAGCAGAAAATTAAAGAGAATCAATCACTGTGTACAGGAGCAGTGGGGGGGGCGTTGCCAGGCCAACAGCAGCGCGGCCTGCACGCTGATGGTTGTCGCTCTGAGAAGTTGTTTTGTCATTTGCACAGATATGCATCGCGTTCATTTATTTTTTTCGCCAAGTTATTTATTCAGGTATTAATTACCCTTCACTGCTGGTATCTCTGGAGTAAATGTTGCTTTGGATTTACTTTCGGGGAGTTATATTACTCTACGATAAAAAAAAAATGTCTGGTGCTGTTAACCCCTCAACAACGTTGTGGCGGCCTTGCGGGAAACAGTAGCATGTGATCCCAGCTATCAGATTGGTCATACACAGAAGACACACAGACGTGGTAAGGCAAACACGCCGACATAGACACAACAAAAAGAAAGCACTGGGTTAGACAGACACTGGCTCACACACACGTGGCGCCGAGGTGGGCTCGGCACGGACAGGTCCGCGGGCCTTCTGGGCCGGATGCATGGGCCTGCCCAGCGCCGGGGAGTGCCATTAATGCCTGTCAGCCCCTGCACTCCACGCTAATTGCCCTGTGGAAGGCGCTAAGAATAGCGATTTGGAGTTCGCGACGGGCGAGTGTGCATTGAGTGGAGGCGAAAAAAAGTGGATATAGCACCTCTTGAATTACCTGAATTAACATGAGCTTTGGGTATTATGGGCTGCTGTTAAGTGTATTAAAGGAAACGGCCGCCGCGGCCACCACAGCGCTGAGGCTTTAATGTTATGCAAAGCCCTGCAGAGGAAGGCCGTGGGGCTCCTTCCTGTGGGGGGGGATGCTGGTGGAGCGGGCCGCTCGTCTTTAACCGCGCGGCACGCCGGCGGACACAGCCTGACACTCATCCTGTTAAATCATTTTTAATCACGCCATGGTCTGTATCACTCATATCATTGCCATTACGTATCTGAATATCTACTTCCCTGCTTCTTAGAGAGCGTGAGACTGCAGTAAAAAAAAAATAACCCAGTGAACCCAGACAGAATTTTTGTACCCTGACATACAGCTAAGCTGTGGAGTTTGTCCTCTAATGCCGACCCTCTCCTTCAACAACAGAATCAGTTATTTAAAAAGTGTCCTGTTTCGTACCGGCGGGGGGAGAGGGGGGGGCACCCCTCGCGGGTGTACAGGGGACCTCCCTGCAAAGGGTTTCAGTCGCAGCTTCCAATCCCTCCTCCTATGACACAGAAAAAGCATTATAACCATTAATGAAAAAGTTAATGGGCCATTTTCTTACATATCAATTTACATTTTACAATTTGGGTACACAAATGATGTGTTCGACGGCAGGCCAATAATATTTTGCTCAAGGAAACAGCTGTAATGTGTTTTATGGACATGCAGGGCGGGGAATAATGATGCGTCCCTGCAATGCAAACATGCTGACAGTTGATATGTGGTGATCAACAACTCCTGTAGAGGGGCTCCCACACAGAACACAGCCACGGAGCCCCCCTCCCCCTCCCCCCCGGCGCGTGGAATACAGTCACACAGATGTGCACAAGAGCAGCAACAGCCGAGAAAACACGGACGCCCACAAGTACATGAGCGTGTCAAAGCGCGAACACTCCAAATTCGCCAACGTAGAGCATAAAGACCATGAGGTCACATACTATGGGGTGGTAGCACACGTGCCCTGGCCTGCAAATGCGTGCACATAGTCATAGATCCACAGCTACGGCGACAGTTGCATCTAGGAACGCGCACCCTGTATGTCTCACACCCATAAATGAGCAGCTTCAGCATGACAAACTTGGGTTATTCATTAATGGGCCCTGTTGCGCTTTTCTGTTTTTTTCCTTTCATGTGGTGTGTTAAATAACTTTATGTGCATGGAAATGATCTGCAAAGTCTTAAGGCCCAAAGGGAGTAACTCTCACCACTCTTCTCTGCCTTAAATGCCTCGTTGCAATTACAGTCCTTACTTATGTGACATGGTGAGGTCACCTTGTAACACAATCCTTATTGGCCATCTATGAGGACCTATCTGCAGACTACAAGACAAGGGTGGAACATGTAGGGCAAGCTGACCAATCAGAGCACCCTGGGATCACTGGGGGTGGGGTTTAATGCTCTAACTGAGCATTTGGTTATAGACAGCGGGAATAGAGATGCACAGTATGCGAAAAATAACCTGTTTTTGAAATACTGAAGCATGTAAATCTTTTCTAGTTGACCCCAAAAACACAATTATGAACAGTGAAAATTTGCATAATAGGGCCCCTTTAAAACAGCTTCTGTTTTTACAATGACACAGGTACCTTAGAGGTGCCAGGTCCACAGCCTACCAGCTCGCGTCACTGCCACTGTGCATACAAACAGTCCGTGGCAACATCAAAGTCCGGTGGGATCTGGCCCAGGAGGCATTTCGCTCACAGATCTGACTCTAACGCATTGAGTCGCTCCATCCTTTCTTCTGCAGGCTCTGGCCACATGGGCAACAGGGCTCCAAAACAAGCAGGTCCATTTGCAGGCACGTTCCCCTCCGCAGCCCCCTGTTCGCAGGAGCTTGGAGAAAAATAATCATTTTCGCTGCGGGGTGCCTTTTGCGTGGGTTCATCTGATTAGGCGGCAGTGCCAACTCGCACCTGGCCTCCCAGGGGGGCACAGTCTCGAAGGGGTGGGAGTCGGGGTGTGAATGCGCATTCCTGCATGCGTGCGGCGTGCCACTGGGGAGGAACGTGGATGATGGCCGCCCGTCCATCCAGCTGCCTATATGGCAAGCATGCGACTGAGGCACACGTGAATTGCTACCTTTAGTTGGCTGTACTTTACTTGACATCAAGAACATCGCTAGCTGCCATGCCCGGCCATGAGGAATGATGTCACACACACATCTTTGCCATTGATGCAATACATTGACAGATTCTCTACATAGTTAGGGAGTATAGCGGATAAGGAACAAAGACAAAAAAGCATTATTTTACTGGTTTTAACTCTAAAACAGTCAAAAACTGCTGTGAAAGCAGCCGTGAGAATGGACACTGGGATGGGGCACAGTAGGTGGATGATGCCACACAACCTCCCACAATGCACTTTGGTAAGCTGGTTCCTGTTTGCCGGTGAGGTTTCCCCCCGTTCCGACCCCCCCCTTCCTCCGAGAGGGCAGGTCAGACTGCGGCAGACACTGCACTTGCCGCAGAGATTATTTTTCAGCGTGAGCAATTTATTCTCTTCCTTTCTGAATTTTCATAATAAGTAGCTGCTATGTAGAAGATGTGAGAAAAGCGACGACTGGCATATTCTGCCCCATCTCCCCCATCAACCGAGGACTCCCTATGATAAAGGATGTAATGCCCGTGGTCTAGAAAAAGAAAATAATGCTCAAATTGTGAGCTCTGTGGTCCTGACTGCAGAGACACCCGGCTCCAGCACAGCTAATTCTAGATGTCAGCCGTGGCATGTAATGTGTTTACTTTGTGAACTTTATTAAAAATAAAGTGGGTCGTCTTTCAAAGGAACCATTCTTGTAGCTTGTCAGCTCTCAACCAATTACTGTAGTCAACTACAGCTTTCAGGGATCACTTGCTAGTATCCGCTTATCGTGACAGCTTGAGAACATCCGTCTGAATGCGTCTGGAGCAGAAAAGCACAGCAATTCATGCTCTCGATCTTTTATGAGGGGAACAACGTTCCGTTTTAGACCACTATCTCGTAATTAGTTGTGTATTTCTTATACTCACAGGTTGTCTCGTCCTCAGATGACATTTTGACACCATTAGTTACAAATTATATATTATTATGTTGGTTGTCTGAAGGTACTCAGAGAGAGGACTTCTGTCAGTCTTGGAGTGCTGCGTACGCTGCCAGGGAGTGCGCATACGGGTGTGTGTTTGGCTACCTACACATGCACATGGGGGCGTGGGCAATTGCAAGATCTGAGTGTTGCACGTAAACACTTTCAAGCAGGATAACGGCCCGTAATTTCCCTCTCTTTCCCCCTCCTGTCCATGAGGCTCTCTCATTACTTCCCCCCACTCGCATTCTCCTCTCATCTCTCACTCCCAAAACAGCGGTTGCCCAGAGCAATGGGCAATAACACAGCACGCTGTAAGAGATACCTGCAATGTTAATATCATTAATCAATACGAATGGAATTGTATTTTGTGATTCAGTGAAATGAAGCTCCCAGTGGTACAAATCTCTTTCAGTTAAACCTCATTTGCAAGCCATGATGGCCACTTTAATGACTGGCAGCAAAGTTTTTCCAACAAATTTCATGGGGCATGATCCAGAGATAATAGGTTTTCAGCCCAACGACAATCCAATTACTGTGCCAATCAGGGCTGACTTCATGGACTCCCATTATCAGGTTTAGCTGTCAGTTCAAATACTAACATAACACTTTTATATAAATAAAAATTTAGCACAGTTAAAAAGTAGGCCTAGGACTAAATATCTCACTCTGTGACCAAATCCATCTAGATGTTAAATGGACATGATAAAATTGATGCTAGGATCAGCACTTATTTTCAAAGGCAGGTTCGAGCACTTAAACTCCTTCCGTAACATAAAAATACAGTCATAAACGATCAGAATAAGGTTGCTAATTACAGAATGTTATTCAAATTGCAGCAATATATTCACATTGTCGTGTAGATCCAATGATGCCCCAGGTATCTTGCCCTTTGTAATCTGGGATTTTTATACCAAAACCATAATAAACTAAACCAGTTTTAAACTAAAAGTTTTTGTTTTAGATCTGTCCTCTGAAAGAAGTAGTCCTGGTCTTAACTTCACCTATGCTCCACACACGGAGAGAGAGGCATTATAAGAAAAATAACACTGAGTTATTGGATATATAATTTGTATAGATATTTATAACCTAAAGTACCTAAAGATGTTAGCATTTTCAAAACTTACATCAAATTGAGTCTGCTGCTTAGATACGTCTTGCTTAAAACCACTTCAACACTTCTGCATCCGCTGGACCAGAGGCGTTACTTTACCTGCTCTGATGTAACTACGGCATCATTATACACAGGCCCTCACACACCGAAGGACAAAAAAAGCGCATCAATAACAGAAAGGATTAAACATTTATGGCCTTTTCTGCATAGCAGCTGCTTCGTACACAGCTTTAGCCTGAGGGATGAAGGCGGCGGGAACCAGAGGGGCGACCGCCACTCGAGCCGGGGGACGCTTAGAGATGGGGTGCTGCAGACGGATGCGGCGAGATGGTGCAATGTCAATGGCAGCATTACACACACACACACACACACACACACACACACACACACAGCATCCGGCCTGACCCTCGCCCATTCTGAAACACAGCACAGCAAAAGCACCAGAACTCCACATTCAGAGCTCCGCTGCTCTACGGCACGATACAGGCCTGTTCCTCAAACCTTACCATACCACAGCGTCACATGAAATATTAATTGCTGCTAGAGTTTTTATTTTGTGTGCATGTGTACACTTGCAAAGCTGTGTGTAACATGATGATGCAGTCCAGTCCCTTCAAGCTGTTGCCAAACAGCATGGGGCAGAAAGGTGTTTGGCTCTACGTGGTGACCTGTCTTAGGTGCCACGTAACATCTTCCTTTCAAAGATACATGCTCCTTCTTGGCCACTGGCTGACAGGTGACAGGCTTATTTTGGTAGTCTGACCACCATTACAACTGCTAAGACAGGCGAGCCACTTTTAATTCAGAGTCATTCCACAGAAATGAGAGGAATTTCTGCCTGAGTGCTTGGGGGTATTGGGATCCTTAGTGTCACATATGGCAGACTCAAACGGCAGAATATGCCGCTTCACACACATGCTGTTTAAAGAGATGTGAATATAACGACTCATTAAACACACATGATTTACTGTTTTCCTTGGTGCGATTGTTCATGTTTGAGTACACATTTTTATCTTTTCTGTACAAACACAGAAATTAAAACGATCTGCTTTTTATTTCGGACTGAGTCAAGAGGGACTTTTTTTGCCAAAATGAGAATTAATATTAAGCTGCTCAGTTCAGAGTTAGATAGTACAATAGCGCATTAGTGTGTTGCCAAAGTCAAGTTGGTAGCCCACAAGAAACCATGGTCTACAAGACATGTAACATTTGACAGGTTACAATAGCAAACCGAAAGCCAGTCTGGGGAAAAATAGTGAACCTACAGCTTGGTTGTCTTAAAATGAACGCAGCATAAAGAATGGAGCAAGGCAACATTAAAAAGTTTACGTGCCAGAGATGTAGAGGAACGTGGAGTGCCACGAATGTGAGGTACGACTCTGAGAAACGTGCCCATTCCCCAAGTGTCGCCTGCGTCGTATTTATTCGGCACTGGCGGGCGTAGCTCGTGTCAGCCACACGCGACGCCTTCCACATTAGACACTCTCCATTTCCCCGCACGCCAAAGCCGTGGGCCGCAAATGAAGTTTTACCGCAGCAGATGTAAGTATATCTGACTGTTTGCCTTCCTTGCCTGCAATCACAGGGAGCGCACGAGCTGCTGAGAAATGATTGTCTTTGATTATCTCTGAGTTTTCTGCTCGATAAATTTATGAAGCTTGGTGGCAGCGCCGGAGGTCTCCCCCTTCCCCCGGCCCCCATCCTCTCACCGAAGGCCTGTTATCTTTGCTCTTTTTCTCACAAACTCAACAGATACAGAAAGATTAATGACACATCTTTTGTGCAGATAACATCTGTCCCATCTTCTTGAAGAATATTAAGCTTAATAAATATATTTATGAGTGGTGCTTTGTATAGCTCCCATGCAATCAAGCCAGCTGCCGATGAAGGCTCAAGATGCTGAAAACCCACTGACTTTCTCTGGCAAATTAGCCCACCACCTAATCGGTGAACCTTGCTGTGGTTTTGAATAATGACTAGAAGCACAAAACACTACTGAAACACTCAGATAGATTATACCAGTTCATAAAGTTGCTCGTGTCCAGATTTCATTAGCCACAGATTAGAAGCATTTTATGTTTATTACTTTTTGGCACAAGCCATAAATAACTCTGCCTAGCTGGACCTCGATTTTTAATTACGAGAGACACCCAACATTAAACCTGACATAAGGCCGGATTCATTGGCCACAAATGAAGATGTCCACTGTGGGCCGCAAGGCGGGTAGAGCCCACTGGGAAGGTTTGATCACAGGATTAACCGTTTATCAGCAAGTCTGCCACAAAGAATAAACTGCTTTGGCCCAGCCAACAATGCTCATGTGGCTTGTTTAGCTAACAGGTCTAATCAAAAACACATAGTGCTGCACAAGGAAATCTCAAAGAGAAGGCAGGAGGCTAAGCTAACACAAATTAATATCACTGACGGAGATCTGCTGGATTTGCATAATAGCAAAAACAGCCGGACTCTGACGATATTCTTTAGCTTGATTACATTTTGATGCAAGGTCAAATCTCACTGTCAGTTTTCCCGCTTAATCTTTAACAGGGGACAGCCAAAAACAGGCTAAGCACTTGCTTCAGGCCCTGTACCTCCATCCATTCCATCCCATTCCATCTACTACACTTATTCCATCCATTCTGCTAACTCTAATTACTCCAGATAATACTCAATCTACCCATCCACCCTCTAGAATTATTCCCCTGTAAATTAAACAGTCTTTGCTAAGCGTAGATCTCACACTCTCTTCTGTGATCGCATATCAAAGCATGAAAGACTATGTGTTAATGATGAAAATCATTTCTCTTTTAAAAATTAACTAAAGACCATGCATTGGTATACATAGACCATCTCTGCTCCTCCAAAACCCTGCTTAACATCACATGTGTGGCTCAGCAGGTTAGGATGCGGACTCACATCCCACTGCTGGCAGTGATTTCACTGCTGAGCCCCTGAGCAAGGCCCACGACCGCCAGTTGCTCTGAGGACTGGCTGACCCTGCCTTCTCAGCTGTACAATGCTTTTGGATGAAAGCTTCTGCTTAGGATGAGATGCTCAGTAATCAAAACCATAAGCCTTCATTCAAGCAAACTGATGAAAAGATGGGGCTCTACTTCCTGCACAGACGTGGACTTAAACTCAAACACACTTGCGAATATACACTACATGATGCCATGGAGTAAAAAAAAAAGACAACGACTTTCTGTCTGTAAAGTTTCAAAGAGAGATCGATATGTGCTTCTTCTGTTCCAAGGAGCACGCGCTTCTCTGGTTTTCTAGGCAAAATGCGAGGCAGGCTTACAACGACCACATCCCTTCAGGACTGTGATCACCTAACTGCAACCCCCCCGCACCAGCCAACATCTGGCTCTCTGACGTGGAAGTACAGGCACACCACAAATAAATAAAGAAATGAGTGGAAACAAGAGGGCTAATGACGAAGGTGCCTCTGGTCACCTCCCTGTCCCTGTACCTTGGGACAGCGGTGCACACCTGCTGCAGGGAAAACAAATTGAGTCCTGATTGCTGATTAAAGTCCCTTTCTCCAAGCCACGGTTTGGCCTGGTGCTCTGGGCCA
Source organism: Mormyrops attenuatus (assembly GCA_026777985.1). Classification (NCBI taxonomy): domain Eukaryota; kingdom Metazoa; phylum Chordata; class Actinopteri; order Osteoglossiformes; family Mormyridae; genus Mormyrops; species Mormyrops attenuatus. The sequence continues at coordinate 7,876,815 of JAODKC010000064.1, forward strand.
GAGCTGTGGGAGGCTGGGGGGGTGCGGGGGGTGGGTCCATGTGTGCACTCAGCGGTAGCTCACACACACAGGCTTTATTTATTGCTGACATATAAGCATATATATATATATATATGTGTGTGTGTGTGTGTTTGTGTGTGTGTGTGTGTTTGTGTGTGTGTGTGTTTGTGTGTGTGTGTGTGTGTTTATTGTTCACTACACAATATAAACAAAGGCTGGGGTTTTTCCTTCAAAAAAATTACACATATTCCTTAGTTTTAAATCAGCTTTAACAAAACAAGTCCTACATAGCAAAATATACTTACATGAATAAATAAATATCAATAAGCACATAATTCCCACTCGTTACTATACAGATACATTGAAACGCATGTATGTATTATGTTTAATATTTAAAACAGTCAGATTTCCAGGACTTCTGTGCAACAACCAGCAACATCTTACCCAGCAGCACTGTGGTGTCGATGATAACCAAGTAGCAGAGCATAGGCTTATGGGGGGGGGACTACGCCAACGACATCATAGCGATAATATCAAGGCATGGCGACTTAACAAAGCCGTTATCATTATGGCAGCTCACTTTGTGCATTTTTCATCTGAAACCCAGCAAATATCTTAGCACTAAACAGCATTTCTCAATAATAAAGGAGATTCTCCCCCACGGCTGTTAACGCCACAGATCACACCTTTACTGTCTATTCCTGGCCCTTCACATTCCAAACAGACATCCCACATTTCCATAGATGCGAGTGTTCCTGCATTCCCATCCAAATTGAATCTAATTAACTAGCCACTACAGTGCGGATAAATTAGTCCTTAATTAGGAGAACAACTAACTTTTATTGAAAGACACTTCTATTTAATTAAGAGAACTGTTTTGGCAATTAAGATTAATTTCTGTGCGGTAATCAGCAAAGTAACATTTAACGTTCCCTCACAGAAAATAACATGTGCTATTTCTAGAAGTAGTTTTGACCAGCAACTCCATGGGAACAACAATGAAGAACCCTGTTAGAAGACGAATGAAGGCAAGCTGGGAAAACTGAAGAACTTCAATGCAGCCAATACGTATTTACCAAAGCAGCGAAGATCGGCCCCCTGATAAATCTACATGGCAGGTCCATTCGCTGCAGCCATTTTGATTTTATTTGACTGCGTATTCATTACTAGTTTGTTACCGAATAATTCCAAAAAGGGCCAATAAGTATTCTAGACGAGCATCTACTTGTTAATATTAAACAAAAAATTGCTTACTGTGACAATATGAACCTTCTTAGCTTCATGTTATACTCGTATAATGTGCTTTTTTATTATACAAACAATGCATGTTGTATATAGTCACGTATCTCACCGATTGCCTAAAAGTTAATCTATTTGTAGAAACACCACATCTATCACAAAAATTAAATCCATTCAAACACACAACATACAATCTGAGAGCAGCTAGTAGATTCTATCAAGGAGAACGCTGAAATAACTGAATTTCTGCACATTTAAATACACTTTGGGGGGTTTATTACAGTGTGAATTTGCCCTGGATAATTTTCTTTTAAATGAACAGCATACGCTTCTCAGCTTGCAGACACTCAATCACTGTCCACCTCTGACCAAAATATCTGTGAATATTCTGCTCCGAAGAGGGTCTTCCTAAGCACGTGTGCTTTAATTGTGACTGTTTGTTTTATTGGTCGACCGCCAGCACATTATCGCTCACAGAAAAGTTGCACGCTCCAGTGCTGGTTCCAACGGTGGCGTCTTTGCAAAAAGGCATCCAGCAGGAAGACCCTGTGTTTGACTTCCCCTTCCTGTGGACACAGGGGCACTTGAAGCACCCATCTTGCATCAGAGAGGAAGCACAGGGGATCCTCAGATTACTTCTGAAGAATAGACAGCTACACCATGCCACTGTCTGCAGGGTGACACCCTCCGTGGGCTGCACAAACTTCATTTCTACAAGCCCCTCTGCATCAAAGTCTTATGACTATAAATAAAAAGTAAAGAAGCGTATATTACAGGTTCCTACAGAGCAGCCACCCTGTACATTCAGTTTTACGATTATATATACACCACACATTTAACTGCTGTAACGGTCATGGAAACGGCTTGGCTGGTGATGGAGTCAGACCCAGACAATGCAGACGGGAGGTTCAGCTCTGACGAACCAAACGCGACAGCTGCTTTCATAGCAGGGGCAACGGAGCCACTTAGCGCTGTGGGACCGCCCAGGTGAAATGACCCCAAATGTCAATTAGCAAATCATCATTAGTTTTATAATTTAAAGAGAATGAGAGTTTTTTTCCCCATCTTTTTTGAAAATAGTCTGACATTTCTCTCCCCTAAGAATTTTAAGGAGTGATTTTTGAGGTATTATATTCATGAGGGGTTTCAGTAATTGGATTAAATTGGTTCCAGAATGTAGCAATTTATATTATAATATCCCATTACTTCCAATACTGCTCTTAATTAATTTGGCTTCTTTTTTTCCTGATGTGTGAGTTAGCCCCATTCGTCCTGCTCTTTGTCTCTTCGCTCTTGTTCCCCAGGACACAGCAGGAGGCAGGAGGAACCGGGCTGCAGGTACGTGGCTCTTTCTCATGCTTGTCCGTGAGCCACGAGGAAAAAAAAAAAAAACTGACTGCCTGCCCAGGCCTGGAAGGGCAGAGAAGGCCGCGGAGGGATACTGGGGGGCAGCGTGTTTGTGAGGAGCACAAGAGAGAAGGTGGGGTGACGGTGAGGGAGGGGTTTGACAGTACGGTGCCGGCCGCCGCCGCCGCCCACGCCACCTCTCACATCACTACCCTGGGACAAGATCACAGACACTGGCAGGGTGGGGGGAGTGACCGGGAAACCGGGCTTCTGACAAGGGAGGCTTACAGGAGCGAAGAAGCAAGCTGGATGAAAGTTTCATTTCAGCATCAAAGTTCAACATCGGCACCTGTCATTGGGTTTCATACTGTTTTTTTCTCCCCTCTTTGTGATATTTCATTTTAATCTAATAGAAGCCACTGTCATTTGTCTTCCACAAATTAATACGATTTCAGACAATCTCCATATGCAAATATGTTTTAATTAAGTAAATTAAATAATTTCTATTCTCCTCAATGAAGCCTGCAGGCTAGGGTGGTGTGCATGCAGGGGTGTGACAGCGAGTCACGTGCGTGTCTGTTTGTACAACTCCAAGTGTGAGCCTCTGACTCTGTATGTGTACACGCCCCTCTATAAGTGTATCCTACAGATTCAAAATACCTTTTCTTCCCTCCCCCTTTTCCATTCCTCACTGTCTAATTTTCGGGAGAAACGTTAAAGGACCTTGGGGGATTAAAGAGAACCCAGCACCAATTTTTCCTTCAATTCGGACAATTGACACCTTTCTGGAGTTTACACCTGAGTTGAAAATGGCCACGGGGAATTTTAACATCATTCTGTGAGGGATAAATAAATATATAAATCCATCGACATGCCAAGGTGTATAATTAGTTTGTTTTCAGATGTTCTGTTCATGAATAATTACCAGTTGCCGTTACCCCTACAGCTATCTAACAAGCTGTCACTTCAAACAGATCCTCAATATTTAATAAAGGAGCAATGTATGGTTATTATTATAATACGAATGCGACAGTGACACCTCAACAAAGGGAGTGTCTGTGGCGCTCCGAGCGGCGTTGCCGTGGCGGCGGGTGACCCAGGTGGGTTTGAGATTTTTTTTTTTCTTGCTTGCTTTTTTTTGGGGGGGGGGG
>JAODKC010000064.1:7884862-7898207 GCA_026777985.1 Mormyrops attenuatus
AAGCCCCCCAAGCCCACATCAGCCCCACCCGGCAGCCCCCCCCGCTCTCCCTTTTTACTATTCATTGAGATACAATCGGCGGCTGGCACTCCTCCAGCACTAGATGCATTTGAATAATACATGACATGCCCTCACGCTGACATCACTGGGCCTGCGCTGCTACAAGCCGGCGATGGGATTCTATATACACTCCCAGCGTTCAGCTGCTCACAATCCATCCTGTCAACAATTCATCACAGGAGGCGGAGTGGTGCTGCCAAGTTATCGGAGTGGTCGGCGGGGGCAGGGGGATCTCTCCGCAGCATCTGCCTCTGCCTGCTCCTGACATTAGCGCAGACAAGAGAATCAGTGGACTATTGAATGCAATTACAGTGAGCGGGACAGACAATAAAGATGGATAGCGCTCTCTCATTTTATCACACGCCAAACATACCAGGGGTTACGGCTCTGCCTTCAGCTGCCTGCATCTAATAATGATTGAAAATATGCCACGACGTAGGTAAGAACAGAGTGCAAAAAAAAATCTGCAAATGAAACGGATAGAGCTCCTTTTATCCAGGTACATATACCACACACACGCACACATGCGCCTAGCAATAACATGCTAAAGATTTAAGGAAGGCCGCTCAGAGCCCTTGAACAGTCGACGTTAATGATGAACATTCACACGACATCTATGATTTCTTTATAGAAAGCAATCTAAATAATTAAGAGGGATGAAAGTCACCATGCATATTTATACAACTGAAGTGTTAATAAACAGCAGCTTTCAACACAACTAACAACCTCAGGCTATGAAAAAGATGGACCGGGGGGATAGCTAAAGAGATTCTTTCGCCATTATTTCTGCTGGGACCAGAATTAAGATCAGACTTTGGTTCCACCATTTGTCAGTAAATTCCTTAGTATAATGGCATTGTTCATTTCTGTTGCTGAGAGAACTTGCTGCATTAGGTCAGGTCAGGTTGAGGAGCATATACTAGTACAGCGCTTTTGTGCCACATGACAAAACACTTCGGGATCCCAGTTGGCGACCCCCCCCCCCAATATCTGGTCCAGTCCCACCCTCTTGAAATGGCCATCTATCTGCCGCAGCCAGGTGTTGGGCCACCCGTTGGCCGCTTGGGTCCTCAGCAATGTGGATCCTGCCAGTCGGATCACCCTCAGGGGATTGCGCCGCATGGCCGTAGTGCCGTAACTGACATACCCTCACGATGCAGGTGATGTGCCTCATTTAGGACTCTACAAGCAAGGGACCAAAGATCCAAGGATTCTCCAAAGACATACAGTACCAAAGGAGTCCAGTTTTTGTCTCAGGTCAGTGGATAGTGTCCATGTCCCGCAGCCATACAGCAATACCAGGAGCACCAGGACTCAAAAGACTAGGACCTTTAACCTCTTACAAAGATATCGGAAGCGCCACACACCCCTTTCCAGTGACCTCATGACCCCCAATGCTTTGCAAATTTGTTTACTGACTTCATAGGATGTCGCTGCCAAGGTAAGTGAACCTCTCGACCTGGTCCACATTTTCTTTGCAGACAGACACATTGCTGATGGCTGTGTCCAAGAGGTCATTAATGGCCTGGATCTTGGTTTTTATCCAGGACACTCACAAGCCCAGACACGCAGACTCCTTGCTCAGTCTCTCAAGAGCCCCAATCAGAGCCTCCATGGACTCCATGAAGATCACAGCATCTTCGGCACAGTCAAGATCAGTGAATTTTTCTTCACTAACAGATGCCCCACAGCTGCTGGACCCCATGACCCTGCCCAACACTCAGTCCATGCAAGCACTGAACAGAGTAGGAGCAAGAAAACACCCCTGATGAACCCCGAAATCAACTGGGAAGAACGCAGAGGTTCTGCCTACACTCTGCACATCACTCACTGTACCAGTGTACAGGCCAGCCATGACGTACAGCAACTTCAGGGGAATCCCGTCACGTCTCAGACTCCTTAGCTGTAAAACCAGACTGTACCGGTCGCTGGTAGGCGAGCAAGTGATCACGGATCCTGTTGAGGATGACCCTAGCAAGGACCTTACTCAGCACTAAGAGCAGTGTTATCCCCCTGTAGTTGCTGCAATCCAGGTGATTAGCCTTTGCTTTCCTGACAGGGACAACAAGTCCCGTTTTCCAGTCATTTGAGATGGTGCACATCTCCCAAATGGAAGCAAAGACTGCTTGCAATGCCAGGAAGACAGCCTTACCACTAGCCAGGAGAAGTTCACCCTGGATACCACAGATCCCTGCAGGCTTTCCTTCCCTCAGCGGGTTCACCACCTGTGCGATTGGGTGGTTCACAGCTAATTGGAGGATCAGTCACAAGAAGAGTGGACCGAGACGTCCAAAGTCCTAGGCGGAGGATCAACTTTAAACAGCTGCTCAAAGTAGCCTATCCAGGGGGTCACAACTACAGTGTAGTTCCATCACCCGCCCTGACTGCAACTCTCCGAGGAACAGATTAGGATGTGCGTAATGCTTCAATTCCTCTGTAAGCAAGACGGAGGTTGCTAGACCATATATGGTGTGTCACTTGCTCGTAGATCCCTCTAACAAACGCCTCATCTGCCCTCAGAGCCCTCACAGCCATCCTTCTCAGTTCCCGGTACAGATCAGAGCGACCAGATCAATAATAGGTGTACCCACCAACAAAGAGCGCCTCAGGTTAGGACCCGAGCGCTGCCATACACCGGGCGACACCTCAGCACCACACCCATTCCGATCCCCAACAGGCCTGACCCCACTGGCTCTCCAGCGGTTTCAACTCATCCGGGGATGAGGCTCCCAAGGGTTTTCCCTCATCCCCTTCATGATGCGTGCAGCCTTCCTGTGGGCGGTTGCAGCTGAGCTACCACGGAGAGCAGAAAACAGTCCTGTCTGCTTTGTTGGAGCTGTGTGAAGTTTTTACAGTGGCTGGAGTGCCAGTCCCGCCACCAACCCCCAAATATTTTCCCTGCAAGTTAGAGAACCACTTGAAGAACCAGATACAGTTCAACATCATACCCAGAACACAGCTTGCTGCATCAAGCTGTGAAAAATGCGACCACACCCATTTAATAATCTAAACATAGAAAATGTAGTTTCGGCACTCTCTCTTACATGGGAATACAAACATTTCCATCAGAGCAGATTAGCTTCATGTAAAAGTAAGGTGAGAGGCCACCACAGCAGCTGGTTTATCTATGAATTAGCTTCTGCTTCATGTACCAGCTACAAGAGACTATGACAAACACGAGGTCTCCCAGCAACCGCTTGGCACACAACATAAAGAGTATGAAAAATAAAAATAAGGAGGTACTGTCATTCCTTGGAAGCAGACCAATGAGTGCAGTCATTGTAATGCTACAACAGAGGACTGACAAGCCAGTGTATGATTGCTCCATTATTTGCTTGAATGATCAGTGTAACATAACACACATTTTTCTCCCTGGGTTGACAATTCCTCCATGGAGCTGGAGCACGGCTAAGTCTCCATTGATGCCTGCATTTCCACCCGGGCTGGTAGGTAATCCTTAAGATCATGACTAAAATGGAGGTTTGGATACATGAGGAGAGTGGGCTGGGGCACTGGTACCGGCCCGGGGCTCCAGGGTAAGGGACTGACCAGGGCAGGGAGAAGCCAAGAGGTAACATGATTGCAGGCGGTGACCCAGTGCCTACACGTAATAGTGCCACAGAGGCACAGGGAGCAGCATGGAGCAGCTAGCATGGCACACCTGCCAAAGAACTGACCGACTGACAGCGGGTTCAACTCCCAAAAAGCACCCTGCCGCTGGGAGCAATGCATACATCCTGATTTAAAACATCCAACTGTAATAAACCACGGGAAACGAGCAGAGGGGAAAAATCACCTCATTATAAGTTGCGTAAGCTGCGGATAAAAGGCTTTGCAGAGTAACCAAAGAGCTGGACGGGGTCTGCGTTGTGGGAAAACATGGGGGCCAGTCTGACACGTTGTGTGTGGCCGTCCCACGGGAGGCCCAGATCAGAAGGCGATTCGCGAGGAGCCGCATGGCCCAGGAGGCGAACCCCACATACTTTGGGCACAAAGACTCTCCCTCCAAAACAGTACAACTCTGTTTACATCCCAGCCGTACAAAGCCGAGGGGGTTAATTTACTCCACGACTGTGGAGAAAGGGGCTATCCTTTTCCTTATGCTTTCCATTCGCCTCTGCTTTAATTACATGTTGCATCACTTTGACTTCGAAGGGAAGTGTTGCTTCCCCTATAGCTCTGCCGTTATGGGTGTCACATGTTTGCTGTGTGTTATAATCTTCATGGCTGAATTCAGCAGGGCTCCCATGATGCAGGGGGATTATCTGCTCGTATCGCTTTATCCGCCTGTGATTAGCTTCTCCCTCCTCCGGATTTCTTCTTCCTCAGCCTTGTTTAACTGTTTGTTTTTACAGATTTCTCTGCTGTTCCTGAGGACTCTGTGGCGGACGGAGAGCGGCGTGTTAAGCACATGGTGTGTTGGGAAGGGTCTCAGCCATCCTCCACTTGGTTTTGTGGTGTTACTACAAACTTCTGGCCCCGTCAATGGCTCCTGGGCTCCGTGATTCAGGCACAGAGGACACTGAATGATATCATGTGCTTCCACTAGATCTCAGGGACCCCCAGATGGTCCACGTTTTTGCTCCTTCCAAGCTCCCTGCCAGACAGTCCACGTTTTTGTTGGGGGTCCCCAAGGACCAAGTTGGGAAACACTGCACTAGATAACACTCATTCAGTCTTTGTGTCCAATTGAACATCCACAACCTAGATAGTCACAAACACAAAATTGGCCCTGATTACAAACTGAACTACCGTGGGCAATGCCTGACCGTCACTGGGTCACTGCGAAAGATGAAGGACCCAAGTAACCAGCACTGAGCCCCACCGGCTCCCTCCACTGGTCCATATCTGACAGTGCGCCGGTGCCATGTGAGCAGAGGGGCCAGCCGTGCTCCTGGCATGTAAAGCACATGGAATATGGAACGGGAGCAGACTGCACATCCGGGAAAGCCCAAGTGTCGGTGTGAGAAGCAGGCACGTTCGAGCACGGTCACACGTGATCAAGCGCAATCGCATGCGTTCTCACACGGTCACGCGCTGCACGGTGCCGAGTGATTATCAGCAGAGATAAGAGCCCGCTGTCTTTTTACCTTGGGCGTCCCACTCTAATCTGAAAAGCTTTGCTGGTGACAGAAACAGGCCCCCCTCCTGGATACCGGGAAGTAAAGAACAAGCAAACTTTCTCTGCTGCTTCACATCTCTTTATCTTCTTGTTTATACTCCAAAGGCTGATTACTCCTAATCCAACAGCTTCGCTTCTGCAACAACTCACATGGGTCATAACTTTCATTCTGATATTATAATGAGTGGGGTGTGTATGGGGGGTGGGATGAATGGAAATAAGTATGAGTTCTACCTCAATACAAGAAGACTTCTTTAAAAGGAAGGGGCAGCCTACCCCTCCATGTGAACTCTCACCCCAGACCATCTTGGGGGTCTTCTCTTACATGTGTCGTCCTTCACTGCTCGTCACCCCTACGCATGCAAGTCTGCTGCACACTCCTGCTTTCCTCCTCTCTCAACAGTGATAAAAAAGGTCTGCTTATAATCCCAGGATCATCTATGTGCTGTGTTTACTCAAAAATAAAATGTACACAACCATTTTGCCCACTGATGAATAATTCATTGAATGAACCTGAATGCACGGAGGAACCTAATTGCCAATATCCCGTTTGCCGTGCAAACAAGCTATTTGCATATAAAACACCATCCTGGACACATCTCCCCAAATTACCCACAGGTCCTCACGGACACGCCGGGCATCAGCATGCAAATTACCTGGAGACATGTGTCTGAGAGTGACCTCGACCCCTCTCCTCCAACCCCTACACACGTGACCCCCAGCCCAACGGCGACATCCTCGGCCTGTAAACAGCAAGGCAAGTACCTTTATAATCTGAAGCTACACCCTATCTCGCAGTTGCGCGGCTCGCCTCAGATAGTCATCGAAAATGTCAAAAGAATTTCAGAAGATGACTTGTCTTTCAAAGATGGCTCTGGCGGGCGGAGGCATCCCGTGCCGCCCACACAGATAAGACGGGCCTGTGAGCAGGCGCGACTCCACCGGCAGTAGATTTCAGCCTCTGTGCGCCGAGCTAATTCCATGCTCATATGAATATGCCATTTTCAGGGCATAAGAATTATAATTCCCTGAACTGTACATCACTTTTCCTCCCTGCGACACGAAATGCCACATTAATGTCAAAGGAGATGTAACGATGGAGATCAGCGCGATTGCACAGTGTCAATCCCGGGCACATCGGCAGCGGCGCAGCATCGTTGCTACATCAAAGGCAGCAGCCCCAAGATAAGGATGCGCCGGTTGCAGCCGCTTCAGCGAGGTGCAAAGGGTGGGCAGACTTTGTTTCCCAAAGTTATCCTCCTGTGGCCACGGGCTCCTGCACCAAGCACCCTAGATTCTTGTATTACACCCGGCTGACTAATAAATCACAAAGGAAACTGGACTTCGCAACAGTGAAGACAGAAAAACTGGCAGCTAATTAAAACGTCAACAGGACTTTCGCCAAGGGGTATAGGGGAAAAAAAAATGTTTAAAAAGCTCATATCTGTTTTCCTACACGAATGTCAAAACAAAAGTCCTTTTGCCAAGTACTTACCATACACATGTCCCTGATAAATAAAACAGCGCTGAGCAATATTGATTCAAGGGACAATTGAACCATATCTCTTCCTCTTATCATCCGCAGTGGAGAAGCAGCGCTGCATTTAAATAACCTGAGAATTGCATTCCCTGTCACTGATCTAATGGCACTTACGGAACATTCGTCAAAGATAAACTCTTTACTCTGATTATGTGGCTCTTCGTTGACATTCAGACTAAAACAGGAAGCAGCACGGCTCTGTCAAGATGAGTGGGATCGGGATGCTACAAGCTTATTTTTATTGTTATTGTTATTCCCGCTTCATCCCCCTGTGCTTTCCTCGCATTGCGGAGAGGCAGAGGACACGTCACTGGCGGGCACACGGGCACGCGAGCCCCTCCAGCACTGGCGTGGCGTGCTGCCACACCTTCCCACTTTGTATACCGGCCCTTGGCCCCTCCTCCTCACTGCCCTCTCCAAGGTTTAACCTGTGCCCCACATCAAATTCAAGATAGCATCATCCGCAGCAATTAAGCAGGAAACGTGTAATTTGTTTAGAAAAAAAAATCAATACCTGTTATTACTTCAGCATACAAAGTAGTGCGTTTTCTCTCTTTTATAAGGTAAACCACAGTCGTTTGCTGTTTTTAAAGAGCAGGTGATGAGCTGTACAATTGATCCAGCCACCTCAAGCACCATTGTTGCAGAGGCACCAACAGAGTTTCGGTTGGCACTGTAAAAAGGTGCTCCATGAATGTTAATCGAAGACAGCGGGCGCAGTGGGTACATTGTTCATGACTTACTAATACAGCCAAGGCTGCCCGCTACAGGCTGACCAACGCACACACATGCAGTGTGAGCCCGACCCCCAAACCCACTGCAGATACACCGTCATCAGCAATAAAGCGGTCACATGCATGCCGATGTTCCACAGGAGGACACTGCAATTTAGCTCACCTGGGAAACCAGCACATCCTCGTGCACTTGTGGGAGGGGTAATTAAATTTTAACATGAGCTCAATTCTTTTTACAAGGTAACCTGAATTAAATATACACTGATTCTAGAGTGACCGCCACACCCCCAATCTCTCTCGGCAGTCGTACACTGATGACCTTACACTCCTATACATCAGTATATTGGCACCATATACACTTCCTGTTACTGTACCATACATCTTCCAACCATTTCTTCAATACAGGGCTGTAGGAACCCTGGAGCCTGCAGTAGGAAGCACAGGGCATGCTGGGCGGGATGCCAACCTCTACCTACATCACTCTAATTTACAGATTCTTAAGATGTGTAAAAAACTTCTTTCTGTGTTTGGCTCGGCACCTGTATAATGCAATATACAATATCACATGCATGTATCTGTGTATTGTTTCTATTACACTTATTTTTTACTCCAGGTTATCCTGTCATGAACTCTCTGTGCAACCCATGTAAACATTTAAGAAAGGCAAATGAAGAGTATTTTTAGTCAGTAGCTGCTCCTTTGCAGCCATTGGACAGCACTATCATTCAAGTAACACCTCACAGATTCAACATTTCATAACTGCCATCTTAAGCTGCAAGACCATGTTGATAATGGTTCCTCAAACCATTCTTCAACAACCCAGTTCTTAGGAGTGCTTTGTAGAAAAGACACCTGTGCAACTCACCTGGAGAACTGGCATATACACCACACATAGCCAACGGGTTTGCTCAAACGCAACAAATGGCTTCTTTCTCTCAGTATAGCCGACTGACTGCAGACAGACACGGCTGTGGCAGGGTGGCACACGGCAGTGGCAAGCTACTGCCCAAAGTGGCAAAGTGTGATGCAAAACCACACGTGCCAGCAAAATAACCGTCCCGGCATTTTGTGGCATCATGGATGGGAGATCATCATTGCAGCTGAAAGCTAAATATAAAACCGCTCTCAGGAACGCTATTTCCATTTTGATGATTTCAGGATTCACCCAGCAATCAGCTTCATATCATCTCCTCAAATTCTTTGAGAAAAAAAACAGCCAAGGAGTCTGAGAATCTGTTTTAATCTCTAAGCAACTAATATGTCTTAATTAAAAATGTAAATACCGGTTCTAGTTCATAAAATATAGCTTGACCTACATTTGAATTAATGATGTCGCTGTAGTGTGTGCAGGACTCTGTTGGAACAGAATAAGAATGAAAGAGAATTAAAATGAAGTTGACCCAAATACAATCTTACGAACAGAGGAATCATGTTATGGTAAGTAGGCCAAAAAGGTGCTTACAGATTATGCAAAAAAAAAAAAAAAACTTCAATGGACTATGTGAAAATAGGAGATGGATAAATTTCATGACACCAGTGAGAAATCCCAGCCTCTGCTGTCATTTTTGTTTAAACAGTGCTGTGTGTTGCTGTGTTGCACGGTGTCTCACTGCGTGCCAATAAAGAGGGCTGGAGTTCTGCTTCCAGAGCCCCGGGGACCAGCAGGTAAGTTGATCCTCCAATAAGCAGCGGACATACAATCATCTTAGTAGACTCGTTTCACCAGATCACTCAGATGCACAAACAAAACTTCAGAAGAGTGTTACACTGGCAGTGGACGGGCTTCCTTCCCTCCTAAAGTATATTTTTAGTTCCCAGCACTTAAATCCGAGCCCCTTCCAAGCCGATAGCGAAGGGGGGGATTAATGTGTTCTGTTACAGTCCAGTGCAGGGGCGGGCTGTACTGATCTGTGGTGCGTGCTGTGCTGTGCCGTGCACAGCCGTACCATGCAGTATTTTGTGCTGTGTTGTGTGCCGTCTGTGGCCTGTGGACAGATTTGTGTCCATGCTCCGTAAGCGCTGACTTTCATCGGTCCATTAGCCCTGCTCCCTGGCTCGCTCCCCCCCGCCTGCGAGGGCCTGGCCGCTGGCAGAGCAGCCACGCTACAAAAACATTGCATCGGAGGGGGTTAGCTCGCCGCCCCATTCTCTCCCCAACCCTTCAGCGAGCATATGGCGGCTAATCAGGTCTGCAATCATCGGACCGGCATTATGTAGAGCGTGATTCCAGGCGTGTGCTATTACCCATCTGTTTCTGCGCAGAGAGACACGGGGCTTTGTGGGAGAGGTCAGTGTTTCCATGGCACTGCCAGTTTCTCAAATCCCTCTCCCCTCACTTGGTTCTCTGCTCCGGTGATTTACTTTAGACCTCTGGCCAATACTCACGTTCATCTACTTTTTCCTCTTTTTACGGAAGGCAGAGACAATTAGTACAATGTGCCGGATCACCCTGAGCCAGCTTCATCACGATGTGAATATGTCTATCCTTCTTTATCTGTACATACTTGCATGTGTGTATTTATACGCCTCTACGCAGACATGGAAAAACATCTGTAAATGGTTGAATGAGATTAACTGACATATCAGTTTGACTCTGCTTTTGGACACTGGAAAGAAGAAACTCCATTTGCAGTGAGGAGTAATTTTCCTCTTTTCATCTTTAATGGGCTGTTGGTAGTGCATACCCACTACGCAGAATCTGTAGGTTGTGTCCTCTATGATGCATGCACACGACATCTCACTCATTCACTCATAGTACACTGGTAGAGAGGAGGATAGACAGACACAGTCCTAAGGCTGGAGCAAAGTTATCAGCCCTGCCACATCAACCACCCCAACACAACTTCCAAAAATTCCTGTCTACAAACACAGAGGACGTCACTGACAGGACATCACCATGCATACGAGCACACTCTGACTTCTAGCAACTGCCACCAAGTAAACTGCTATTGACAGTGATGGAGAAACCATGCACTATGAAGTACAATGACTTTATCCTTACTTTTGTGGTTCTAGCACTAGCTGCAAAGTACAATAAGGAAGGATTACTTATTTTGGCACAATTCCGAGAAGTGTGATTTCAAGGCTAATTGCAAGTACAGGAAGCCTGCAGAATTGCCAGTTTGCCATCTCAATATAATCAATTTGAAAGTACATGGAAAGAACAAAGACGGTTGTAAGCTAAGTGGATCTTTGCAGGAAACTGTCTTAATAGCCAATATCTTTTTTAGTTTTCAGCTGTTTGGAAGGACAAAAGGAGTACAGACAGCAGGCTGTAGGATGAACTGAGTGACACAGAGATTCCTTTGTAACAAAGGAGACTGTAACTGGTGAGCCAATACTATTTATTCTGTGAAAATGCCTGCCTCTTGGAGTCATCACAAAACACAGTAGGCTGCTGGATCAGAACCTGTAAAACAACAAAGAGATTGTGCTGATCAGAATCTTGCTGAACAGACTTTTCTTCAGTCTGCAGCAGTAAACCAAGATGGAAGCAATTAGATATGGCCTCTCTGTGTCTTTCCGTTTTCATTCACATTTCTGTGGTGGCCCTGTCTGTATCATCCAACCCACGTTCCACTCCAGCCCTGGACCACTATGCCAGTGGGCGGGTGTGAATGTGAGTCAACATCCCTGGAATAGAAGCTCAGACTATCACTGCCCAAAACACACATAACACTTATTGTCAGTTGGGTACCTATACTGATGTGGGCAGAACTGAGTGATATATTGTGCTACAGCACTTGATGGAGCCTCCTGCATGTTAAATTAAGAGCCGTGTGTATATGCCTCTTGATTTGTCCCGCGTTAGACCTAGGGAAACTGGCCATTCAACAAACAATACAAATCTCCTCTGTATAGAACATCTCCAGCTGAGACCAAAACATCCTTCCTGTTTTATGATATAACTGATGGCTACAAGGTGTTCAAGTGCCTAGCTTAAAAGTAAGTGTACATGGTCTCTCTCAGCTCTGTGTGGAACAGAGAAGGTCTGTACTGTATTAAGCCCCTTCAGAATATAGGAGGGTTTGCTCACAATCACTTCACATCAGCATTATGTGATTGATTCCCTTATTTTCCCTGCACAATGTATACAACAGTATACAACTGTACCTTTTGTAGGTATATTGCTAAAGGTGCCCACATCATGCTCTGAATGACTGCAGTAACACCCCCCAGGAGGAAGCCACTGGAACCTCAGACAAACTACCATAATTGTGGCCAATAATAAAGGTCAAAATTAATACCCCAATACAGACACTAATAAACAATTTTAAATTGCCACCATAATCAAATGATGCAAACATCTATGAGTTACAAAAGTTCACTGCTGCAACTGACAATTCCTTAATTGTATTCAGTCATTCATGGAAATTTTATTAACATGGAACGGATGTATCGTGCCCTTCCTCGTTCACAACACAAGGGATCTAATTTCATTATTTTCCACAAGATTTGCTTGACTACTGCCACGATTCTAATGTTGCTCCAGTCCAGATGTTTATGCTATTTAAATTAGGCAGCAAAGCCTGTTGGGTAAACATAATTAAAGAACTTTTTTTTTCTTGCCCTCTCTTTGTCTCTTTCTTCCCCCCTCCCTCTCAAGTTTACTTCATTAGACAACTTTCAATTAACACTGGGCTTTGCACAGCTCTCCCACCCCACTGCGGAGAAGCGGCCGCCTCTTATGCCGCGAGGGCTGCCTCCTGCTGGCCTCCACAGGGCTGTGCGGGAAATTGCTCCTCGCTGAAACTAAAGTCCATGACGGGCTGTGTCCTGTCCCCAGACATCACCATGGCATGCATACAAATCAGTGGCAGCAGTGTCACAGGACAATCATTCTGTTTTGTTTCTTTCTTTTAATTTGATTTAGCTGCTTGGCAAGAAAACAGAGTTTTAACCTAGATATCCCAAGGGGGTTCATGCCCTTGTACCCTTGAACAAGGTAGTTAACCTGAATTAATCTATTAAAAAATACAACAAAATAATGGGACAAAATTTTAAGTTTCCTTTGATAAAGACTGCCAAAGAAAAGTAATAATAAAATTAAAAGTGACAATTATTATTATTAGTGATATTATTCTTAATAATAATAATGTTATTAATGATGGTAGTGCTATTATTATTATTATTAATAATAATAATTTGGCAGCTTCATGAGTATGAAAGCACATGCCCATCAGGAATTTGAGCTTTGATCCTTCAAGGTTACATGCTATGTTCCTTAAATACTGCACTTAGTGACTCGCTATGATTTATAAAGGAGCCACCACACCTGCCATGTTAGTGACATGTCCCCAATTGGGGGTGTGTCAGTTCTGGGTTCCCAGGCTAGGGCCCCAGTAGAGGAGACCGATGATCAATTAGAGTCACGCAAAGCTCAGACTTAACACTTAAAACTGAAAACACTAAAGAAGGTGATGGTACCACGCAGGTGTGCCAGCAAATGAAAAGTCTTTAAATTGGTCACGCAGTGAATGCAAATAACCTTGCGCACACAGGAAGGTCCCCTCTTGTTTCTAGCTGTAGAGCAGTGCACTGCCTAGTGACTGACTCAGTACTCAGTCTTCAGTATTCAGCAGGCTCACAGGGGCAGCACAGCAGATGAATTCCAACACGGGTGAACTTCACGCTGACACTGAGCGTGTGTTTAAAAGGGCCAGCCGGGGCCCAGCCAGTAATGAGAGCATTATTTTGAATGTTTAGAGAATACTAAATAAGCATTAGAAAGAGGTGTCTGGAGAGCATGGTGCAAATTAAATCACTCATGTCAAAGTACTAATAGGCCTGCCTTCACTCAAAATTTAATTTCATAAGGAGGGAAAGTAGAGAGCAGATGTAAAACAGACCAACGGAGATGGCAATAATGGGTGGGAAATTATAAAATCG
>JAODKC010000064.1:7912088-7923563 GCA_026777985.1 Mormyrops attenuatus
CCCCCCCCCCCCCGCAGAGCGAGCTGGCTCTTAATGGTGACCCTGCCAACAGAGTGGGGGGCAAGAAGCGTTCTGAAAGAAGGTCTGGGGGAGGCCACCGCGCCTGCTGCTGTCACCGCGCCACAGATCAAAAGCACCAAATCAAAAGACAAACAAATCCACTGCCATGTCCACAATATGAGCTCCGAGCCTGAAGTTAGCTGCCGCGCAGACCCCCATCCTATTCCACAACCTGTACGGCCTTCACATCCGCTGTGAGCCCTGTGCAAAAGATAATACAAGCGTGTGCGGAAAGCAGCCTAGATGCTAATCACCGGACAGGGCGACGAGAAACCACAGGAATGCGCATATCCAGCTCCCCCTTTATTTTTTCCTTTGCCGCCTCAATAGTGTGACTCTCTGCATCCAGGGTCAGATAAGGCTTTAAATAAATGTTCCACACAGCAGAACCTGGTATTTCCTTTGTTCCAAATGCCTTGACCTTATGCAGATTTTACTTTATTAAATCTAGCTGTGAAATGAAGAATACTCAAACACCTCCGAGTGTGAATACAGAATAGTCATTGCTAGACTATCTTTCTTTCATTCACAATATACATATGAAACTATGCTGAACTGTGCTATTCTGCCATATATTACTGGTGATTTATATACTTTATGAGAAATTACATAAATTACCACAAAGTCACTGGTTTCAGTATAAAGTGCAAACTTTATGTGAGATATTAAAAAAAACTGATAAAGATGAAAAACATATATGCCCCTAACCTGAAGTCTGTGGACATCTTGGTTGTTTTTTGTGTAATAGAGTTCCTTCAACAAAGCAGGACCTCTTCTGCATGTGTTTCTAGGGTGTGTGTTGCCTCTTGCAAACCTGTGTTTCTCTTTGTGGCCTTTAGAGTGAGTGCCTATGCAGATGCTTATGGATAGTTTGTATGCACCTACAGTGTTAACAGAATTTCTTGGGACACTTGCTTAATTCTGTAAAATACTGCAAATATATTGCTTTTTATAACAAACATCATTACTTCATTCATTTATTTACAAAAAATATATATCACATTGGAAACAACCGGAAGTTTTACAGTAAGTAGAACATTAATTTCAAGTAGTAATAAATTGAAACGCAAACTATAGTTCTAAAAGAGCTGTTCTGAGTTAAAAAGCTCATTGTTAAGCAGTCTCATTGGGTGCTTCTTAATTACTAACACCTTCGCAATAACATAAGACACCAAACATTTGTGTTTAGTATCACTTTGAATGACTACAATTGCAATTAATAGCAAAATGGCAGGACCAGAACCAAATGAGTTAGTCAAAGAAATATGACACTTAATAAAAGAAAAAGTCTGCGGAAAATATGTGCAGATATGTTAAACATTACTTGTCAATGGCCTTTTGTTATGAAAACAATGAATTTGCAACATTGTTTCAGAATTCGGCAAGCGTCCTAAGACTTTCTGTGAGCACTGTACGTGGAATGACAACCCTGGTGACAATGGCATCACCAATGGACAGTTTCATCAGCATACCCCCCCACCACCACCAATCCTCAAACACAGCTCACTAGAGATAAGGAACATTACCACTTTTACTAGCTCCGTCTTCAAGATCATACATGATAACAGTGAATCAGATCAATTAGATGCTACTCTTAAAAGAGATGCAATTCATAAACGGATCTCATGGAGGGGTGTTGAAAATCTGGTACCGTGCAGAACATGAAGAGGAATATTAATGAATACAAAAGTGTCAGAACTGAATCATGTAGGGACCTGTTGAGCCACTAGCTGCACTGACCACTGAACTTGAGACTGCAAGCTTGTACAGTAGTGTGCTCTGAGGCAAGCCACAAAGTAAAACAAAGAAAGAGGAGTATGGAAAGGAGAGAGAGAAGAAAGGGCTAAACTAATTCAGAACACTAGATAGGGAGAATGTGCCAAGTATGCCTTATGTTTCAAAGGGGACGCTGGAGCTCTACAACCATAAACATCAACCGGGGAGGTCCATAAAGGCAAACCACATTAAACACGCTTATTTAGAGAGGAATTTTGGCATATAGTACCAAACTTTTTTTTTTTTTTTTAAGTCTCCTGATCTTTAATCTCCGGGCCAGTGTCTGCTGCACAGATTATGGCAGCAGCTACTGACAAGTCTGTTAAACCTTAGCTGGCTGACAAATTTGGAAACAGAGATTTTTGAGAATTATTTTCAGAAGACTAAATATCTCAATAATGGAGCCGTTTCTTAAAAATGGTTCCTCAGGGAAGGACTAACAGTCCGCCAGTTTGATTACGATAGCCAGCGCAAGCCACATTATAACAAGACTAACCGCAGAAAGGGGCCTTTTAAAAATGAGAGATTTACTTTAGAGCTTCCTGGCTGATTTGAAGCGCACACGCTCAGAGGCTGTGGTGGGAGAGGCATCTTGCTGGGCAGCATCTCCAGCTAAGCAGCCTGTCCAAACGGAGAGAACGTTCTGACATTTTGCTGATGAAGGAGTGAAGTCGCAATGTGGGGGCATCAGGCCACCTTTGCTCGGCCAGCTTCCAGGAGGGACGCTTCAGCAGTGCTTGATGGCAGCTTAGGGCTAGCGATGTCGCCAAAGCTGACGTCGGGAAATGTATGAAGGACAACGGCGGTGACTTGTCCGAGCCGTGGCATGGAGAGAGCCCGTTTGCAGATACAGGGATTGGTGGCAGACTTCTCCTGGTGACAGCTAGTGGATGTGGTGTCATCAAGCAGTCTTTAAGGTTGAAGTGACAGAGCAAAGATTCAGCAGCCTGGACTTAGCAAACCTGCCCTTTTTTTTAAAAAAAAAAGAAAGAAAAAAAAAAACACAGAAAGCAGACGTGACAGAGATGCCGCAGCATCATTCACACATACTACCCGAATCTCCCCAGCACCAGCTGTGCAGAGAACATATATCCTCTGACTGCTTATTTATTGGAATTAATAACATAAGTTCTGGAAATATAATACCATCAGAATAAAGGATTCAAAAGCACAAGTTATTTCTCAATAATAATAGCAAGGATGCCTCCCATTTGGAACAGACAGGCTAAAAACAGAAAGTTAAGTATATGTCTGAATAGCATGGCTTTGCTTGTCCCTTTCCTCCAAAAAATATTTATTTAAAAATTTCCCCTTGGTCTTTCTTTCTCCTCACCCCCTTTTCTCAGTGTGGCCTGACAAGGGAACAGATGGCAATTTAAGCAGAGAATTTATGAGTGCCACAATCTTAATGTTGCATAAAGAAAAGAAAGAGGCTCACTTCAAAGCCACTGACAAATGCACTTGCTAATATTAATGCACTCTTCATTCATCCAATATGCTCCCTAATTGCTTTTCTGTACACAGTAATATGGCACCTGCTGCTCAACGGCATTCGCGCATCAGGAGTGGTGCTCTGGCTCGGCCAAGGCCGCGCTCCCCGCCACCGGCCTTCCGCACCGCGTGCTGGTGATGGATGCCACGCGGCTGTTGGCAGGGCCTGTGATTAACGCTTCATTCTCGCGGCACGGGGCTGCGGGAAGGGGGGAGCTCTCTGGGCCCCACAGACGCATCACGGTTTCTGCAGTGGGGAACAGCCTCTCTCTCTACAATATGGCACCAGGCTGTGCGGAGGGAGGGACTCCAACACGAGTGAAACCAACACTTAACATGGCTGCGTATGCTTTTGACACTGAGATGTTCCATAAAGTGCACAAGGCATGGAGGCTGGGAGTCCCACAGCTGCTAGGCCATCCAGTGCTTTGTGCTTCCAACAACGGCCCAATACATGCACATCACAAGGCAATGGGGCAGGCAGTACGCTATTCCAACACCTAAGACCTTAGCACTCCCATGAGTTTCATTAATGGATGACAGCACGTGCTATCACACTGGCAACCTCCATGATGCTATCCTACATGCATTGAAAAAAACCAGTTTGGTGTAAAATTTCACTGAGACAGAAATATTTCGTATGTCATACACAACAAAAAGGACTGAACTGTGCATCTATTGTACAGAATTACATCTTGTAAGACATCATCTCAGCCCTCTCCCCAAAGCTTCCATCATTAACTCCATACCAGCTGGTGCCAAATACAAAAAAAAAAACTATTATATATTAGCCATGAAGATGGTTTGCAATTATAGAGTTAAATCGAATAAGTCCTCTGAGAAATGAATTTTCCTTCCTATTTACATCATAGTTAATTAATGCATACTGTAGCCTGGAAAGCTCATGCTTTTGCCATGGAACATGCAACATATGTGTCACCAGATATAATTTCAAAGGAATTTACATTCCCAACAATAAAAGGCAATTTGACTTATAAGTGTATTAAAAATTGGCATTTCTAAACGTATAGCATCGGTCTGATATTTGTATCTAATGTTCATTAAAAATTATCGATTAATTATTAATTAAAGGTTTAATAAAACACAAAATAAAAAGTGCAGCAATTGACTATATTAAACGGAAGGTTGTTGCTGAGTTTTAATGTACATTTCATTCAGTTTATTAAAATGGTAAAATAGCAATGAGCATTTACAAACAAAGCTCAAAGCTATTCTGCTGCATACACCCAGGCAATACAAGCACCTCCTTGTATTTGGCCAATCTGTACAGCTGGTCTGCTGTGGTGCATGGTCAGCACTGCTACTGCAAGCTCAGAGCAATGAGGGACAAGGAACGGCACAGAGACCTGTGCCCACCGCGGCCACAGGACCGTAAACAGCGTATCACACAGCGAGGGTGTGGCCTGTAAACCCATTACCACCCTCATCAGCAAGCAGTCATCCACCCCCGGAGCGTCCCCTTGTTTATCCCTGCGCAGATGCCCTCTCCCTCGGTCTCATTAGAATTACGGAGAGTGCAGCGTGTTGTTCCTCGGCCCTGAAGAGTGAAGTAATAATTGGGGTGTATTTTATGGTTTGTGTATTTTAAGATTGTGAGAAATGGCTCCTCTGAATAAATCATTCATACATTTAGAGTGATTACCGGTGCGGAAAGTGGGAAGCTGCCTCGCCCAAGATGTATTACCCATAATGCTTTTCAAGAAGGCAACTAATTAGCAGAAGAAAGGTCAAGTAAAACCAGAATGTGATTAGAGAAGAGACTGGAATGAAGGGGGGTGGGGGGGCAGAAGAAAACCCAGACATATATTTAGTCGCTTTTGGAATGTAGCCAAAGCTCTTTTTTTCCTGTCACTGTAACTGAAAACGGTTGCTTCAATATTTAATGAAATGCTTATGTTGCCTGCTGCTCCACCTGGACGCGGTGCTGCAGCACCTTACCTTACGCAGTGCCGAGCAGTCCCGTGTGGGTTATTACTGTAGCTATCTACAAAGGGGGCGAACTACTTCCTGGATGCATGAATGCTAGCCTTCAGGAAGGTGCAGCCACAAAACAGCAGGTGGGCATGCAGGGTAGAGCGGGTTCTGACTTCTATGCAGTATGAGCAAATGGGGGCCAGAACTAGGAGTCTGTTTCCACTGCTGCGGAGAGGGTGGGACCAAAGGGGAAATGAGAAAATCTGAACTCCCATTGGCTGGCCTTCATTATACAGTTCAGCAGGGTGTCCCTCTCAGCAGGGATATGGCACCCTGGACCACCATTGGCTATCTGGAAGCTCCTGTTGGCAGCAGATGTCCTAAACTAGTGCACCCTTTCTTAAGGACCAGAATGCCAAAGCACAGCTCTGAAAGGCATTCATCTTCTGGGTCTAACTGGCATTGGCTCCATGGGCAAGGGAACCTGAGCCTAATGGAATTTAATTACCCACTGGCATTAATCATCCATACAGTAAGCTTCATACTATTTTATTACCACTTTCAGGGGTTATTAGTACAAATATACTGTCAAGCTACATTATGTGGAAAGCGTTTTAGGTACTATCGTCTGAACATTTATTCAAATACATATTAATATCTCTCAGCAGACTTATCCTCCATCTGTGGTGTAAATTTAGGCGTCAGGCAGAGTTCCTTGTTTGCAGGTGCCTTGTACCACTAAGAAGCTTCAGTTTATCACTCTCCGCTGCCATTTCCCCTCGCCACAGACAATCAGTGGCGACAGGTCTGGCGGGAGGACCCTATTAGCGCCTCTACAGATGACACTTTTCCAAAACAGCGGTCAAGCACCTCTGTTGGTGGAATCTGAGGGCACATTATTCAGTTTGCACCATTAAAGGCAGTACGAAGGTCAAGTTCATCGCTAAAGACATTTAAATTTCTCCACCAGCCTCTTTAAGCTCCTTGGAAGGAGACCAGTTAGTAAAGAGTAGGGAGAGAGTACAGTATGGTCCTGGATTTCTAACCCACACTGCAACCAATTTGTTTAGAAGACATTTGTATTCAGCTTTTGCTTTAGGCTCTGTGGGAAAGTGATTGGCAGCATCAGGCCGTGTCTCTAAAAACACCCTGCATGTTTAAACCCCACGACCACTCATGACACCCCTGAGAATCTTGCTTTCCTGCAGCTACTGAAGCTGACCTTTAAGGATGCCCAATATCACTGACACTCAGCGACCGCCAATGCAAATGGCGTTTATTAATATTAACACGTGTTTGGTCAATGGAATGTGCCTTATCAACCAGAGGCATTTTCATAAACATATATGATCTATCCCTTTTTATTAAAATATGTGCTCTATGCTCCAGATTTAAGTTATTGCTTTTCAGTCCCTTTTTTGTACCTTCAACCACCCACCAGTTTAGCTACATACATCACAGCAGTTCACCTAACTGCTATCATCACAGCACTATATAGCATTCTTTAAAACTGCGGTATTTCGAAACAATTCATCCATTTACGTGAGATTTACACAATCACACCCCTCAGTGCCGGCACAATCGCCGGTCTATTAATGGGCCTGAAAATACATGGATGATTGAAATCTAAACATAAGCATAATATTAGCAGAAACTGGTGAAAAGGATGAACAGCACACAAAGAAAGACCCTTTCGCAAATTTCCCACATGCAGAAGCTCTATAGGAATGAGTCATCGGCGGTGACTGATATCTAGCTTTCCAGTCTTTTTAACGTATGTCAAAATTTCGTAGGTCACCCCCTTTCTTACTATGTATTAGTGTAGCCTTTGTCTCTCTGAAACCCCTAAATCTAGGCTGATAAGGAATCACTCCCCTGCCCTTTGAAAAGCTCATTCATAACTTACGGCAATCTCAGAGTTCAGCATGGCCACTCAGCAACTGTCCATATATCATTATCACTTTGTCTTCAGGGAACTGCATACAACACAAGTGTCTTCACAGAGTTTTATAGTTTTGGCTTATAGTCATGTCTAGTAGCTTATCAATGAGTACAACTATATCTACATATTGCCTAACTTCTAGGGAATGTCTCTGAACCATGAGACAGGAACACGCTCCTAGTGTACCATCAAATAAGGACAAGGATATTGTAATATATAAGCAATCACAGTGGCATGTTAGCAAGGCCATATATATATAACCAAAACAATATTATATAGGCAAGGACTGAAATATATGAACAAGAGAAGTGATATATTATCAAATAAAATAATTTCAAAGACAATGAAAAATTACCAAGTGCAATAATGTATAACCATGAATGATGATATAAGAGGCAAGGGTAGTGATTTATTAGCAAAAGCTGTGATATATTTGCAAAGAATATAATATATTGCCAACCACAATGAAATATTATGAAGGACAATGACGTATTGACCATAACAGTGACCTTCCACCAAGCATCTCAGAAGCCTGACGAGTCTTTGATCGCTACACAGAAGAGAAACTGGACAGCTACCACCTAATGGTCCCTAATAGTAACAGGTGGTCTTGGTGCTTTTCAGTTCTTAATGCATGCCTAATGTGATCAATCATTACTATGATGGGGTTAGTTTGCTTACTTAAACTTTACCCAGAAATACTGAAATACTAAACTGAAAATTCTGTCAATTTGACTAGATTGCTGAAAAAACTATGATCGGAATTCGCATTCACAAAAAAGAGGCAATTTGTTCTATTTACATGTCTATGAGCAAAACAATAACCACGATTTAAGGGCCCTTGTTTTTTGGTCAGACATTTTAAACTACAATCAGACTAAACAACAATAAAAAGAAAAATTTAAGCCCTGCTGGTCTGGAAATGCAAATTTATTAAAAATATTTTCCTGATTCTGGAAGGATAAAAGAAATACAAACAGAGAAACTAAAGGTACCAAAAACAAAGGACTTTTAAAATCCTATAATTCTGTCCCATTTCCAAAAAAAAAAAAAATCTCCCATTTTCTCACTTTAATTTTTTTTCCCTTGAGTTGTAACTGTGCATATTATACTGTGCCTTAAGCATGTACAGTAAGTTGCTACTAGTTCTTTGCAGAAGAACTTGTTAAAAATTCCCCCATGTAATTCTTCCCTACATATCCTTCCTTTTATTTTTAGAATTATAGACAAGATCCAGGACCCAAACTGCCCCCTTTCCTATATTCTGATGTGTGTTTTGTACCTGCCCAACCTCCACCCTGAGATCTCGGTTTTACAGTTCCTCAGGACATGTAACTAATCACGCATTATTTCAGATTTTTTTTTTACTCAAAACTTTGTAGGTTCGATTAACTGGTCTCAACAGAGCGAGAAAAGTAATGATCAGGCCCATTTGTTTCTCGTGAGGTCAGAGGTCGCACCGATCAATGGCTATTTAGGAAACGCTGCTACTGCCTGCAAGATTTACGCAGAGATTCATAAAAAGATGAAGTTCATTAGAAAACCAAGCTCCCTGCCATCAAGAACTCATACTTTTGGAGCCTCAGGCAACATACTAAACTGGAAAGAAAGAAATCATGCATTTTTGGGGAGTTGCTTTTTTAAAAAAACCAAAAAAGACTGCTTTGAAACAGAAGGCGCAGCGCTGAACTCGGCCACACTGAATTCCCGCGCCAGGAGATACTGTTCAGGAGCGGGCTGGGGGGGGGAACATGCGCATCACACTCTTGTCTAACCACAGCACAAGTGAGAGCTTAAGTGTGAATTTTACACCAAAGGCCAGCCACACTCCTCCAAGGTAAGGCCTTGACGGAGAAAATTAACTCTTACTTTTAAATGGTTCTGAAACAGGTTTTGAAAATCTGCAACAGCACAGAATAGGGACTGATGTCAAACCCGATATTTTTAGTGTTTTAAAAACGTAGTCAACCACCAATATTGTGACCATTTCGGATCTTTTTGCAGTATTAAGTAATTAATAACAAAAACATCAGGTTTTTCTTTAACTGACTCAATCAATTGACGACTTCTGCTGTATCAAAGCAGTTTGTATTGATAAACAGACGCCCCACTGTGCGGGAGAGATTTGTAGGTGAGAAAAAGCGCCTCTGAATAGCCACCTCCCTAACCAGGGCAGAAAATCAAACAAGCAAGGGGGAAAAAGGAGAAAAGGGGATTCCTTATAAATAGCAGGGCTTACCAGAAGGCATTGGGAAGGAGAGCTGTAAGAATCTGGAGAGCAACTTGAGCTTGACACGGGTCTGAAAAATTGAGAGGGGGTGGAATCAGAGACCCACTTGGAGAATCGTCACAGACCAAAGCAGGGATTAGTGTTCCTGCTACCACAGCCAAGAAGCTTCTGAACATCGAACACTTCAAAGTTATTTCTTTTGCTCTTTTGGGGAGCAACGCAGCGATTCCAGCCTTTCCAGCACAGTAGCTTCGCTAGACCACAGTCACCATGTCAGTTCAAATTTGGGGGGGGGGGCGTCTCTCCAATTCAGATTTGCCAGTGTCTACAGGTAAAATCAGGAGATACTTAGGTGTGTAGAATACAGTGATGCTGGCATAGAGTGTGCTTAAATACTTTCTAAAAGACGCTTCCTTGAAATTTAATAAGAAACACTTCCCTGAAAGTATGGTGTATGATATTTTGTTTTTTAAACAGAAATGTCTTAAACCTCACCCGGGTATGCATTTTTTCCACGGACTGACGATCCATCCAAGATTTGTGCTAATTAGCTAAATACTGTAACTAACATTCTGCGGTCACATTTCAAAAATAAAGAAGAAAAAAAAAAGAAAAAACATCAGAAGGACTACTTCAGCAGTGCTTCGCAACACAGGCATTCCGCACTGAGCCAGCAAGAGCATGGAGAGAGGGATTAAAGCACAGACCAATGTGAAAACCCTACTTAATGGCTGAGCCGTGCTATATTTACACCAGCACTGTTTTACCAAACAGAAACAGCTTCCCTGAGTGAGCATGCTCCTCTTTTTACAGACACAATTTTTTTACCCTTCAGACACATTAAAGGTGTGTGTGTTTCACATACTGAATAAAGTTGTAATTAATGCCCCATTAATGTCTGATTTATGATTTATGTCATGCCACAGCAAGCTAGTATAAAATACCAAAAATAGAATCTGGTGTCATTCAATGGCATGACTTAAAATGCATTTATTGGATTTTTTACTGTGTAGTTTTTGTTAATGCCATACAGTAATCAAAAACCAAAAAAGCCTCTTCAAAACATAAGTACAGAAAGACGGCCAAAGCCCAGTGGCACAACACAGATGCAGTGTACTCCTGACAATGTTTGGTGTGAAATATTTAGTGAAATGTTTTTAAAAATCAAACTGAACAATGCCATCATACCTCATGTGGCTCAGAAGTACGCAGGTAATTCACAGGAAAAATCAATAAGAAACTAAGCACAAGGAACAAACTGATGATGAAAAGATCTACTTGTAGTATAATTGAGAAACAGAAAACTAGAAGTAAGACATAACACAACTAAACTACAACTATACTCATAATAGTAGCAATAATTGTTCATAATTGTTAAAAGTTGTTATATTAATCTTCTGTCTCATAAGCTACAAACTGCAAGTTAAAAATATTAATGTCATTCTACAGACAATATATCAGGTCAGTAGCAGGTACTACAACCACAAAAAAGAAAGCCGCAAACTTTAAACTGCAATGTCAAACACTGGGAATGGTAACAAATTTTTAAAAAATATTTCAGTTTTAAAACACTGAAAAAAAACAGTGCTTTCCTAAATAACAGAGTAAAAAAGTAAAACTAATTTCACTCTTTGGGCCTGAATACGGTATACAGTGTACAATATAAGCCAAATTTACAGTGGACAAGACTGTATTTTAAAAGATTACATTTTTTTCATATTGTGCATAATTTCTTAAACCAATGCTGAGAATTCTTCTGGCGAGTCAATATAGCTTCCACAAAACACTCCTAGTTTATATTGAAAGTGCCCAGAAAAAGTGACCTCTCTGTACCCATCTGCCCCTGTCAAAGAGTCCCTCTGCTGGCAAGACAGTGAACTGCACTTGACCCTGTCGGCATTGCCATTCTGAAGGCCCAGCCAAGGAACAAAGGCCACACACTGTGCCAAATTGTGCCATTGTTTTGGAGAAGCAGGGGCTGGGCATGTGGGGGGGGGGGGGGGGGGTGCAAGGCCGGGGGGGGGGGGGGGGGGGGGGGGGG
>JAODKC010000064.1:7923663-7937991 GCA_026777985.1 Mormyrops attenuatus
CCGGCGCGGCCGCCGCGGGGCGCCCCGCCCCCGCCCCCGCCCCCCCCCCCCCCGCAAGGCCTCGGGGCTTGGCATGATACCAGAGGCTCACAGTTAGAGATGCTCGGCTGCTGTCATCTTCCCAGATCCAACCAATGTGTCTCTGTCCTTGCAACAGATAAACATACATTGTCCGCAAACAGGATTTAGTGTTCTGTAAAAGGGTAAACTTGTTCAAAGCCTCATTGAGACAGACGTCCATCACATACCCATCAGTAGGAAATACAGGGCATTGTAACCACAATGGCCGCCACCCACAGCAACTGCACATGACGACTGCTAGCCGGTGATTTTTTTTCTTTTTTTATGCTGCTCCTTTACTGCAGCCACTTGAAACCTGGGCTCTGATTTATGCAGAGAAGGAAAGCAGTTCTAGCCAAATGAGAAGCTGCCAAAACGGAAGCTTCTTGCACAGGAAAAAAAAAAGACTCAGGAGAAAGTGATATGTCATAAATATCCCAAATCCCACTGCTTTTCTTGGGGGGGGAGCCTCATTTTATCCATAAATAAGTCAGATAATGTAAAATAACTTATTTTGTTGAGCAGTGTATTATTGGCCAAAGGTCAACTACAGCAGTGATCATTTTATACAACTCGTATTACTCCTATTTGCATTCTGGCTAGGACTTTGTGAGCTGACACTATCACTTGAAGAACTTCATTCCTGTTTCAGATATTGCAGGAATGTGACAACGTGCGCCTTTGTTGCTAAAACTGTGGAGCAGCTTTGAACTACAGACTGACAGTGCAGAAGAGCCGTTCCTGAAGTAAATGTAAATTATTGTTATTTACACATTTAACCCGACACCTGCATTTGTATGTACGAGCTGGGCCATTCTGAAATGATTTGTTGCCCTCTTTTGGTAAGAATGTGCTACTGCACTATTCTCATCATTGCTTTGTTATATTTGTCCAGCTCCACTGCCAAAAAGATATACAAACAATTCAATACTCTGATTTAAATAGAAACTAAATTTAAATTAATATCAGGCAATGATGTAGTTCCTCAAATAATTACTATAATTAGTAATTTGTTTAGGAGATTCTGCCAAGTTGCACAGCAAAAAATTCACAGTTTTTGATTTTATGTTAGAATGTTTATTTGGGTTAATAAAGACCTTTCTGACAATAGGTGGAATTCTTTAACCACTACTCAGCACATTCCCCCCACCCCATGCAATCCAAATAGAAACCCATCTGGCCAATACAGATACAGGTACAGTTGCAAGTCATTTCCAAGTTCTCTTGTCATTTGGGAACTTGCTACTCAACTTGCCCTTGACACCTCGCCTCGATCTTAAAGGAGCACATCCGGAATGTGCTCATGTGAAAACCAGTAATTATTCAGTGAAGCTATCACTGTGCCCAGAGCACACCTCCACACACAGGACACAGTGTGCCGCCGCCAGGCACGGCCCAGCCCCGGAGCGAGTGACAGGGCCATCGCAGCAGCTGAGAAATTAGAAGAGGGTTACCACAGCGATCAAGGCACCCAGGGAGCCCTCATCTCGGCAACCCGGCTTGCTGACGTGTGTCAGTGTAAACGCTGCTGCTGGTCGCAGAGTGCGACAGGCCCAAGAGGCACTGGCGACTAAAGTGTACAGTTTGTCAAGATCACCATAGTATCTGCACTGCCCTTGGTCTGCTGTGGTTTGTCCATACCTTAGATACCCCCACCCGGCCCACAGCCCCCATATCCCAGGCTCACCTGCCGATTCGCTCTCTCTTTCTGGGATCCATCGACCGTCTTATTCTTTCCATCTTCTGCAAAGATAAGAAATAAACCCTGATTGTAAATCCACAGAATATCCTTTCAGGCGCTACCCCTCTCTGTTTCGCTGCCTTTATTTCGCTCTCCCAGCACTGTGAAGTAAAGAGGTGGGCAGTTTATTTTTCATAATCTCAAGAATGGCAGATCTAAATAAAGATGCTCTTCAAATTCCATTATACTTATAATGGTCTTTTGCTGCAAGGGATTAGAGATCGTATTTAAGTACTGTACATCGCAGAGAGGAGCAAAGGCAGCGTGCCTGCTGACAGCTCTTATTGTGCAGGGCAGGAGGAATTCCAACACCTCAGCGTCTCTAAACATTGAAAAAGAACTCGTTGAACACTCTTTACACCTTACATAGTCAACATTCAACATCCAGGTACAAATGAAAAAGCTGAGATATCCAATTAGACATTCCCCTTTACCCCCCCCCCCCCAAGTCAATCACAGTATAATCAATTTACTACTTAAAGTACATCTTTACAATGATGAGCATTTTAGTCAATAGACTTATTAATCTCACCCTAATGTGAAAGTCATTATAATTTATTTGGAACTCTTAAAAAAAAAAAATCACAAAGCATCTTTTTTAAAATGTCTATATAAAGATTATAGCCCAGTAACGCAGGCACTGCTATGTAATTTATTTTGCATAATAAGTATTTCAATGTGCAGCTGGTATATACAAAAACGAAATGAGTAAAATTTGTCCCAGCGATTTCCTACTCAGAAACAACTTCATACTCCTCTTTCCCAAGAAAACAACATAGATTTTTATTTCACTGTAAACATTTTTAATAAAAAGCTATTGATCGTCTATCGATTGGCCAGCCCACAGGCACGGACCAGCGAACCCTCCTCGTCTCGATCATTATGTCTTGAACCGTTGGGTTCATTTTCACAAATTTGTTCAATACCGGTCTCATGTGCTCTCGGATCTGCTGCTGCGACACCTCGCTGTTTCGGCTGCTAGGCGCACAGCGCACCGTGGCGCGAGCTGGATTAAAACACTTCAGTAAACAAACAAGCGGAGCCACCCCCACTCCCGTCCAATGAATCGCGCGGCGCCACAAACGCACACGAGAAAGTTCTGAAAAACCCAATTAAAATGCACAAACAATAAAGATATTAAAGACATGTCTAACAGAATGCGCAGTTCCCTCATATGCCAGAGACGGTTTCTCTACTCAGTGTAGAGTATAAAGGGAATGAAATAAAGCGCACTTTGGAGTAGATCTGTAGCACGTGGGGGGTTTTAAATTATGAGGTTCTATAATTGTATTATTTTACAATTATGACGCTTGCAATAAAACTCAGGAAGCCCTTTGGCAATCCTTACCTTGCTCGTCTGAACAATGTGAATATGGAGGTATGCTATGTTTTTTTTTTAATCCCTTCGTCACCATTTAAAATCTTTATTCTCTTGTGAACGTGTCGTTTTAATGTGAAACTCGATGGAGAATGGCTATAAAGGGTTGGAAAAAGATCAATGCTGAATGAATTACTCTGCAGTGCAGACTCGGTTTGATAACAAAAGAATTGATCCACTAAGCGAGAAACAATTCTATGCCAAAATGGTAGAAACCCACGGATTCCCGAGTCTTTGTGGAAAGATGCAGTATTTTAAAAAAAAATAAACCCAGTAATACCATTGAAAATTAAATAGCCAATTAAGTTCATGCATTCATACTTTGGGATATTTACAGTCATTTTTGTTGTTTTCCACTGGTAGATGACTAGAAATCACCCTGAAACTTCCATGTAAACCAAGTTTAGGCCCTACTGTACACCTAACTGTCACACCAAGTGAAACTTGTTCTACCCAGAATTCCATACTCTACCAAAACACAGGGGTATGGGTTAAAAAATGGTGGTCTAATTACACTCTATTTTGAAGAACATGCTCCTGTATTTTCTTAAGTTGGCAGATCATCCTGTTCACATGAGAACATCTACACTAGCACTCTACAGCATGTAAATATAAATATTGGTTGTGTTGGCAGCTGTGTAGGCATGTCATTGTACGAAAGTCGCATTAAAGGAAATGTAGGTCCTTTGCTAGGTTGCCAACTAAAGTCCTGCAGTAAAATAAAAAGCAAGTATAGAAATAAACAACTTACCCATATAGCACTTACATTTTATGCACCTTACTGCACCAGAATTTCCCCCTTGGAAGTTCATCTTATCTTATATATTGAGCTTTGCATAGCTTGAGAATTTTACACTGGACACTAGCATCTAATTTTAAATTACTTGAAAGATCACTGAAATGAATTAAAGATAATGTAAATGAAAGTCTCCCTGCATAAGCGAATAATGTGTAAGAATCAATCATTTCTAAGGGGGTTCAAATTAATCAAATGTTACGGTACACGTAAACTACATTGCACTGAATTCTGTATAAAAACAAACTGCTTTATTGCTGATCGAACAGTAGATTACACTGACAGTAAAATTCAAGCAATCAATAGCCGGAATTGTTTATTGTAACATATTTATCCACATAAGAAATGGCACACAATAGAATTAAATTTGATTGGAAAATAATGATTTAATGTTACATGTTTTATGTAATAAATTTTGAGAAAGTTGGTGCTTGAACAAAAGGGGAAAAAAACTCACATATTTATAGTATTTACAAGAATGCCAGCCAAAAAGTTTCAGAATGTTTCTATTTTTGTCTAAGGAAACCACTTGGATGTGTAATTAGTAGGGGGGTATAGTAGTAATTTAAATAGTCATCTGTTCTACCTATTAAATTTTTAATTTATTAAAACATTTAATCCATCCATTTTCCATACCCACTTGTCAATATTACTACTAATTAAATTTTACTGTAGTTTACAGCTTTACACCACAGTTTATGAACAGAAAAAATGTATTTTGAGAGCTCAGCTCAACAAACTTACTTTATCTATTTTAAATGCTTGGATGTGGAATTTAACGGTCTCTCTACATTATTCGTCAACATACCTGGGAATCCATGCATATTATGATAATGAAGGCAAAGGCCTCCCTTTGGAAATTACTGGATCCTATGACCATATGCGTGGTTTTTATGGTCACTTGGACTTGGAGCAAACAGTACATGAAATGCAGCTGGAGTGTTCACACCTTGATCCATATCAAAAAGTGCTCAGCCATGACAACAGAGATACAGTGCCTCCTTTCATTTAAAGCCCATTTCCAATACAACAAACATGAATTGGTCCAAGCTAAGTTCAATAAGTGGCTCCACCACTATAGGAACATTATACAGTCTTGCGTTGACTTGCATTCGGGTGTATCTCGATAGTTATGGGGGAGAGGCAAGATATCAAATACAGTACTGTAACACAGTACTGTATTTAAGTACTCTACAGCAAATAATAATAATGTAAATATAAAATCACAACACTTTATAATAAAAAGCAATACACCCACAAACTTCCTACAATGTCCAATTACATGCATTTCTCGATCAGTCCGTATCATTTACACTGGACCTTGGACATAAATGTAATTGAACATGACTTGATAAGGCTTAACTCGACACAAGACATATATCTGTATATCAGATAACAATATATACAATCACCAAAACAATAAACCACAAAAAACTCTTCCATCTAATAACAGTCTGTAACACAGGCCCTACAGAAGCCTATGTCAGAGTTCCTACCAGAGGAACACTCAGCCTAGTCAGCCGGGCCTGGAAGTCCTTGCTAAACTCAGCACCTCAGATATCGATTACAGCCTAAGCCTGCAACCCAATCAAACCCTGTCCTCTCTGATATTTACCCTCTACGGGATACCCCTTGCAGGAACGTCAGCCCACAAAGCATCAAGGGAGAAAAGAAAAAGTCAATTATATCCTACTTGCTTCAGCTTCCCCTTAGGGATGGGATCCACTCTGTCTAATACCACCCATTCAAGTCTGACAGCCAGCTGGATTCACCCCTACTTCTGAAGTCCGGTAATCCAGGCTAAGGCTTCCCACCTCTCGCTTCAGCCCAGGATTGGACTCAGCTGGTCCACGACGTGTTGCAATGAATATACATATACACAGACCACTTCCCCCGTTTCATGATAAAAAAAAAAAAAACGAACTATATTATATATGTATAGTAGCTCTTCCTCTCACAGTAAGGCCTAAAGACATTAAAATAGACGAAAGGGTAGAAACTAGACATTTTTTGACCATGCACACGTCAACTGAAATAGCCATTTTGTTTGGAAATTATATTCATGTGACCATTGTTTGGCCTCCTTTTCACAGTACTTTATCTTTGTCACTGCCTGGCTGAGGATAAAAAGCCTCAAGTCCTCCATGCTCCAGCTGCAGTACGCTGTACAGTAAATGGCCTAGAACTGATGACCCGCCTTTCATTGGCATGCTGTAGGTCAAGTACAGTCTGGTTTGCTGCATGGAAAACTGGCCCGGATCAAGGCCCAGGATGGGGTCCAAGTGGCCCCATTGCCACAGTTCCATTGATCTCCCAGCTGAAGTCATTTTAATGAAGTCCTACAAACCAGTCTCCAGATACATCATTTACCGACACAGCACCACTCACTGCCACTGTTTTTTTTTTTCAAACACAAAGGTTAATATGTTACAGCAAAATGATCCAAAGGTGACAAAGCAGGATGGACCAACCTCCAATTGAGCCATATTACCCAAGTTATTCTTAAAAGAATCACAGAATAATTTTGTGAGAACTGCTCTGGGCAAAACTGCCCACAGAACCACGTGAAATCAACACATGAGGAAGGAATAGGGAGCAGAGGTGGATTTTGGAAACAGCTTTTTCATAATCAGGAATAGGAAGTACACACAAGAAAACCAAATCATGCTGGGTTGGGGGTTACAAAAGCGTATAGAAAAAGGCAACAGGATCTGGCGCAGAGTGAAAAACAGAGTTCAGTCTTACAGGACCAGTGAAGGGAACGAATGTGTTCGTCACCTGACTTCACCCCACCCTGAGATATCTACACCATCCCCACTCCACCTCTTAACAAAATATTGGACAAACATTGTCAAGACATAGAGATACTGTCCTAGCAGAGCTTTCATTATACGCTTTGCATAGCCCAAATCTCAATTACCTCTCCTATAAAAGTGCGTGTACATCACCGACTAATTTAGCTACACTACCATATTTACTTTCTGCATATTAAACCCTGTCTCTGACAAATGAAGACTTCTGTGAACCTTAACCTTGTTATATTTTCAGGCGTTAAGCTAGATGTGTTTATGAACCACCCTGCATCATAAAAAAGCAAACGCTTAAACTCATAGTTTAATTCCATAATGGTCCCTCAGGCAAATCTACCAAATAATCCTTAAATTATAAATTCAAACCAGTCCAAATCAATCTCATTATATAATTGAAGTTATAATTAAATTCTTTGCAAATACACTCAGATTAATTTCAACACAGAATAAAATTTTGTTTCAATGCGTTAGCTTCAATTCGATGCAGGTCCATAATGCATTTAGATAACAAAAAGAGAACACACATGATCAAGCATTTTTTCCTCCCAAATTTTTTTTTTTGTTTTCCTAGTATGAAATATCCACATGCATTAGCAGCTGGATCTGACATTTTGTTATACTCCTCAAAAGCATAACAGCGTTAAAAGTAAGATAAAAATGCAGAGTGAAATAAGGCATGAAGTGATTTCAGTCACAGAAGCACCGGAAAACCAGGCACTTATGAACCAGTTAGGAGCATTTGAGAGAGAGCTAAGACAGATGTTCCCTCATTCTAATACAGATATCAATAATAATCATTTATCATTACTGGTTTTGTTACTGAAGCTGTATTTATGCGGATGCTTAAGGAGAAAATATCCTGTTTCTATACTATTCCACACATAACAAGAATGGTGGAATTACAAAATGAGTTAAACCAGCCACCTCTGGTCTTGTCTTGATTCAAAAGCAACTTAGAGAGAGAGAGAGTAGGAGAGAGAGACGCAGGGTGCAAGACCCACACGATGTAGCTCCAGCCAATTGCATTCCAGAGAAGTGACCATGGTTCGTGACAAACAATGCACAATAGATCATTCTGCTCAAAGGTAAAAAAGCAGAGCTATGAGCTGAATGGAGAAAAGGAACAGGGAGGGAGAAATTAATGCCTGAGCACAGTCACACTACATAAGAATGCCAAATAATGTGAGGATTCATTTTTAAAATATGCTATATTAGCAGTGTGTATTCTATTAATGGCACCAAATCTGCATATGACTGAGAAAGCACCTCATTTTGCACAGGTTGTCAAGCTCCTCCATAAAGCAAAGTCGGAGCGAAATCGTCTTAAATTGCTCCTCGGCAGCACACACACAAAAAAAGCATTTAACACTCACCCGTCTGCAGGCTCTGAAACCTCTCAACCATTTCAGGCTCACATCGGCAAAAGCCCCGGTATCCCTTCACTGATATGTAAACAGCCCGCTAAGATTTCTTTGTTTGGGGGGTTTTGAAGCTGGCTAGGTTTTCTTTTGCAGCGGCTGGTTTTGCAGCTTTGAAGCAGGTGGATGACAAAACATCAATCTCTCCAGGCACAATGTGTAGCGTGCTCGGGTGGCATACTCCTCACAAGCAACATATTATCACAAACTCCAACGCGGACATCGGCGCTCTTTTGCTGCCTCTTTGCTTAAAAGGACTGATCCTAGTCCTTGGATATTTTTAAGTGGGAAAATATGGCCCTTTTCATAGCGGTATTATAACTTTCAAAAGAAAATACTGCAATATGTGTTTTACTTTGCGTTCATGTCACAAATGTGACGGTGTATTTGTAGATTAATGTACAGTAGAATATTTCAGCAGCTGGTGGGTTTCACCTTATGTTCAATATATTATGTAATGCAAATCTAGTACGGAAGTATTATATTTTCAGTAATAAAATGTCAAGGGACAATTTACTATTGTATACAATAGAAATTGCATTGTGCTTATAGAATACTGAATATAAGCCCTGCATCATGAATACAAACTACCGTTTCCTACAATTATTCACTAGATAAAAAGACCTAAAATAATAATATATTTATGATTACGAATATCAGTTTTTCAAAGTCTCGGTTGCTTGAAGAATATTATTTGGCAACGGTGTTTTGAATACCATGTAAGATGGCAAATTGGACCACAATAAACAGAAAACACCAGTACTAACAGAGGCTACTTACAAACAAGGATTATTTTCCCTATTTCAAAAAGTAGTGATTACATTAAATTGTTAGCAATAAGTATAATTTGGCGTTGAGGCTCTGAAATAGGAAAAGGATCATAATAAAACAGATTTTTTGAAAATCATGCAACCCATGCACTGAAAACTGATTCATTTTAACTGGATATATATCAGGCACTATGCTATAAGCTAATATATATGGTAGGGCAAATATTATCAGTCATATATTTTACGTTGTATTTTCCCACTGTATGACAACATGGTACATATCCAAGAATATGGCATTCCAACCAATGTACAGTCCATTTCTTAGTCTGTTTCTCTGAAGGCATTCTTAAAGTGGTTTAATTTCGGTAAAACTGAAAAAAAATTTATAAAATACTAGCTCTTTAGAATGAAACATGTAGTCAGATTTAAAAGGTAGAAAACCTAGGATTAATCTACTATAATGTGACCATTTCTCTAATATATCTGTAGTCTGTCTTGTATTGGCTTGCAGAAATAACCTGTAACTTATCCCTTCAGTGGATTTATTCTGTTGGCGGAGGATCACGTTCTGTGAGTATTTACTATATGTAAGACTCCAAATCTTTTCCTCTTCTGGGTCCAGTCATAGTACAAATTGCACATTATTAGTGTGTATTTAAAATGTTTGGAGCCATGGACATAATTGACTACATTCAGCTAAGGCCCAGGGACACACTTAGTCATGTTTATTCTAAACCTTAGACATCATGAGTTTTCACAGAACCCAACACATGGCCCATTCACAGGGCTACTTTACTGTACTTTCAAATGAGTTTATGAGGGCTCTTCAAAAATTGGAAAATGGCTTCTAAAACTACACTCACAAACTAATTATAATTATGGGGGATTTAAAATGCAATTACCGATTAAACATTTAAGGATATATGAGAAAGATTCATTTAAAAATAATTATAAAGGAATAGAAGTATAATAATAAATATACACGTATAATGAAATTCAACCATATTGTATACCCACCTGTTCTAGGTAGGGTCACGTGGGTGCCGGAGCATATTCACACACTTATCTTTCACACCCTCGGACAATGGGCGACTTCAATTTACCTTAGCATGTTTCTGGACTGCAGTGGTCAGGCAGCGGAGAACCCCACGACGACACGGGGAGAACCACCACATGAAGCTAGGGACTCCAAACCGGGTCAACTCAAACAGGATTCCATGTAGATGCTCATGGGAATTAGTAGTTATGTACTGAAATTATAAACTGAGAGTATATCTTTTAACATAATAATGAAAACATACCAGGTTAACTCAAAATAAAATTATAGACAATGACAGGCAGATAAAACATGAAGAAAAAAAGTGACCACATCGTTCTGAAAACTGAAATCATTTTTTGTTCCCAAACTGGCCATAAAACATTTACTGTGTTGGGGCGCTATGGTAATCACTTTTATTTCGCTATTTGCAGATGTTACGATGTCGTAAACCTTTTCTATAACTTACCTGAAGGAAATGTAAAGCCGACAATGTTAACAAGAAGATGATGACATCGTTGACATCGATGGCACGCGCCGGTTCTCGCGTTCTCCGTAACGGTCCATCGGCTTGGCGCCGACCGGCGCACTGCGCTGTCTGTCAGGTGCGATCTGAGCGGAATAAAGTTTCATCATTCAAAGGGGCGCTGGAGACGCAGCGAGTGGGCGAGGCAAAACACGTCACGCGTCCGAATGAACTTTTCGCGGGAGTTTACGTACGTCAATAAAGCGAAAGTAAAGAAGGTATATGCGTTTCACTTGCTTTAATAAGTATTCTTTTTAGAAAGCTGTGTATTTTAATGCTGGCGTTTTGAGCTAGTCGATTTGTAATTCGATTGTATTTGTTTGACATTGTTCCTTTCATTTTGTTCAACTTGTAAAATAAAGTGGAATACTACTAACGCATTGCAAATTCAATCTTGCTAACTTGGCTTTTTCTTCTACTTGCATGCCGTCAGTTACCTACAAATATGCACATTTGCTACAGATTCCAAAACATCTGGATTGCTTACACATATGTAAAGTTTGCTTACACATATGTAAAGGTTTTAGTTTTTCGCTTTTTATGATGAGTTGTTAGCAATTTTAACTGGTGGGTTAAAGGAAAACAACCCAACGTTATGAAATCGTAAAATCATAAAACGTTTGAAATCGTTAAAGTGTCAATTGTGCATGCGCCAGGGAAAATGAGTGACAGTTCCTCGC
The DNA here is from genome assembly GCA_026777985.1 of Mormyrops attenuatus. NCBI lineage: Eukaryota > Metazoa > Chordata > Actinopteri > Osteoglossiformes > Mormyridae > Mormyrops > Mormyrops attenuatus. Next base: position 7,934,879 of record JAODKC010000064.1, read on the forward strand.
TGGTTAAAGAGAGCCCACTGTTGTTGCCTCAGAATAAGGAGAAGACGGTTTATGACGGCTTCATCACACTGCAGGTGAGATTTATTTTTTGAATACAATCTAATTGCAAAGTTAGCGGCCTTATTAAGATGTAATGATTTTACAAGCCCAGAAATGCTTGGTTTTTAAAGAGTAACTACTTTATTAAATGCCTACCGTAACGTAGATTGTATCACCTGTTCAAAATAAATCTCGTATTGTGGGTGGTTCAAGGTGGACTCATTTGTCTGCGTTGCTTTGTGTTTTCTAGGGGGCAGATTTCAGACTGAGAGTGCTTCTCCCTCCTAATCGCCAGCTGAAGCATGCCAAGTAATATTTCATCATCCAGCATTCCATCGTTGTAAATGCACCTAACTGAATAGCTCTTGTTTGAAGTCCTAGAAAGTTTTCAAATTAGTCATTTGCCTTTTTCCAATAATAATAATACAAACACTAATAAGAATGCTGCTATTAATAACTAATAATTTTGCGCCTTTTTATGTAGCTCGTTGAATGTTTAATTTGTAGACTGATTCACACAGAAAAGTTTTCTTGTTACGTGCTAAGTATTAACTAATAGTAACTTCTGGTTGTTGATGGCAGTAATTGTGCTAGTGCTTTTGACATCTCTGTCGCATAATTTTTTCCCCCGTTTATGGAATGTTCTTGTGTTTTTTTTCACTTCAGATTGCAGTGTTGCTGGCGCCTAAAACAGCTCCTGCGTGATTATCAAAATATAATAAAACAGGTGAAGCATCACATAAAATGTAAATTGCCATTTACAACCACCAAAATAACAATTTCTCTCCCTGTACGCATTATATAAATATAAAGCATGTGCTGTTCACTTATAAATCTATCGTGCTATTAGAATTAATTTTTGGGAAAATATTTTTTCTCACTGAACTGGTGTGTTTTATTTTTTATTTACTGGCTTTATTCCTGTGTGTTTGGTTTCTTAATTAACAGCTTTGAAAATGCCCTCATTTGTTAGCCTTTGTCTGTGTATTAGGGCTGGCTTTATATTTTTCCCTAGGCGGTAAAGTTCATTACTTTGATAGACTTAAAATATTATTAATTATTAAAACCGGTGGCTGCCTCTATATATCAAGCAGTCGACAGTGGTTTTAATTTGAGCCGCTGCATGCTGTGTATTGGTTAAAAATTAAAGAATGCAATGATGGACGTAATCGTTATCTTTCCCACGTCCGCTGTCATTTTATTTTGATCACAGTTTCTTCTTTCTTCAGAGATTGCAGCATTCCTCTGATCTTTACACTTTTATTTTGGAGCTGAAAACGGTCTTGGTAAGTATTTGTATTTATTATTATATTATTGTTATGCTTTTAATGTTACTATTATTGTTGTTGAGGTAACCAATATAAATATTGTGACATTCATCTGAAGGCAGCATTTTTGAGCGTAATCTATTTACTTTGTAGCAATGCATTTGACTGTTCACATGCTTTTCTGCTTGGCAACTGGAAATAATGAAACATGTAGTGATTGGCTTAAACATTTAGCTCCTTTGATTTGAGATAAACATCATTTCTGGCATGACCCTCAGGGGTGTTTGCACGTTTTAGCTGTGTTTTGGCTCTCAAGGGCACTTCTCATGGCAAATTTGTCTCTCTAATCACTTTTGTGATGTGGTTAATTGAAATTGTTTTCTCTGGGCTTTTTTTTTGGCCTGTTCAGGGTTTTATGAACACATGCAGGCATGTCAGCGACACTTTATCTTTTCATATGCTCGACATCCTGTCAGAAACGAAGTCGACAGACTGCAAGTTTTTTTTAGAGCATTAATATTTATAGCTTGGCATATTTGATCATTTATATTTACCACTTCCGAGAAGGTCACACAGCGATCTGTGCTTAATTTCCATGGAGTCTCTCGTTTCGATCTGTTGGCCATGCCATCCTTTCAGCCCTCGCAGGGGCCTAATGAGAATAGGATTCGGTATTTTAGATGTTATTAGTTCTAGTGTTTAAGTGGCGTTAATGGTGATGAAATTTCAACGAAAGCGCCACCCTTAAAACTGTCCTGGGGTACAGATCCATTAGGTTTTTTTTGCTGTTAGCTATTTGGTTTGATATGTATGATCCAATGTAAAATTATACAGTTCTGGGGTGAGTTTCTCGAAGCCGCCTTAACGCTACGCCGTTCGTTAGTTCTATCTTTTAACACAGAACTTACGAACGACGTAGCGTTAAGAAGCCTTCGGGACACTCACCCCTGTATAGTATGTGAACATCAGAGAGAGAGATATAAAAAAGAAATGTAGTTAAATATATAGCTTTATAGCATCATGTACAAACCGTATTGTCTGTGTGTTTTATTTTTAAGTGAAGCATTGATATTGCAGGCCTAATTGGGGCCCTGGAAAAAAATGGCTAAAAAATACCCCCCCCCCCCCCGCAAATAAGTCTTGAGTGCTATTGTTAAGCTTGCATGAAAGCATTAATATCCTCTTGGGTAAGGCACCTAGCCTCTGTTCTGGTTATTTTGTCTGTCCATGTTAGCGCAGGGGTAAATGATGGGGCAAGCCCAGGACCCGTGGCTCGCTCTGCCAAAGGCTGCCTGAAAACAGGCGTACTGTCATCCTGCAGGAGGTGGCTGTGAGGAAATCTCCAGAGAGTCGGAGCATGCCCCCGCCCCAGTACTACGCGGGCCTGATTACAGAGCTAGAGAGCCTGGGATGGGATAAGTACGTTCACTTCATCATGCCGTTGACCACAACCCCCCCCTGCCCCACCCCCAACATGGACCCGTCGGCACCTACCGACACGCCAGGCTTGTGTCATGTCCAGCTGGAAGAGCAATCTCTGGGACATGTCATAAATTAGCAGGATTACAGTCTGTCATTTCACGTTATCATCCTGCATCTCCAGAAACATTACTGTTTTTGGTCGACGACGGGCATTTCTTGCGCTTTGCAACATAATACTCTTATGACTCTGCCAAACCAAATTTACTCATTGAAGAATCACCCTGATGTGCTATCTGGGGAAGTCAGATGTGGTGATTAATACATATTAAATGTTTTTCTTTTCCTTGCTATAATGACGTACAATTTTTGTGTGTGTGTGTGTGT
>JAODKC010000064.1:7948745-7982386 GCA_026777985.1 Mormyrops attenuatus
CAAGGAGAGCAGAGGGCACGCTCGGCGACACACGTCGCTTCGCGGTAAAAATTAAATTTGAGATTTTTCTTCGGGGGGCGTGACGTGATGTACGGTAAATGCCGATTGGCTCTCTAATAAAGCCAGTCTCATGGGGAGCTGTCCGCTTCCTCCAGCCCGTCACTGCTGCAAGACAAAAGCGTGGTTTTCTATAATTGGGGGATTTGTTTCAAAATCCATTGGACACGCTCTTTAACCACCTGGCCTCTTTGAGGGCTTAAAGTTGGCCGTGTCTAGAGTTAACTTTTAGTTTCGGTACAAACAGCAGGCACATGTTCGGTATCATTTTTGTGCGCACCTTCCGTTTCCATGACTCCCTGGCAGGGGATATTATCGTGTTTATATCAACTGTCTCTAATGTGGAGCATGATAACATGTCACGTGTGAAAGGCTGGTCAGAATTTATCTTTTAATAACCATGATGGCAAGCAACTTTGGACTGCAGCTTGCAAAATGTGTGAAGAGATCAGAGAGATGGTGATCCTCAGACATCCTGTAAGGAAACGTCGTAGGACTATAGGACCAGATCAGGGGTGCAGCTAAAAAATTTTGGGCCCCTTGATTGCATCTCATATCAGGCCCCCAACCCAGACCAATGCAATTATGTTGCAAATTTTTTAGGGCCACTTGGGGTCACTCAGGGGCCCTTGGAATCATACGGAATTCCATGTGCTCCCTGGCCCAGATTACTTTGCACTTCTCATCATGTATCACTCTTCCAGTTTGTAGCAGCTTGCCAGTCATGATCTCACGTATGCAACTAAGACAAGTGTTCAATAAGCTGTCAAGCAGATTCTGAATGCCTAGTATTAAGTATTAAGGTGTTGTAGATTTAAAATCAAATTATTAGCCCATGCAAACAATGATGTTTTGCTAGCCAAATGTAACTCATTACCGCAGCTATACAGTGAGATTTTGTGCACTGTGACTGTAAGATGGCTGCTGCACCCGTTCTCATGTAATGTTTTTCTCATTGGCCTTATTGAGAGGCTCGTTGAGGATTACAGCGGGCTCGTACAACCGAAAGCACTCGCTTAAGATGATTTGAGGACAGGAGATGAAGTATCCCCGCTGCCGTAAATCAGTATCCGTTTGTGTTTGCATAAGGCCTTCAGAAGTCTGAAATATGGCTGTAACTAAGTGGACCGTTTAACCATAGAGCAGAGAAAATGGCTTCCCAAAGGTAAGCAGAGCCCTTGGCTCTGTGTGGCAGAAAGCCTCGCTGTGTGCTGAGCAGAGGGGGCATTGAGTCGTGCAATTCTCCAGAGTCTGTTAGCAGTGGACTCGGCTATTATGCAAGGCTTTAAATTAATTTAAACTAGTCATGAGTTTGTGTGAGGCGCATAGCTATAGTCTTAGGCCATTAGTCCAGGCAAGTAAACAATGGAGTGTTACTTTTCTGGCATAGGAAAGGAGTAATAGAGGACTATCCAGGGAATTAGCCTTAGCCTTGGGTAGGAAGGCCAGTGTCACTGGGATGAGGTGTAGGGGGCTATATGCTCAAATAACATTGCCAGCCACCAGCACTTAATTGGTTACTAGCCTACTGGATTGCATAACTTAAGCCTAAATGGAGCAAGAAATTCAAACATCCTCTCTGCACACAATGCATGAATTTGTCTTATGAAAAAATGTATAGAAATATGTGCGGGGGTGCAGTTCAGCGTGCAGAAGGTTGTATCGGTTTTCTTTTCGCCTCTGAGGGCATTTGTTGCCATTGGACGGGGTATGAGCGGCTCGCAGTCCGCATGAAACGATTATATTGGCTTATGGTTCATTTGCCATTTGGAAAAAGTCTCTGGTTACACGAAGGAACATTCTCCTCTATAATGTAATGGTCAAATCATTTTCCCACTCCACCGCTTTCCTGGGTACTTCAGCTGTGGACACTCGTGTTGCAATAATATTAATAGGCTTTGGCAGGTAAATCACATATAATCGCTCAGTGGTGGTCATTAACCAGTTATCCTCCCTTGGTCCTTCTGCAGAGCACCCTGGCCAATGTTTACAGCCAATTTGTGGCCTTGCTGGAATCCCTGGAGGAATTCTGGGCCATGATGGATGAAATCGATGAGAAGACCTGGATCCTGGAACCAGAGAAGCCAACCCGGGGAGATACAATGAGGCGTATTGTCATCGGTAGCTGAAGGCCCCTTTCGTTAGACCTGGGTCCCCCAATTCCGGTCCCGGAGGGCCAGTCTGCAACCACAGTTTGCAAATTTCCCTGCTCAGACACTCCACACTGCTGTACCTGGTAATTAGCTGATTAGAATGTGTTGAGGGGGAATCTGCAGGCTGTGGTTGCAGACTGGCTCTCCAGAACCGGAACTGTGGAGCCCCACTTTAGACCGTTATCATGAGCACGCACGGTTGGGGTGGGCAAACATCAGCAGTTACCTAGCTTTTCATGGTAAAGTTATAACAATGTTTTGGGTAGAAGTAGAAGCCTGGCTACAAACAGGCAAAGGGAGGCATGTTTTAGAGAAGAAGTCATTAGGATGTTACTTGCCATTCATTACCACCAGCTTAGTCTCCTTCTTGTTTAGGGAACAACGTGTCCATAAAGTTGGAAGTAGACCCTCGGTATCCCAGCATGCTGCCAGAATGCTGTCTGCTGGGGCCTGAGCACGGTGAGCAGGCCGGCCATTCAATAATGGGCTCATTTTGTTATTTGTGATCTTAACAGGCACTTATATACAAACCTGTTTAAATTAAAGCTGCATGCTTCCACCCATTCACAGAGCATTTTTTATTTTTTTTAAGTCTTTAAACATCACAGATGTATAAGAGTAGCTACCTGATTAAGATTTCAGCCCGAACCACCCCATCATTTTCAGAACGTCAGTATAATTTCAACACTCTTCAGCTGAAACTGAACGTGAGATAAAGCTGAACCGTGGTGAACGGCATACTTGTGTCTCGGGCCCCGTAAGCTCGCGGCGTCTCTGTCAAGAAGAGACACACCTCTGCATTTCATTTATGGTCATTTATGTGGCAGATGCTTTTGTCCAAAGCAGCGTACAAGCCAGGCAGATACTATATAACAAGGACAGAGCTGACAGGAGTCGGCTTGGGTACAAGTGGTGCTGTGCCGAGTGACCAGAGACGAGTGCAAGGCGGAATTCTTATTACTGAAGTATTCACAGCACTCAGCCCAGCTATTCCTTTGTTTTAGGTTAACTGGGGGGCAACATCAGCTTGATTACCCTGCATATGAAATGAAAGAAACCTTGGAATGATGTTTTTTTTCCTTTATATGTGTGTTTGTGTGAGTGTGAATATCTGTAGAGGTGCTTCTTGATTTGCGACGAGGTTAAGTTAAAAATGCCAAAATGTCAGTACTAAACGTCAAAAGTCGAATGCAAGTTATAAACAAGTAACTAAACTACAATCTCTGAATAAGTAAATAAACAAATAATTGCTATAACTATATGTGATACATTGTTAAACACTATTAGATGTTTACACCAGCGATCGCTACAGAGACTGGGCACGTGGCTCGGGGGGGTCTGCTGCCATTGTATGGGAGATTGGGGGGGGGGGGGGGTTGCTGGCATCGTATATGCTGCATATCCGTGGCTCAGGAACAGATCAGAATTGAACATGCATCGCTACCACATCATCATAAAATCAAAATACCATAAAGCAGGGAGCATCTGTCTATGTCTGTCTGCCAGGTCAGAGGGCTTTCACTTCTTATCTTTTCCATGCAAGTTCCAAGTTGTGTTATAGTGAACATGTATATGTTACATAGGCAGTAATAAAAATAATTTAAAAAGAAAACTGTTAAGATTCATGCAGGGCTTCCCAAGCAAAAAGGGTAAGTGCTCAGTATTTAAGCTTCACTGTTTGTTTCTCAGAATTCAAGGTCACGCTTGGCTAATAGTGCTACCCAGAATGTATTGCCGGTTGCCTGGCAATGTTATGCATTGATATTAAATACACACTTCAATATAGTCAGACTGGGGCGGAGACTGGACCTCGAAAAATGGGGTCACTAAGAGATGGTGCTTTTCGCATTTATAAGCGGTAAACAAGGGAATGCAGCCATCGCACATCACCAAGATGTCTGCCAATGGGGCCTTTCTTATATGAAGATTAGAGGGGTTGATTTATTCCCAGCCCCCATCCCATCCCTATTTGGGGGGGGGGGGGGGGCCCGCACATGAAGGTATTTATTACCCATGGGGGGTTCCTGTTTAGGCTGGGGGGTGCCAGCAGGATGTTGTGGAGTACAGGGCACCCTCGCGGTTCCACATTCAGCCCCATGTGTTTGACTGGATAGCGTCTGATCGCGCGCCTGACGCGGCCGCATCCCCATGGCCGTCCGCGCCACAGCAAAGGCAATTAGTGGAGCACACGGGGTTTAGCGGTGGTATCGTCGTCTGGCAGGGGCCTCAGAGAGCCAGAGAAACAACTGCTCGCACTGAGTAAGTGAGCTGTTCAGCTGTAGGCCACAGTACTGGCAGCTTTTTTATTTTTTATTTTTCCCCCTCGTGACACACTTTATCCCCTTCCAAACCTACTCCCAGGCCATACTTAGCTCAGTGATTATGGGTCCACTCCATCTTAAATAACTGGATGACTAATATTCATCTGCCTGCACCCTGCATATAGCTGGTTCCTACCATCTGCGAGACATACACTCCTGGCCCCGTTCTGCAGTCCCGGCATAATCCCGCCTTCCTCATTGGTGGCTCACCCTTGTGTGCCATCAATGAATGGATGGATGGACTTATTTATGCGTAATTAACATTCGTCTCCCAGCGTCCTCTGTTCTGCTGCCGTGCGCCACCTGCACGGGAAGTGCTCGCAGCCCTGGTGTCCATCCAGGTGCAAGATGTGCTAGCCTGCCCTTTTGTATATTTGCGTTTGTGTACAGTCCCCTCCCGAGCTCCATTCAGTAGTCCAGCTTGATTGCTGGTCTAACACAGCTCTGTGTGCTTGGACCCTAATCGCTACAGTGTTATCATTCACAGCGTCGTCATATTCTTGAATTACTAGATGTTTTTATCCCAAAGATTCTTAAATGTGCTTTATAGTTTTATGTGGAAAGCGAATTATAGCAGTATATTTCCTAAAGCAAGGAGTTTCCCCATCTAAAGAGTAAACAGCAGGGCGGCGTCCTTCCTCAGACCCCGGGCTAATTGCCTCCTGGTTGCTTGGGTCGTGTGTTCTCGTGAGCGGGCAGCCAAGGAAGCTTCCGTTGGTCCTGATTCGTTGTCTTTCTTCTCACCCCCCAGTGGTGACCCCCTTGAGGAGTAGGCTGAACGGCAACATGCATTTGTGGTAAGGATACGATAATTGCTTTCCTCTTTTTTTTTTTTTTTTTTTTCTCTTTCCCAACTGACCGTTTTATCTAGATGGGATGCCGGAAATGGTTTCAGGGACTTTTCTGGAAACCTTCGGTGTCATTAATGAATCGTCATACGTGAGCTCTGCAGGTAGGTTTCCCCCCCCCCCGCCTCCCGCGATGCATCGCGTGAAGGTATACAGGCATGCCACGAGTGCCAGTGGCTCAAACAGTTGTCGCTCAGCATCATGCAGGAATCCGTGTCATGATTGTGCGATGGTACTCATTACTCATTACCGCCTCATTTGCATGTCTTTAATTAGTCCATGCGGTGACAGCGTCTCCTGTGCTTCCAGGAATCCGGAATGCAGCGTCCTGCAGAATGTGAAGGAGATTCTAGAGATAGAATTCCCATCACCTGCCACCCACGAAAAATCTGTACGTTGCAAGTTTTTAAATGTATGTTTTATCATAGTTGTTTGTAGAATGCATTTGTTACTTGGCAAAAAAAGGTAAAACATTTGTTAGTTTAGTATTTGATGATATATTTGGTAACTGGTTTGTTTACAGAGATGATTATAATAACTAGGATTAAAAAAAACCTTGGCAACTATAAGGAGCTTTTAATCATAAATTCTCAGCCTTTATACTCCCAGTTTGTACAGCTGACTGGTGCCTGGCCACCATTAACATTCCAAGGAGAGCAAAGTTTCCGTAACCAGATGTTTACATTTAACCCATCGTCCTCTTAATGGATCAGAGGGGGTGAAGGGAGGCAGAGAAGTGTTGAACGTGACACTAAAGTAGGGTAGATCATCGTGAAAATGGGTGAGATCAGAGGGGAGGTGAAGTTTTACTATGTACCTGCCCTTGTATATTACTCTCTATTCTGTTTCCTCAGCTGTGACTCAGAAGAGAAATGTCAAAAAAATAGAAGGCGGCATTTTTTCCCCTTGGTGTATTATTTCATGATGTATTTATGCTGGATTTAGCACATGAAGCTCCTAAGCACAAAACATTCTTAACTATTCTGCCCCCTGCCGGTCATACCTAAAATTGCCAACCTTGCGTTTAATAGGTTAGTAAGAATAGAATAGCCACTTTGTCATTTCGAACATACGCCAGTTAGTGCACATCAGAACGAAATTACATTGCATTGACTCACCGTCGGCCTAGCAGAGTGTGTTAATACTAGAAAAAACTTAAACTTAAAGAGTCTGAATAGAGAATAAATAGGAAATAGAATATACATGGAACTAACATAAAAGTATATTAACCGCAGTATAGCAGCAAAAACCAGTGTACATCACCGTTTTGGTTATAGTGCAAAAAGTTCTAAGTGAAGCGTGTTGTGTGGTTTTGCAGAGCTTCAGCATGGAGTGTGGTATCTGCTACTCCTATCGGCTGGAGTCGGCCATCCCGGACCAGGTGTGCGACGACCCTCGCTGCGGCCAGCCCTTCCACCAGGAGTGCCTGTATGAGGTGAGGGAGCCCTCTGCCAAGCCCAGCCCCTCCCACACCACCAGTAACATCTCACACTTCCTACAGGGGTCACCTGAACTCCCCACCTTAAAGGACACAGATCTGCAAGGGTGGTAAAATTTCCTTTAATACACATTCATTTAAGAACAAGTAATGTATTAAGAAATACACAAGTAATAACTTAAAGTTTTGTTCCTGAAATAAGTACCAATCCCAAAGAGTTGTAAAATTGGCAAATATTAATATTTAGCTCCATGCCCTCTGTATATCCAGTAACAACAATTATCCATATAACAGTAACAAAAAATTCAAACCCATACCCTACTGGTGTATTTGAACCAAAACACTAACCCCCACTCCAGTGGTAATGAGAGCCTCCTTCTGCCCCACAGTGGCTGAGAGGCCTGCCATCTAGCCGCCAAAGCTTCAGCATGGTATTTGGGGAGTGCCCCTACTGCAGTAAGGTATGCTCTTTGGCACCAGACTCCGCCCCTATTGCAGTAAGGTATGCTCTTTGGCACCAGACTCCGCCCCTATTGCAGTAAGGTATGCGCTTTGGGACCAGACTCATACTGCCCCTGACTGGCAGGGAACAGTGTATTTATTAAATAATGGTGTCAATCAGTAGTTATACATAGAACTAAAACAGTGATTTCAGTATTTTTTGTATTTCAGTTTTGACAATCATATGTTCATCTGTTGTAGCCCATTACTGTGAAAATGGCTGTACCAAAACCCTGAAAACAGACCTATTACCATCAACAAAGGGCAAGCAGAGCAAGGAGGACAAGGAAGAGGACCGTGATGAAGGCACTGTAGAGTTTCAGCGCCCAGCTCGAGCCCCGGTCTCTTGCGGGCTGCTGTTGGATCAGCTCCCCGTGCTCCTCCAAATCTTCAGCTGCTTCTGTCCACCTGAGACTCTGGGTGTCTGCTTCTGGTTGTTGTGCCCGTTTACGAGCATGTCTGGCCAGTGACACCTTAGGTTTCTGTATGACACAAATGAATGCTTCTGATTTGAATTTCTCACAAATTCTTTTTCAGTTTTAAGCAGAAGTTCTACTTTGTTCTTTCTTTGAAATATATATATAAAAGTGCATAGCAACAGTGCAGTGTCGGCTTATTTAGGGAGACTTGTCTATTAACACAATCACCCTACTCCTCCATGTGGCTGTGACTATATAAAGCACACAGACGGGGTCAAAAGGTTCTAGTTACTGTTTGACTTAAACCTCAGAATGGGCAGGATGTGTGAACTAAGTGATTGTGAACGTGATGTGATCGGTGCCCGCTGTGGTGGAACCAGCATCTCAGAAACGGCCACCACCCTGGGATTTTCACACGTCGCAGTTAACAGGGAATGGTGCAATAAAAAAAAAAAGCATTCAGTCAGCAGCAATTCAGCAGGTGAGAATGGGTCAGAGGAAAAGGCCCAGGCTCGTTAAAGTCAACACTAAGGGCACAAGTGCAGAAATAACCGTTAAGCAGAACAGTGGTCTACAGAGAGGCTTCTGTGAACTTGTCAGGCCTTGAAGTGGATGGACTACAGAAGCATATGTCTGCGCTGGACTCCAGTCCTGTCAATGAAGAGCGACGAGACTACACTATAGTCTGCATGTGATCACCAAACTGGTTGGAAAAAATGGTACCTGCTCTGACATGCTGATAGGGTTATTCCTACAAGAAACCTTCCTGTCCACCACATCCCTTTTGGGTTTGAGATATGAGGACTGTGCAGGCCCCTGGAGTAAACTGATCCCGACTTCATTTCTGGAAGCACCTTGAGAGCAACAGAAACTGAGATTTGTCAGACCTGGTGTCATTTTTCCATCTGCTTCAGGGTCTGACAAGTTGGGAGCATGTGACAGATGCCCACTGCTGTTGAAGGGAGTTGCTGTTTTTGACCAGTCTGATGTGTACAGTAAATGAACCCTTTGGCATTATTGTGCCGTCTGGAGAAGCAAGGTATTTGTATTAACTTTATCAAGGCGTTTCTAGGATTTATGGTGGGGGGCATAAGAGGCCCCATAATTCATACAGAGGACCAGCCTTGTTAGCCAATGACATGTTTTGAATCGCTGAGTGACAGGGGAAGTCCCTCCACACCCCTAAAAACACCCCTAGTATCTATGAATGAATGTCACCTGTTCAGTGGGTGTAGCATAGACCTGTCCTCTCAGAGAATGGGGCCTGGGCTCCATTTCAGGGGTCCTTGGTCGTGGTGCTGCCTTAGCTGTCCTGCCACGTGCCAGCACCGGGGAAGACGGCTGGCCTGCGGGACTTGCAGCTGTCACTTTCCCATCAGAAGGCTCGATTTCGGATCTGGCAGCTCCTGCACGTCTGGCTATCGGAGGTCTCTGGGGGGGGGGGGGGGTGGAAGGTAAAACTGAGGGGTTCATCCCATTCCTTTCATTCCCATCCCAGAACCTTAATCCTGACGTGCTCCATGTGATTCTCGTCTCTCAAATTCAGAGCCACCTTTAAATGGCACACATGGGGCCAGACCCTCAAACACCAGATTGAAGTGCTGACACTGATGATCCCTCGTTGTCAATCAACAGTGTTGCACTTCAGAACTCTGGGGAAAGTGTGGGGGGGTCCGGTTGGCATACAAACAGAGGAGATATCCCACGTTTCACATTTGGATCATAATTTCATCACGGCAGTCACAAATGGTGCCACAAAAGCTTCTCTGGCCCAGGAGCAAGTGAGGTAAAGGGAGGAGAGGCTGGCCACTGACCAACCTCAATCCGGAGAGCAGAAAAGCCCTGTGATGGATGGTCCCATTCCGCTCCCCCGACATGGCAACCCGCCAAGGCAAATCTGGCCATGCATCGCTCCCTAGGTCATACACAGGGAAAGTAAACAGCGAGTGCGCTCACACTCTATAAATGCCAGTGTGTGTGTTAGATGTGGTCCTGAGCTTTGGGATGAGGGGGTACCATTCGAAGTATCCGCCCTTTCATGTCAGTCCCACCCGGCCATCTCAAAGCCACAGCTGGACCTAAAGAGCATTAACAGGACCACAGAAAAAAGAATGATTACCAAAAAAAGAGAAGTAAATGAATTAATGCAGATGGCTGATATTGAAGTCCAGGCAACTTTTAAAGCGATCTGCTTTTTCCACTCTACTGTCCTGAGTAACATAGGGGAGACGACAGAAGTGTGTTGGAATAATTTTGACAGAACCCTCCTCGTTTCCAGTTTGCACATGCAGGCAGTGTTAGCCCCATAGGATTCTGAAGCTGTTGTGATCAGGGACACTGCACAGCAATGTCTTCACAGCGACACACCAGGGGCATGTGCGTGTGCAGGGCCCCGTCACAGAGTCCTGATTACACGGGCACTCACTTAACAACACTGCCGGGAATCAGCTCCCAGAAGCATTCAAGTTGAAGATCTACATTTCTTGGAGGGTTGGAGAGGTGTTAACTGTTGACTTCTATGGAAACGAGCGGCATCAGGCTTTAGGTGACAACAGACTGGAGAGCTACACGCTGGAATGAAAGTGTAATTGTTTCCGGAGACAGGGGTGAAAGAACCAGAGGATCATGACGGAATTAGACATCCTCAGTGGCAGTTAATTACCCGAGCGTGGGGGCCCCCTTCAAAAAGCACCCCTACCTCTGACGCAAGCGATCACTGGCCCGGGTAGCCCGTGTCAACACTACAAGCCCTGTGATCCACACTTTCCGCCCCTAATTGAGGACTCCCAAGCCTGGCTGCCAAACCCTCGCTTCTTGGCGACTAATAAGGACATCATGGGGAACCGCCGCTGAAACGAGCCACAATATTATATATGACACTCGTCACGTAGTAAACACCCCCACACATACCCCACCCTTAGTTGCAGTCTCATTAACAGTGTGACATTTTTAGAAAATCGAGCTTTTGCGTCGTTATTTTTACCTTGTGCCCAAAAAAATGCAAAACCCAAATTAGTCTGTTGTGGAAAGAGCCAGTGTCGCGATGAGGGGGGGGGTGGAGCATGGCTTATATATAGTGGCCCCTGTCTGTTTCCTAGCTAATGAACATTAACGGACTGGCCAACATTCATTTGTAAAGGCAGAGGTCACAAACATAAATAAACACCATCTTACTATGCGAATCTCGCACAGAAGATATCCTGAAAGTTGATGACGCTCCCAAAATCATTACCGTACTGTACTTTGCCGAATGGCATTTGTTTTTTTCTTCCCCTAGTCGTCTAAATTTACATCCCAGAAACAGTACACTGCTGCACTCAGGCATATTTACTTGATAGGAACCCAATTTTCATGCAAATATATTAAAATTCCTTCCTCCATATGCAAATATGCCCAAGCTCCTGACCCAGAAAAGAATTTAATCTGCGTGAGGTAACCGGGGGTTACGTGGGTAACAAAGTAACAAACATCCGGCTTCCCGCGAAACTGCAGGGAGGGAGGGGCGGGTGAGTGCCGTGGCGGCGAGCTGTGAAAGGTAGGCTAATTGTAGCGAATGCTGCAGGCATTTCCTGACAGCTCTTAAACTTTGCGTCACCGAGACTTTATGGTAACAGCAGGTTAAAGCACTGGGCAGTTCCGCACGGGAATAAATCTATAATGGCGAGCGGGAGTCTTTCGCCTCGGGTGGAATGTGCTGAGGACACCACCGCAAATTGGGACCACTCGGGCTCCGGTGCAGTTCATCAGTTCGAGTTAAGAGCGATAAACCCCCCCCCCCCCATCATTAAGCGCTCAATGCTAATCAAAGCCGTCCACTCCGGGGCCCTTGACTTCCAAAGAGCCCCATCGTCGGGCCTGAGAAGGCAGACATCACACGCGCCGGGCAAGAAAACCCCCCCCCGCTTCACTTAAATGAGAAGAAAATGTCACCCCTGATCACAGTCGACCTGACTGCTAAGTGTAATTTCATAACTTCTGCCTAGGATGAGTATTTTCGGCTCAGTCATGTAGTCGCGAGGAGAGTTTCTTTGTGGCGTTGGAATTCTTATCATGCTTGTCGTATGTGCGGGAGAGACAGGTGGCCTTAGGCAGCCTCAGGTAGTCAGCTTATCACCCGCCTCCCAGGAAGGCCAGAGTTTTAGCAGGGTCATACAAGGGCCACATGCTGCTCCCCCAAGGGTCAGGAGAAGATTTTCAGCCACTCCATCCCTAAACGCTTGAATCTCCCTGCAATCCAGCCCCCAGACCCCCCCCAAAAAAAGTCCCCTATCTCACCGCCGCCTGTACTCCTGGTCTAGAGAAGTCCAGCGGGCCCTCCACTCGGGCTCCACCTAACAGGATGTCTAGGAGCATCTGGTAGTCCGGCTTTTCTTTGTACTCCAGGGAACTCACACACTTCAAGAACACTGCCACCTCCTCTGGAAGAAAGAGGAGCAGCAGTTACCACAGGTGAACATTAAACAACTGTCCCTCAACTAAGTCTATCCAAATCCTCATTGGAGGGACTTAAAGCATACACCCGCATCTGCAATGTGTAGCTGTCAGTCTGTCACCTCGCCCTGCTGTTTGGGTACATGTGTCTTCCTAGAAACATGTCAGGTGTCCTGGAGCCATCAGGACAGGTCAAGAGACTCGGGTACTACCTCAAATGCATAGATGTACAGAAGGTGCCAGGGTGAGTGGAGCGTGAGCGAGGCCTGGGCTGTTGGGCCCATGGGGGGGGTGTGGTTCCCACGTACATTAGCCTCGCATTACCGATACACGCTGTTGGTGTTATCTGAGAATCCTAGTTGGAGAGAACCTTTCCAAAGATGTAAGGCCCCTGACAATAATCGCATCAGCATGGCCCCCCAGCTCCTCACTCTGAAGCGATGTGCCTTCAGTTCTATAACAGAACATTGTCCCTGAGCACTCTATACGCTGGGAGAAACTCAGGAGATTACAGGGGCCGCTCTCTGGCATCAAAGCTATGCTGTGATGCCTCCATGCCCCCACACCTGTCATCCAAGAGCCCCCCAGCACCAACCTACTCACCCATGCCACTGCCAGGTAGCTCCAGCACTGAGTCAGGGAGGTTGGCCATCAGCCTGGGGTGGTGAACAGGAACTGAGCAAATGAGAAACTCCAGAACGGGATCTTTGTCTTTTGGCATTGTTGGGTTAAGTTGACCCAAAAATGTCCTACATCACATCAAGAAATTATACCGCATGCAGTACAAAGAGCAGATTTCTTCTTTTCCCAAAAGCATTACCCATGACATCACCATTGGATGCTCGGTAGGCTTGCAACTCTATCTGTTATTTTTATGCATTGTACTACATTAACAATCAGTTGGTGAATCCCATATACTGCTAAGGAATCACATCTACTAAAAGGGAGGGAGAAAAAAATCCACTCAGACTCTTGGGCTCCGGACCAGCAGGTCCCAACGCCAGAGTAAGGAGCCATGAGAGCACCTGGCTTTGGCCTCCTGGACGAGCACTGGGTGCTTCAGCACTGAGTCCCAGGGCAGTGTCCCACACAGCCAGTGGAGCAGGCAGTATCCCAGATTCTCCAGGTCACTGCGCCTTGAGGGAGCTGTGGAAACAGGGAGAAAACAGGCAAGAGGGTTAGTTACCCTCATACAGGAATGCGGTTTGGGAGCCTTCCTCATCTCCTCCGCCAATCCCACAGAGGTACGGTGCTTTGGCCTGCTCTGTACTCAAACACAAATGGCTCTTCCTCACCCCAGAAACCTGCTCCAGCTAGAACTTGAGCAAACAGGTCAATTACCACCAACCTCCCCCATGCCACTGGTCATACCGCTGTGCTCGACAGAACCCCAAGGCCTTCCCCATCTGGCTCATCACGAGAGCCCGATCCCTGCGGCCTCTGACACGATCCAGACGGCCCTCGGCCTGTCCCGACACTGTCTACGGGAGAGCCAAGCAGTAAAACAAAGAAATAAATGTCTGGGCCTAAATTGTTAACACATGTTGCTAGAGCCCTTGGGGTCCATGCTGGCCATAGAGGAGGAGTGTAGAAGTGAGTGCAGACCTTGAGCCAGGGACCCCTGGAGTCCCTCACGTACCTCGAGTTGTGTATGTACTGCCATCTAGCGCAAAGGCTCGCTCCTGAGCCCACCCGGGTCCCTGCAGCCGATGAAGGCAATTCAAACTGACATCTTTTCTTATCCCTCATCCTGATTTTTTTCCTTCCAAAACAGAATATATATCATACACTCTAAATACTATAATGTGGATTATGGATAATGTTGATGCTTACATTTTTACATTCTTTTTTTTGCAGATGGTCTTATCCAAAGTGACATTTTCGGTTTTTTTTTCCCCTTTCTTTTTCTAAAGCAGCGTCAGCCAGTTCGTGGAGAAATTGGGGGTTAAGAGTCATGCTCAAAGACACAACAGTAAAATCGCTCTGCCAACCATAGGATTTGCCCCCCCCCGCCCCCCATATGGACCATGTCATGAGTTTGTGCAAACACCATGCTAATCTACCCCCTACTGAACGGTGACAGCAATCGCAGTGACATGTGGTAAACTCAGACCCGAACTGAAGGCCTTTTGGGCAAGACCTGGCCATATGCAATGAAAAACAGTCCCCCAAAGCATGCTATTCCCTCCTGTGGTGGCTCCCATCGTAAATCTCCCGTCGACCAAGAAGAGACTAGAACCACCCGTTGGAGGGGAGTTAGTCGTTTTTCCGTCCAGAGAAGACGAGAGCCTTTCCAGAGACACAGCTGGGGAGAGCCCAGCTGCTGCACGCTGCGCAGGCCCTGCAAGCATGTCATGAAGATACATGGATCCACAGGAAATCATACAAATCACCCGTCAGACCTATGACCCAAATGAAAATCCAAGGATCAAAACGAATGTCCAGGAGAACGAGATCCCAGAGCTGTCTGTAGAATGCACTTTGGGTGGCTCTGAATTTCCTGGCTTGCTTGCGGCTCTAAAGAGAGCACACAGAACAAACAAGTCTGCCGTCGCAGCAGTCTGGCCTAAAGCATGTAGTGTGCCGTCTGAGAAACCCTTTTCCGAACGTCAGTACATGTGCCACACTCAACACTGTACCGCAATGCACACGTTAAGCCAAAACCTCCTGTATTCGGTCACGTATCCAAAGACAATCATCCAAAGTTGAAAACCGCCAGCACTTTGGCATCTCCTCAGGAAAGAATTCCGCAAAGGAATATAAAACCCACATTCCTTCCCTCATTTCACATTAATTAATTAATGTGTTACTCTTCACTCTGACCACATCTCTCAAGATTTCTGTGCATGCAGAAAAGCCTGCCCCCCCAAGTCTGGTCCACTAAGTCTGGATTCACAATATTTTTTTTTATTCTGAGCAAAAGAGATGCCTAACTATGGACAGTGTCCATAGTTAATAATATTATTATTATTATTATTATTATTATATTTACATAAGGGGAAAAAAACAAATAGCTCCAAGCTGACTGTTGACAGCAAGGTGAACCAAAGCATGTGATCTGCTCAGCTTCCCCAGCTCTGCTCTATGGCCACAGCCCATCTCTAGAGAAATTAGCTATCGACTGCTTTCATCAGAGATGGGGGAGTCCCCCTGGGGAACCTGTGCCCAACATTGATCCCTGCTCCCCCTCTCCCCCAGCACTGCAAATACGATAACATCGTTTGGGTGGTTTTGGGGCCTGCAGCTACCTAGGAAATTAATTGGGTAGCTTGATTAACTGAAGCTTCAGCTAGATATTTTCTATGACATTTTACATTATATCCAGCAAACTGAGAAGTTACATGAGAGGCACTGATATTAAGTCATTTGCAAACAATTTCAATTGTGTACTGCACTTTAAAAACAACTTTTACAAAGTGCTCTCTGTTTCAGGAAATAGTGATTAACACAGCATAAATTGCTGTTGACAAACTCTCTGTATTATCTGGTGTTTAAATGCAGGAAACATGCCACATCAATGCTGTGTGTTGTCAAAAGGTTTCTTTGATAACCCTTTGTTACCTGTAACAAACAGGTAGCCAATTCGTTCAGGAGGGAACAAAAGTGGGACTAAGGGAACTTAGTAACCCAAGTTAGCTGTCAAACACCCTTTCACACCCTAAAACTTACCCAGCACAGACCTAAAAATAAACGGTGGATGTTAAGCACAACACTACTCCAAATCTTCCCTCTCTATAAACATCCGGTAAACAAGTCAATTTCCAATCGGAGGAGCACGCATTCCTTCAGAGGCACAGCTAGCTAGGGAAGGTGGAGAGCAGAAGACGGGAAAAACAGCAGAAACAGGGCAGAGGCCCACCGTGGACTTGCAGACATCCGCCTGATATCTGGAGGAGTGCTAAGTTCATCATATCGTTACCTATTTGTTTAACAGACACTCTCGGGCATTGGGATCCCCTCAGTTGTGAATTTTGGTTCTTTCACTTCAGAACAACATGGCAATGAAGGACTTATGAATGACTTTAGCTTAATCCCTGCACCTGAGATCCAGCCAGTTGCCCCCTCTAGGCCACATGGAGTCTCCCCTCCCACCTCAGAAGGAAACATGGCCATGGTGACATGCAGGACTAAAGCGTCCAGAAGGACACTGTCCTCTGGCAGACTTGTACATGCATCCAAGACTCAAAGCTATCAAACAAGTGCCTCTATGTACACTGATAAGATAATTATAGTCTCTGGCTAAGAAGGCAATGCAGAAATCTTGTCTACTCAGACTATTCACGGCAAGTCTACACAGATAACATTTCTACACTTGCATGCCACAGAAGTTGTTTCAGTTATACCTGTGATGGTTTTCCTCTGGAGAGCTAAAAGAACCATGAAACCATCCAACACTAACCACATTTAAAAAGACAGATGGTTGCATGATGACGCCAACCTTAGTGGCAACACTGCTACCTCTAGAACTACAGATCAAGAGGCACTAGGCAATCCTGGAATTCCAATCACGCATTGTAGAGACACACCCAGATTCATCCAGTGTCCTGTGCCTGTTGCTATACTCCTACAAACTAAACTGGAGAGTGGTATCACTAAATGATATTATGTTATGTACAAATAAAGAAGAAACAAAGTTCATCCACCATGGCGGTAACAGCAATAATATGTAATAATGTGTTCCTGGAACATTAAGATTGGCTTTGTTTCGCCCACAGCCTTCAGTGCTGACAAAGCACCTTGTTCCCCCGTATTGACAAGAGTGACTGACAACACCAGAGCTATTAGCTGCCCCGCCCACTACTAAAGCCGGAGTACCGCTACGGGCATGGCCAGCGTCCGGCTCCTGTCTAAAGCAACACTGAAGGTTTAATTAATAGTAAATGAATACACAATGCAGGTTATGACTTTAACTAATTAGGGAATTGTTGAATTAAGCCTACTAGGGAAAGTGCAGCTCAGAAGATCAATATCCAATGAAAAGTACTATGTACGTCATTTGCCAGCAAATGGGTTTCCGATATGTTCTGAGGGAGTTTTAAAAGGAGAGAGAAATATATACGTAGCTACGGAGACAGTAAATTTACTTAAATAGCGTAGCAAACATTAAAATAGATTGGGTCATGACCCTATAGTACTTTCAGTACCATCGCTTTTCCATTGACTTCTGGTCGAGTACCAGTACCAAAAGTTCGAGTACCAAAAGTGCCAAACCAGCTGGGGTACTTTGGTACTTAGGGACGGGTCTTGAAACTCTTTCTTGCTCAACTGGTTATCCAAATAGCCTGCTGCTAAAACACAATACAAACGCCGCCTTGAAAACAGTTGCGAAAAATAATGATAAACGAAGTAAAAAAAATATGGGATTTCATTGTAAGAACATATACAGCAAAAAGATCCGGATGGCATGAAAAGAAAATAAAAAGTATTTTGTTGAATATACTAACTATACTAGTTTACCAATCAAAGTTGCAATGAAAAGTAAAGCAAGTTTTCATTATAGCTCATAGGTTATTTAAATCTTACATTCAATTGCAATTGCAAAGGGTTTATAAATATATTCAACCATCATACTGCTGTTTGGATACACGTCACCATGATTAATACTATATTTCTTTCCAAGTGAAAAAATAAGGTGTTGACCTTACCTACTCCTTTGTGAGCATCTATACTTGTGTATTCAGTCGTGCCATTGTGTCTCTTCTTAGGATCCTCTTTATACTCCTTGTGAACACCATGAGGACAATACCTATATGAGAGCCCATAGTCAGCCAGGTACACCTGCAAGGTGAGAAAGCAACCATTAAATGTCAACATCCTATAAAAGATATTAAATGATGCATTATATCATGTGAAGTATATTATATGAAGCATGGGATTATATGAAGTAGTGAAGTAAAGTACTTTTTGGGTATACTGCACTAATATTCTAGAGTGGGATCTTTTCAACGCTTTCCACACCTACCTTGTTGGGGTCCTCGTAGCCAAGCAACAGGTTGGCAGCCTTGATGTCACCATGGACATATTCATGTTCATGAATGTACTCCAACACGTGCAACTGGAGAGCCGTGCAGAGGAGAAGGGGTTACTTGGCGTGATACCATCACACTACTGCAGCACATACTGAGAGGGAGCCACGCTCAGAAGCAAAAGCATGAAAGGATGTCTCTGAAAGCCACGCTACATGAACTTGTCTGCCGGGGCTCAGAAATCATATCGTAACTTCTCACCATGTGACAGCCCAGCTGCAGGACCGTCTGCTTCTTCAGCTTGCTGCCATTCTGTTGAATCACCTTCTGCAGGTCAACACCTAAATGGTCCACCACCATGAACCTGTAGCTGAGAGGGGAACGAGACAACGGCGACTCAGAATGCTAACCCTGGACAAGAGATTAAACGTCATTCACATTGGTCACTCAAGGGCATAGGTTTGGTTTCAGCTTTGGTAGGGGGTAAATCAGTCCCAAAGGTCCCCCACTCCCCTAACCCCACACACGGTACCCCAACAATATTGAAGAAGATCTGTCTCCATACCCAAATCTGCGCCCTTGTGCTCACTTCACACAGCTGTCAGCATTATGGAAAAAAAGCACTGATCTTCTGCAGTGGACTGGCATCCCATCCAGGATGCACATCTGCCATGTGCTCTATGCTGTCTGGGACAGGCTCCAGCCCACTCCCACAATCCTGTTCTGGATCAGCAGATAAAAGATGGATAGACGGCAGTTTTATTTTATTCTTTACCGTGTCCCTTGATGTTCAGACAGTCCAGAGCCCCAGTAGTTTGGAATCCCAAGAAAGTTTAATCTTCGCTCCCTCTTCCACTTTCGTACTGGCAGGATGGCAACAGAGAGGAGTTTGACATGTTACAAACTATAAGAGTCTAAGTCTAAAAACGGTGTCATGGAAATACAACCAGGCACTTTCTTGGTACATCAAATAATACTGCCCACAGCCTGTGTTTTCCACAGACAGACACAGAGGTTCCACAGAAGAAAACTGGAAAACCTCCAGTGGACCCGAAGTCTGAGGTCACAGTCCTACAACCGCAGAAGTACAGCCTACCAGCTCATCAGGCTTCCAGGTGCCCTGTCCACCTGCATCCACCCCCACCCCCCCCAAACGCCCCCACCGCAGTAAATGTGGACAGCCATCCTGCTACAGCAGGCCAGGCTGGCTCACCACCAGCTAGACAGGTGGTCAGAGGCTCCCCTGGAAGAACCAGCATCATTATTTGCAATTTGGTCACCCTCTAAAAATTAGAGTCAAAACAAGCTGGGATTGCGCTAACAAGCACAGGGGTACATGTTTGCCTTGGCTTATTAATTTGACTAGCAGAGATCATTTTCATCCACTGCCACTTAATCAGCGCGGTGCTGTCCGCCTGCAGCACCGCTAAAAGCAGAGCTACCGCCCTCCTCTGTTTTCCCAATAAGCTGTCCAAGTTAGCGTTCGTTGGGCCCACCATCTTTCCGACCAGGAGACCAAAAGAAAAGCCTGTTATAATGGCTAAGCCTTACTCACCTATGCAGTTAGAAATACCTTTTTAGTGGACAACAATGTGTTTTAATGCTACACTGGCTATTTTACTTTGCATTAACACAAAAGAAGGTTCTGCTCCCCGATAAGAATAAACCCAGAAAACTCAAATTTCTACAGCAGTCCATGCCAGCTGAACTGGCATTATTTAGGGCCTACTAAAACAAACAGATTTATATTAGAGAGAATTGCAGATTAGTACCTGGGGGGGCTTGGTGTAATGTGTAGCAGGTTTCTATGGTACAGTAAGGTAATAATACTTACAGCTTTCTTGTTTTGCAGCCCTTTGATAAAATTTCAGTTCTGTGAACAAAGGCCCATTTTCATGAAACTCCTGAAAAGAAAATATTTAAACACTGAAATGTCAGATTATGACTAAAAAGGTTTAAATGAAAAATACCTAAAAATAACAAGACAGCCTGCACATATGCCAGTTCCTTTGTTCAAATTATGAGTTTCTTGTTTGAATTATGTATTGAGGAAGATTATAAGATACAGGAGGTGAGCACAGTATTAAAGACAAACACACAAAGGTCTCAGAGATCAGTAGGGAAGGAGCTGGAAATTTTCATAATGAATGACCTCATTCCTCCACTCACCACTTTAATCACGAAATCGGTGTCATCTCGAACGGGAGCATCCTGCTGCGGTGAGGCTGAAAGAAGAAAAACGTAGCATGGGCAAATCAAATAAATGCAGGAAGCTCAGTGTTATGTTTCTGATATGGTACAGACAAGAGGTGGTGTGGTGGTTAAGAACACAGACCAACAATATGATGACTGCCTTTTAAAAGGCTCACAAAGGGCTATGCTGTTGTAGCAGAAACTTAGACCCTTTTGGTAACCTGTCTAAGTCATATAACCCAACGTCACAGCACTGCCGTGCCCCAGAATCAACCTGAACGCTGACATGATCACAGAGCACCTGGAGGTAAGGTCATCATGTGGCGATGACATATGTTAGGAGAAAGGCAGATGGAGCAGCCCATAGCTCCGCCCCCTTCCCTCCTCCCTTAATTACCGCCAAGTCTGGCAAGTACAAAGCCACCAGCGCCACTCTGGCACCTTGACAAGTGCCACCTGCCGGACAGAACGACACCCAACTGAGGAAAAAGGACAAGTAGATCACACACAACCAGATCCAAGTAGTGATGCACTGAACTGAACCGTAGACCTAGACAAAACTGGTTCCCAAAGTTGGTTAGTTCATGCTCAAAGGAATATTCCGGAAATCTCTAGGGGACATCTGTAATACATCCTTTTCGAAAGCATCCTGAAGCCTTTCAGTCCCATTCCAGCTTCCCCAGTACCAGCATATCCTGTCAACTGATCCCAGTGTTTAATAGACCACAGACAATTATAGATGAAGAAATGCTAACAGAATTAGTGTATGAGGAAAACGAACAGCAGCTTTGAATTATGCCCGAGCAATATAGGTTTATTAAGATGAAAATGACTCAGCAGCAAGTGGTAACAAAGTTACTGCCTGCATTTGGGTTTGATATCTATTAGTCCTGTTAAAACAGAGAATTTATCTTATTTGCTAAGGTCTGAAATGCTATCCTTAAATTCTGACCCAGTGGGCTGTGATAAAAACCCACAAGAACAATAGGATTACACAAAAAAAATCAATATATACTGGTTGCTGGACACAGCAAAACCATGAAAACTACAGTAATGCTGTGTGATTGACTGATAGAAACACAAGGACTAATTAACACATTGTGATATAATTACCTAAATAAATCAGCCCGAAGCCTCCTTCGCCGATTATTTGGCCCAGTCTCCACTCTTTCTTCTCTGTGTCGGTTAAAATCCAGCCATCTGGCAGTGGTTTCAGCAAGGCCTTTCTTCTTGGTGGCATTTTAAAGCACCTTCGTTGACATGAAAATAATATTACAATGTTGTCGCAGTAATTTCCAAACAGGTGAACAGATGAAGATACCTGATATGTTACTTCTGAGAAACAAAGAGGATAACATGCAGTGAATATTTTACAGTTTCAATCTTAATGAACTCCCATTCTTATGTGGTCCTTAAATTAAAAATAGACCGATATGTTTAATACATTTATATACTTCTGAAGTACTTTCGCTTAATAAATCGGGCTATACATTTCACCCTGAATTGAGAACCTCCCTTTCAAAGTGATGCTGATCACGTGACCGCGCAGATGTTGTCGAATTACGTTTTTATCTCTCAAATTTAAAAGCTGCCAGTGTTGTTTAATCCATCAAATGCAGCGGGGTACTATGGAAAGAGGACAACATCTTGACTTAGATTTTCGATTCTTCGACCTTTCACTTTACTGAAACTGAAAGTATCCGAATCGCCTTGCCCAGGAAACTGAAAGAAAACTTTTCCGGTTCTGGCGAACAGGCATCAAATCTATGACAAATATTTGCAATAATTAGTGTTCAATCGCCAAAACGCTATTAAATTAGAAAGAGACATGACTATATTGAGATCTAAACGAAGTTGGCTAACTTAAAGAACCGTGCAATGAGAACTAATACTAGACAACGAATGTGCCGAATTGAAAACGTAGAATAGATACAACTCCAGCTAAGCTGATTACCTGAGATCTTAAAAGTTCATGTGTTAGTTGTTACTTCTTCGGCGTTCATATGTTACCTTCCTTTATCTGAGCCAGTCGCGCCGTTTACAGTGTATGACTCAGAGACTTTCTTAAAGCTGATTCTTAATATCAATTTAAAAATCGTGGCGGGAATGAGGAAATGTTAAAGTTGTAGTTCATATTAATCCCATGCATGACTGTATGTAAAAGCACATGCAAACGTCCATAAAGCCACACTCAGACGCATGGAGCAATGATTAACAAAAACAACGTTGGTTTCGGTCGTTGGCAGACTTACGGTGTCCGTTATAGGACATCCTTAACTCACGCGTCTTTTTAAAAGACTCGAAGTTCACGATCCTTCTTTCTTTTTCAGTATTTTAACGTAGGTGCGTTCGCGCATGCGTATTAATACCTTCTAGTTTGAAAGGTGAGCCAGTTGCTACATGCTGACATTGTGCAACGAAAGATGTTGTTTGCCCCTATACTTCCCTTGGCTTAAGCAGTATTAGCGTTTAAAATAAATTAAGTTATATATTCATATATTAATGTTATTAAAGATTTGCCGTATATCAACAATTAAAAGTACCCTACATTTCCCAACCCTGCCTCAAGGGAAAATTAAGAATTTGACATGTGAAGTATTTCTACAATAAATAAATGACAGATTTCTGAGCAAGCGTATACATCACAATTAAACCCTCTGTTTCACTGAACGAATTATGTATAAATTCTTTGACTACTTGTTAGCTGAACAACATGATTGGCTAAAAGTAATCATTTATATTCCAAAGCCATGTTGTAAAACGGATTCACAGTAGGCTTGTGGTTTGAGACAGATTTACAGACCAGTCTGGTTTCTGTTTTACTCCCTGTTTTCATCAATAATGGGCTCTCATCCTCCTTAATATGTCATATGAGGCACTCACCCCATGCTGGTGAAATCCATCCACACTTCGTTACTCATTGTGCGTATTGATCATATCGCACCCGCTGATCCAGTTTAGTCAAGCACTTTTTTCCTTCATACTTTGTGTTACAGATTAATATAACTAGCTATCTGGTTTCACAGAAAATTATGACTGTAAGAAAATTATGTCTATAAATAAAATCAATTGATTAAAATATATTTAATATAAAAGAAAATGCTTTTTTTTCTTCTGAACAGGACTTTAAAATAAATGTTCGTTAATTCTTGTCCAGATGACCCAACTCTTATGACGACCCATCGTGTATATTGGTCCCCAGTAAAGGTAAACTTTTAATCAATAGGGTTTCATCGAGATAGTAATTAAATCCATTGCATGAATAAATGATGTCAGTTATAATCCAGCTTGATTTACCTGAGGATTTGCTACTAATTTAATCGCGTTAACCAAACTAAAACAATTTTACGCATGTATTTGTGCTCATACAAACATATTTTATCATACATGAAAATGAAATACGTGTAAAGTGATAATCAGATCTATAAGGGGTAAAACTAAACATATTTTGAAATACAGTATATGGGGATTTGGGGATTTTTACTATTACAATTATTCTTAACAATTTGGTCTTACACAAATGTAAAATTACCACGACTCATCGACTAACATATCCGGTTTAAGATGTAATTAAAATCTTTCATGTAAAATTTAAGCGATTCATATAATCAACAGCTCAATCAAGTTTGCCTAATTCAGATACCGCTGGACCGAAAGTAAACCTGTACAGCACGGGTAAATGACTTCGGTTTTAGGAAGTGAGATAGATAGATAGATAGATAGGTGAAAGGGATTTATGACGCGAGCTGGACGCGTACTGGACAAGTCACTAATTACTTCGGTAAACCTAAAGCACTTGGTCGTATGCGGCTTTATAGCCGTTTTGTTGCATGAACAAACTGACACCGAAATCAAGTGATTTCAATGGATGGTTCAGTAGCAGTCAGCTTAACCTGCTTTCTTCACCTACACAGAAACCAACATAAATCTCACCTTGCCCAGAGAACACTAATGATTAATACTGCCACATATGTGACAACTGAAGTGGATACCATGGTTTTATGGCTTCATCTAGACCATGATTCTCATGACGATGGGTCGTCAATAGGTCAGCTGACACGTGTAGAAACACGTCCTCCCGCAATGTCAGTCTGGTCTTTGATTCAATAAAATAGCTTTTAAAGCTTGTGCATCCCAATAAGGAAACCATATTTCAAGCAGCCTGAACATGGTAGCATGACAGTCCTGTCTTGTGACCATAAGGTTGCAGGCTGATGTGCTAGAAGGAATACTGATGTCCCGCTCCAGAGTAAAAAACTGAATTTATTCATTAATAATTCTCTGACCCTGCTGTGGAAAATGGATAGATGGCTAGATGTATGGATGGATGGAATAAAACATTAAATAATTACCAAGAATGCATACATATAATACTGTAAGACACTTTTTGGGATGAGAAACAATACAAGCAGATACGCTTTAAGCAGCAGGTGTCTGACCGGGGGGGGAGGGGGGGGGGTTCATAATCATCAGTGATCAGAAAGATGCCTTAAAAGGGATGCACATTCAGTTGTTTGGGCAGTTGTTAAGGAAATGTGTCACGATGGGGCATGATTCATGAAGATCCACTTTGCAACTTACAAACAAAGGGAGTTTTATTCCTGAAGTCAACTCAGAACTAAAAACCAAAGAGACCACAAGAGGTATAAACAAAGGCAGGTAAGCAATACCAGATCTTAACAAAGGCTAAACTAAACACAAGAAAACACTAAGGTAACACAGAGACTCAGTGCAGAGCACTTAACGGGGACCATCCAGCACATCCAAGTAACACATGTAATAAGTGACAAAGGAACTGGGTATGGGCATGCACAAATATACAACAATAATGAGGTATCAACAAGGGACAGGTGTGGGCCATTACTGATTATTCAAACACCAGGGACCAGGAGCTACAAGGAACACAAGAGACACGAGGAAAACAGGACAAAACTGGGCACAGGCAGGGTAAACCAGAAACCAAGACACTAAAGGCAAGGACCAATACTGGCATACATAAACACATGGAGTATCATTAACATGGGGTTGACACACAGAGACTTTGGGCAACTAATAACCAAAATTGTCCAATGTTGTGGAGGCTGGCAGGAACTCACAATGGTTAGGGATGCATGGTTCTCAGTCACACACTCAGTCCATTCAAAGAACACAAGGAGCAGAACGGGGTTACTAGTGACACCCACTGGCCAAACAGGGAACTACAGACAAAGAGACTGGTAGAATACAAAGTTTATGACTGTTTAGAATACAAAGCTTATTAGTTTATGACTATGTAGTCGATGACATTGACGCCGAAAAGCGTCGATGTCAATATTTTAGATTGACTCGTCGTTTTTTAAAATTATTTTAATGAAATTTCAATTATGATTTCTAAATAGCTTCAGTTCATTATAACAAATGTTTTCATTGTCACTACGTAATTATGGGAGTAGATCAAATTATCAGTAAATTGGTGGTTTGTAAACTGCAAAGTTCGATGGCATACTACAGGGGACGAACACTATAAATAATAGCAAATTATTCGTGAACTGAAATAAAAATGAAAACTATGTTTACAAAAAAACCGTGTTGCACTTTAATCAGCAAAAAGTAGCGCCACAGCACCATCTTTTTACCTTGTTTATCCACAATATCTCAAAATCAATTTGTGGTTGCTAAGTCTAGGTTCAAAGCTACGATCATTTCTACGATTTACCAAAACAGTAGCATGGGGCGCTTCGCTAACCGAGTTTAATAACCATAACGATACGCCGAATTTATACAAATTACTAACTTCTGGGCGTCACGTACAATACGCATCTCAATAATATTTTATTAATAGTACTAAATTGCTTATCGAATTGTGGGCGAAAATAATTTCCGTATAGTGCCGAAAAGCCGGCGTCCGTAATCTAAAGTCCTGCAATAACACTGTTTGTTGTTGTCAAAAAAATAAAAAATGAAACGGCCTATTTGATTTTCTGGAGGAAAATTAATCGTTTAGATGAATCGAGCAATCGGTAAAATAGTCGATAGATGAATCCATGGGAAAACAGTCGTTAGTTGTAGCCCTAATACAAAGACATGGACTGGACAAAGCACACTAGTAAGGATCAGCAACACAAGCTGGTCAACAGGGACAGAAGGTAACTTATGGAAACAAATGACAAGACAGGACAAAACTGGGACCAATTCTGTCAGAAATGTACTTAAACAGATCCTAACTTATATTGCTTCAAATACAAAAGGAGGATAACATATAATGAATATTTTACAATGTCAGTCTTAATAAACTCCCATCCTTCTGTGGTCTTTAAATTAGAACTAGACCAATGTTTTGAATAAATTTGTGTAGTCCTGACTCCTAACTCTGGTTAATAAAGCTGCGCTGTTTTAATAAAAGCAGGCAAAGGAAAATATGCAAAAAAAGGTGGTTGCTGGGTTGCCAAGGGCGACAACAGTGTGCTATGTTAGGTACCATGGTCTGAGTGCAGTTTACTGAGGGCAAGAGAAACTGCAACTCAGTTGTATAACGAATGGAAATAATACATATGCAAATGAAAAGAATGTGTTCGTCACCTCAGCCTGGAATGTCGGGCCCCATTCTCACCTTGGCATATGCTGTCATTCATTGTAATGGAGTCTGGTTGGGGTGTCAGGGTGATTCAGTGCGTTGCCCTGCTGTGTCTCACTTCCATGGTTGGGGGTTTGAATCCCACCTTTGCCCTTTTGTGTGGAGTTCGCATATTTCTCCTAAGTACTCTGGTTTTCTCCCACAGTTGAAGCACATGTGGTTAGCCTAACTGGGATCTCTGAATTGCCTATAGGGTGGTTCTGTGTGTGTATGGCTTGTGATGGACTTGCATCCCATCCACTGCCTGGGTAAGGCTCTGCAACCACAGATGAACTTCTCCATAGACTCAAATCATCAACCAATGCTTTCAGCAGCTATTCTTTTGTGCTCAAGATCGTCCACGCATCTCAAGGTGGGATAATTGCAATAATTAGACCAGGCCAGCCTACTGCCTGGTCATAAAATACACTTCTCCTACTAAGGTCCATATCGCCTGGCAAAGACAGTGGGTCATGCCTTGTTCCCCATCCAGCTTTTTCCAACACAGCTCCTCGGCCCAGTGTAGAATACCCATCTCCCCCAAATGAATGATGGGCATCCTAAGGGGTCATGATAGCTCTAGGAGGGAGAAGGGGGACTAGATGGGGAGGTCAAATGCAAGAAGCAGGGCCTCACAGCTGCCGCCATAGGCCCTGTCGTTAACTTTTACCCGCAGAAAGTTAAATGAGTTTAAAAGCCCTCATTTAGAGGAAAAAACAGTGCACTAAGCAGGGAGATGTCAGAAATGTCTGCTCCAGAATAATACTGCATCAATTTAGCGCAATTATACTTCAAGATTGTAAAAATGACATGAGCTTTTTGTCGGAGGGCCGAGCTGCCGCCCTATAAAACAGCATTATCAACGCATTGAAAATATTTACTGCACAAAAATCAAGTGCTCCTATATATTGGTCTTGACATCATTTATGTGTCTAAGCAAAAAGTTTGCAGTAAAGCTGTGCTCTTTTTAAGGGAAGTGGCTGAGTCGGGGAATGGGGGGGGTGCCAGTCAGGGTGGGGCGAGTTAAGACGGGGCACAGAGACTCGTTGATAGATACATCATTTCTTTAAGTACTTTCACACTGTCGGAATCGGGTAATCCTTCACGTGGGAGATTGTCACCGCACTCTTATTGTGCTGACGTGCCTCATCCTTCAGTGTTAATGCATTACCCATTAATAAGGTTAGTGCGCCTCTCCCTCAGCAGTCAAGGGGGTGAAATTGTTTAGTGTTCCCGTGATAAAGGCCCGCACCATCGTAAAAAACAGCAAGTCGCCGTGAAGACGGCTCAGGACGCGGTGATGACTGCCTTGCCTTTTTTCCCGCTCCTTTTGTCAAGCCCAAACTCAGTCATACTACATTAAACGCCGTCATGAAACGCATAATAAAAGTATTACTTCATCATCAATAACATAAGTTTATTGCCGCAAGCAATATGCCTATTCATTTAATGGTTTCTAACTATACGGGATTCATCAGATCAAAAATGACGCTCACATGTTTGGATGTGTTGTCTTCAGGTATTAATGGTATTATTTATTTATCTGGCTGACACAGAAAGCATTACCGAGCATTTAGTGGAGACATTTTTCAACTGGAACGCAAAGCAGAAGAATCAAGCAAAGGGAAAAGCGCAGGTCTAGGGAAATCAAAGCCACTTTGTAATCACTGAAAAATTATTTATTTTTGCAAATGCACCATTGCCGTTTATCCATATACTATTTTTAAGGAGCAGTGAATCATTTCTAATATGCAATTTATTTATTACTCATGATCCTGCACAGCCAGACAAACAGATCATGAGAGGAAAATTGTGGGGTACAGTGTGATCTTACCAAGAGGTCCCGTAATTCTGAAGTCTCAAATTTGGAATGTTCCCAGTGGTAAGCTGATAGAGTGAGATGTCAGGGGAGTGAGCATTGTGACACGGTGTGCCCCTCTATCTGCGTGACGGACCATGAGGTCGTCCTTGGCCAACCTCCCTACACCTGGTGGAGCAAGCTGAGGTTGACTTCTGTCCACATGTCCAGAAAGACTCTCTAGTTTCACCACTCTGGACTCACCATGGAAGCGGCACTCGGAAAAGCACCAAGAACAGTTTGTGTGCAGTGCTTTTTTATCCAAAAAATAATTCCAGTCTTCCCCTGAACAATTTATGTCATTATTCTCTGTTTGTATATTCTATATTTAGATGCTCTATACTGAAGCACTGCATGCTGTCTCTCTTCCAATTATCAACCATTTTGTTTAGTTTTTCCTTTGCCTTTCGCCTTTTTCATGCAATACTGCAGGTGTCACTGTACTGCATTACGGCCTTTTTTCCCATTTATGAATATAAGATGTATTGCTATTGCAAATAAATGTAATATGAATCTAATGACCAGTAATGAGCAACTGTTTTGCCATTACGGAGAGGGGCTGCTGCGATGCTAATACAGTGTTGTTTATGCTCTGGGGAGTACCCACTGACCAGGATTTAGATTAGGGCCTTAATGTCTCTGAAGCCTGGGGCTAAATTGAAATGTAAAACCCCAAACTAAACATAATTTAGTCCTATCGGTTTCCTTGATGTGGTCCTGTGTGCTGAAATGGGGGGCGAGAAGTTACTGAACTGTAATTTGCTTTGTTCCAGAGCAGCACGAGGCTAACACCACTCTGTGCGCGTGCTCGGAATGAAAGACACGCCGGCCGAACCAAGGTGTTCTCTCATTTTTTTTCTCTCTCTCGTTCTCCAGGTTTTCCTCCCTTCCACATTTACAGGTGATGAACGAAAGCTTTCCCCGATTTTAAAGGGGAGCACGGCAAACATTAGCGCCTCTGTCTCAGCGAATCGTTTGCGTTTTTAGGCATCTGAGCCCCATTGCTGATCAGTTGCTTTAAAAATTAAGCTTCAGAGGCTCTGTGACTTCACTTTACAGGGCCCAAACAATACCGAGGAAGCAGGTTATGTCGAGGATTGCCCATTTTTTATCTTGTGTGGTGAATCCAGAGGCGGTGAGGCTCAAGATATGGAATATGAGATTAATGTGATTATTTTAATTTCTTTTTTGCCCACTCTCCTGGTTTTATTTCTGGCTTTCATTTGATACTTCCAAATTGTTATTTGGCAAATTGTTTCCTAATGTTCTGGCCTAAAGGTATGGAAGACTTATTGTATAGCTGCAGCAGTTCTGCTCCCTTTGCCCAGCAGACTCAGAGTCTTACAGGGTTAAAGAAGAATTTCCACCAAAATTCAGTAATTTTATAAAAGCAGTTTTGTGTTTAGTTTCCTGGCATGGGGGGCGCCTCATACTTCCAGGGTACACTTTGGGTGTATGTGGGGTTTGCAGTTCTCCCAATGTCACATGTTTTTTTTTTTCTTTTTTCACAGAAAGACACACTGGTCTAAACCACCCGTAGTGTGTTTGTGTGCCCTGCAATGGACCAGCATCCCATTGCCTTGTGCCCGATGCTTCCTGTGATAGATTCCAGGTGACCCTTCTTGGAATAAATGATGGAAGGATGGAGAGATGGAATCCCTTTTGAATTTCCTTTAGTTTCTGGCATTTCCACTTCATGGTCTTTTGATGCATTCTTTTTCCAGCGCTGGGGAACCTTGCAGACGGCTGCACTCGTATCACTGGGCCCTGGCTTCCCCGCCAAGGTGGGTGTCACATGTGGGAAGAATTGCTTTGCTTTGCTTGGATGGACAGAACGAGCCCCCCAGATGCCCCTGGCGACTTCGGCGGAAGGCGTTCGCGAACCGTGGCCCGCGGCATCACTCTCGCACCCGTGACGCCAGCCAACAGGTGCCCGCCAGGTCCTCCGTGTCGCTCGGGGATTGACGTTTTCATTCCCCCGCACACAGCAAGCGAGATGACGGCCTGCCCCCCCGCCTCTGAACGGCTGTCACCGTGTGCGGCTGGACATTTACATGCTCCGAAGACCAGCTGCGGTTTCATCGCACCGTGGAATTTACACAGAATTTCACTAGTGTTTTTATACTGATATCAGCCAAGTAACACTGTCCCCACACTACATTTTGCACTGACAAGCAACAGCTGCCAAACACACACTCTCAGTCACACCGCATGCTTCGTGTGCCATGTGACCTTGGCTATCAAAGACTAGCTGTTATAGTAAAATTTATTTATTTTTTTTACTTTTTCATTTCTTTTACTAAACTCGAGCAACCCATTTCATTTTAATCCTGTAATAAACCTGGAATATGCCACGAGGGACCAAAAAAAAAAAAAACAGAAGGCTGAATTGCATATTCCGAAACAGCATCGTAGAAAAAAAGAATCGAATGAACGGAGAGAGAAGACAAAGAAAATCAATTTAGCATTGAAAAGTATCAAGAAGGCAGTGGGTTAACACTGGTTCAGCTCTCTCCTCTCTTCCTTGTTAAAGCCAATATGAAATAAAGCAATTGTCCTGTGCAAATGTGCTGTTCTGTGAGTCTTTCATTATACTACTATGGTGACCTTGGCTGGTTCATCTTACGGAGCTGAAAGACAGGAGGACGGGGGAAAAAGTAGTTTTCGCTTCGGTATGTCACGGCTAACTTTCACCATGCACTGGTCCCTCCGCGTGTTTGTTTTTCAGAGACGCACGTCGCACGTTAAATGGAACTAACCGTGTTGGGCCGGGAGTGTACGGCGCCATAATTGGCTTGGTGCGGGAGAAAACTCGAACGGACGGCTGCCGAGCACAGGACTAACCGTAGGAAGACACTGCATGCGGTCGACAGCATTAGCACCCGGTCGTGTGCGCCTGATTTAACGTTAAGTCACTATCCCTCCAATTTGGTATTAGCTGAGCGGGGGGCAGGGTGGATAAAACCCCTTTTATCCAGGTCAGTCCCCAGAGAGATGTCCATGGCATGGATGCCGACTGTTTGTGGGCCCGTACCTCATGGATTCAAGCGGGACCACTCAGTGTGAATCTAATCATGGAAAAATTTAGGCCGCCGGACTGGATCTGCACCTCGGCTGCACCATACGACAAATCGTTTACAAGTAACGGCGCAAATCAGAGCTCTGCGTGTTTGCCCCAGAATGAGTAAACAAGTGTGATCAATGAAGATGATATTAGCCACCTGGGCGCTAGCCAACTGGTTTACTATAGCTACAGGAGTATTTTTAGCCAGCGGAATGGGAATTTTTAACACTGATCAGTTTGTTCTTATGTTGTTGTTGTATCAGGGTCCTTCTTGGCTCTGCATAAAAAGAAAAAGAATTAATAAATCAGGACAGAAGCTGGCAAGCATCTCCTTTATTATGCAGGATCATCGATTCTACTATAGAAGCCAATTGTGACTTTCTCACAATCAGGGTGTAGAGTACACAGTCATGTCTTTCTTCAGGTGTTTACTGTGGGTGCTGTCATTAATTATTTGACCTGTAACACTTCGTTGCAGTTTGGTGCCCTGTGGAATACTGTTTCTTCTTATTTATGTTATATATATATATATCTCCATTTTTCTATCCTTTGTTACAATAAAAAACAGCTGTGGTCATAGTGGCTGGTAGGCATTCTTAAGCATTCTTTTCATATTACAGGGTGATATGTTAAACTTTTTCTCAGATTATAAATTAATTTAATTGAAATGTATTT
This sequence comes from Mormyrops attenuatus, assembly GCA_026777985.1. Taxonomy (NCBI): domain Eukaryota; kingdom Metazoa; phylum Chordata; class Actinopteri; order Osteoglossiformes; family Mormyridae; genus Mormyrops; species Mormyrops attenuatus. The sequence continues at coordinate 7,981,262 of JAODKC010000064.1, forward strand.
ACTGTTTAGTTTGCAAGTGGACATGTGTAGTATTAATTTAGATTGTTGTTATTAACAGTTTCATCTGCTAGTTATCTGGTACCTTCCACGGTCACTTGTATGGAACCTGGAGCCCAATTCAGGAAGCACAGGTCACAAGGCAGGGGCCACCCTAAATGGGGTGCCAGTCCATCAGAGGACAAACACACACACACACATACACACACACGCACAGACACATTTGTATTCATATCTTTGTGGGGACTCTGCATTGATTTGTATGGGGAAAAACCCTAATCCCAACAATGACAACCTTAACCATAATTAACCAAATAAAAAACTTTTGACATTTAAATTTTTTTGATTACAGTCACAGATTTTTATAAAACTGAGTTCCGCCCTGTGGGGACCGAAAAAATGGTCTGCATAACATCAAAATAACAGGTTTTTATCACAATGTGAGGGCATTTGGTCACACACACACACACACACACACACACACGCACACACACAGCCAGGAGCAGGAATCTAACTATGGAACACTATGGTTTTTCCCCTCCGAAAGGGGAGGCTACCATGCTAACCACTTTAGCCACCATGCCACCCATATGCTAAAATATTCCATTCTAAATTATTACACAGCAGCCCTTTTCATTTCAAATACCCTATCATTAACAATAGAAATACTGTTATAAAGCATTTCAGCTGCCCTGTGTAAGTCTCCAGTGCCTTGCCTTGACTCTGTAGCTGAGAATGCTAACTTCCTATGCTAGTTGGCTAAGCCTGACACGCAGCTCCCTTCACAAAGCACAGCTGTCTACTATTTGTGAATGGCCCTGTGTCACGGCACCTGACCGGCAGTGCCCAGTTACTCTGACCTGCTTTGTTAAGGGACAATAAAAAAGAGATAGAATTTCAGGGTGGGGATGTACCTCCATTTTTTATGCATCCATCTTTTTCTCTCTGCCCTACAGGTCGGGGCCCGTGTGCAAGTATGTCAGTGAGATTTTTCGTCTGTGACAGCAAACCTGTCTTACCCTAAGTTCTTATATAAAAAGCAGTATTGGGGGGGGACCCAGACAGCTACATATATGTAGAGGCCATAGAGAAAGATGGGAATTTATGCCTGCCAGTTCATGGCAGCCC
>JAODKC010000064.1:8008831-8024920 GCA_026777985.1 Mormyrops attenuatus
GCCCCGCCCCTCCCCCCCCGCGGCCCCCCCCCCCCCCCCCCCCCCCCCCCCCCCGGCGGCCCCGCGGGGCCGCCCCGGCCCGTGCCGGGCGAAGGACGGAGAAAGAGAGGGAGCACAATGGGAAAAACTGCCCCCGCAAATTAGTCAACCTCTCCTTTGAATAGTCAGACAAGATTGCGCCAGTTTCTGCAGAAATAGCTATTAGTTGTTTTCTCCAGGGATGAAAATCTCCATCTTCCTCTCTCCGGCTTTCGCTCCTTCCCTAATTTCAGGCAATTTGAACTCCATTTGCCCAACCCACCGACTGCTCAAATAGCAGATGCGTTTGATTTTATTTGGAATATATATCCATGAATAATGAAAGAGAACAATAAAGCGTGACTGGGGCCCCCGCAGGCCTGCTGGCTCCGGGGGGAGATGAATGTGTAGGTAAAGACCAGCACAAGGTGTCTCCACTTACGCTCATTGAGGGACAGCGAGAGATGGAGAAATTACACGGAGCCGACTCTGGCTCTGAATGAATCATCACACAGACAAATTGAAACATGTCGCTTCAAAGGGTCTCCATTTCGTCATTGAGTCTTTTTATTCCATTAAAAGTGTAATCGGGTAGCGGTTGCTGTCTCAAGTCGGCTGCGTCTCGCCACCACCCGTAATGGCCTGTGACCCTCGTCTACACATCACCATCACCCGTGTGGGTGTCGCAAGGCAGAGATTGCCACCCGGTGCATCTGTGTATGTTCAGGTGTGCCCGCGCGCGCAGACGCTTTTGTCGGACAGCCATTCTCATAAATGCACAAATGTGATTCGCCAGGTATCTGTGTGGTTAAACATGGCCACCGGCATCTTTTTCTTCCCCCGTAGCATCTTGACAGAAAATCCCTTCTATGGAAGTCTGGCGCGTTCCGCGATCGCCCGGCAACCGCAGAATAAACCTCTGACTGTAAAATGTTTGCGGGAGCCGAGAGGATTCTTGTGTGGAGGAGTCGATGGTGAAGCAGCAATGTAAATGATCCAGACGATTATACAAGGTTGCCATAGTGATAGATGACAAGGATGTGATGATTAAATGCGAGGCTTTTCTGATATGTGTTAAGATCCATCCTCGCTCTGTGAAACTGTGCTTGAAGATGGCACAGCTGCAGGCTGCCTGTGTATCGGGTCCACATGTGGAGTGTGGCTGCCCTCTGCTGGAGAATGTGTCAAATTAGCCTTAGATATTCAAATGATATTTAAACGGTAATTAGTCTGGCCCATCCTGGCTAATCTGATGTCCGGTCCTGGTTCTCATCCTAAAGGACCGATTCATGTGCGGGCTTTCATCCCAGCTGATGTTGTTAGCCACGAATCAAACAAATGAATACCTCATTTAAGGGATATAGTGTTCATTAATAGTACTGAGGTTGTTAAACGTTTAACCCAGCCTGGTGCAGAATGTGTGTGGTGTTGTGACAGTTCCACTAGGGGGAGCACTGAGGTTTGACGTCAGCAAAGGTTTAGTATTCTGCGAGTCCAGCCCATTTAAGTCATATGCTTTTGTCATGATTCACGACCCCCTGAATCATGAAGAAGATAACCACCTCCCTCCACCCCAACAAGGTCTCTCTGGCTGTTTATAAGACTCTCCGGGGCCCCTCTAAGTTTCACTTGATGGAGTCCATATGAATGTCAAGGATGTTTATTTCACATAAACGGCATCTTGGATTCACAGGGCAGTAAAAGACCGAGAGAAGCTTATATGTGGCTCCTAAGTGTATTACAAAGCCATCAACAGATTGAGCGAACAAGAAGTGCCCTTGTGTTGTATAAAAATCATTTGTCTGGACTGAATATGGGCGCATGAAGGGCCTTTTTCACTGCTGCCAGAGTGCTCATTGGGTGTAACTGCCTAGTTTAAAGGCAGTAGGAGCTGCCAATGCTATATTAGGGCATAAAAAACTCATTGTGCCCCATAAAAGTAAATTAAATACAAACAAAAAAAGTGTATGTACAGATCTCAATACACAAGCAATAAATGGCCACGCAGATTTAATTTACCAGGTGACTTTTTTGTATAAAAAATTTAAAGTATGATTCCTGCAACCCTGCCTAGGATAAGCAGGTGTAGAAGATGGATGGATGGATGGATGGATGGATAGATGGATGAAAAGTATGATTTGCCATATACTTCAATTTTTTAAATAAATTTTTTGGTTTGCTACCAAAGATATTTCTATTTATTTTTGGATATCCTTATCTTCATTTGGGACAGTTTGGTGCCTTGATTGTTAGCATGTTTGCATGCTCTTCCCACCATTCAAAGTGGTTTTGATGAATAGATGTCTCACAATTGTAAATAATCTGTGATTCTGTGCACTGCTGGTGCAGGGTTCAGGGTGGCCTCGTCTCGTACTCCCTGCTTCCCGGGATACGCTTCATTCCAACCTTGACCCTCTACTGGCTAAACAGCTTTAGACATGGAGAGATGGATGCATAGATAGATAGTCAGTCTTCTTTACTGATCTAATGCGATGGGCAACCCCTGCAGACAGGTTGAGACTCAGCAAGACAGATTGCGATGAGGTGAAAAAAAATCACATTTAACCAAGTTGCTCAGCCTTTGTATCCATAGTAATTTGCACTTTTTAGCCATTTGTACAGTGGGAAGTTTGACTGGAGCAATTCAGGTTAAGCATCTTACTCAAGGGTGCTACAGTAGGACCCCTCTTGGGATGAGAGCAGGCGAAATTTGGGTTTCATTATGCATTGCACTTCCCACTTAACTGTTACGCTACCTACTACAGCAGGTGACTAATGGAATGATCACGGGCATCTGCATGCAGAAATTCATAGGCAAGTCCTGAGCCGTTTATCACGTCAGCGTAGAGCTTCGCCTGATTATACAGCGGAACCCATAAGAATAGCGGCCGACGCGTGAAATCCTTGCAGCCGTTCGGCTTGGTTTCTCATGCTCAACCCAACCTTCTGTTGGAAGAACGTCTCTCGAAGACGATTGGGTAGGTGTCTGGCATGCTCCGCCCTCTTGCAAAGGACCCTACATCATCAGTGTCATCCAACGACTACCTTACTATGCTTCTCTATCTTCCGTAGGTCCCAGATACTTCGTCAGGATCCACCTGCTTTAATCAGGCCCCTGTACTGCAGTAGATTACTGCTTTACCATATCTTTACATGCACACTCCACCTTCTGTAGAAGGTCCTGCTCACCTCCATAGACCCCACCCTTTTCAGTGTGCTTCTCCTGTTTACCTGGGCCATCATGCTGCACCCTAGATCACTGCCGGCTGTAGGCAGCCAGAGATGGGGGGGGGGGGGGATCAGCATGCTTTGATAGGTCGTCAGGATTTATTAGCCGGACGTGTTGCCCGTTTGGCACGCGAAGCCGGTGCAGTCAGCCTGCATTTGTGCGCGAGATTATAATTAATAAACGAGCATGTCAATCACACTTTAATAACAATAATTTAGCATTTAGGGGGCAGGCTCCGGCTACTGGCATCTGTGTGCATGATGTGAAATATTGGGCCATTAATAAGCAGCCGTCCTGCATGATGGCTGGCTGTTTGCCACATCTTAATGCCGCCAGCTGATGGAAGTGAGGGCGGATGGAGGGGGCCACTGAAGCAGGCCCGCACCTCTCCGCCAGGCCTCCCCGAGGGAAAAAAAAACACGGGGTGTAGATCGACAGGCGTATTTCCCTGTTGATGACAGTCGACCATGTCGCTGCGGCCCCCTCTCTACCGCCGCTCAGACGCGTCCAGCTAATTGCAATCAAAACAACAAACAGCATATGTGGAAGCCCCAGAGGCCAGGGCTAGGGCCCCCTGCAGGCCCTCAAACATGGAGTGATAGTTGACAAATGAAGGCTTGATTGGCTGCATAAATTACCTCCCAGAGACGGTCTGGCACACCAGCCGGAACAATCAAAAGTAAGTGAAGAGTGGCACGCTTGTGTGGCTCGGCGGAACTCAGATCCTTCCAGCAGGGGGAGTCCTTTACAACGCTAGATTATGAGTTTGATGTTGGTGCGTCTGTGTGCCAAGAGAGGTGTCTGACGGGAATATATTTAGTGTCGTTTGTCATAGCGTCAGTCTGAACACTTTGTCCAAATGCCTTCAGCGAGGCTTTGCATGGATAAAAGCAGAACACCAGGGGTGATTATCTAATGATGTTAAGATCTTCATCTAATCAGCCGGCACGCAGTATTTGTGTGAGTGTAACGGCTTTGATCTTATTCCTGCAACCCTTCCCCTCTCTTTCTGCAACTGCAAGCCCAACTGGGGGGGGGGTGGGGTAGAAGGGTTCCCGAAGGAAAATGTCCCTGCTCCCTTTGTCAAGTATGTGTCTGTCCGGTGAAACACGCTCCCTCAAATCATAGGGGCGAGCTAATCTTTAACCTTGCTCGCTCGTTTGTTTTCTTGAAAAACAAGGAGTTTATTTAGCGTGGCTCCCGTGGGGAAATGATTAATACCAAAGTGGAATGTGATGGCATGCGGAGTCCCTCCCCTTCGGCCTGGGCAGAATCGCGCAGGGTAGTAAGACTCAGTATCCTGGTCTCCAGACAAAGTCCGGTCTCAGCAAAAATGCTCCTTTTAGGATCCTTTCCCATCCTGCACTGCTGCTTCTTTGTTACTAGATCCCTGTAGGTAGACATGTGGCAAACAAATGCTCATTCTGGTAAGTAGGCAGCAGTCTCAGTGGGTTCTATTTTTGTCTCACACGTCTAGGACTGGCTGTTTGAATCCTGCCCCCGGCTCTGCATGTGTGAAGTTGGCATGTTCTTGCTTTGTTCGCGTGGGCTTTGTTCCGGGGGACTCTGCTTTCCTCCCACCTACCACGCAGTAGTATGTCCTTGCCATGGTCGGCCCCCGTGATGCCCTGATCCATAGCGTTCCCCAGCCTGTGCCCTGTGCATCCTGGGATAAGCGTCAGGGGACCCTGCTTGGGGTAGGAATTTGGAAAATGGATGGATGGAATAGTTTTAGAGCCATCTTCTGTTAAATAGCCTTGTTTGGTCCGGTTCAGACAGGCGGGAGTGTTATTCAAGCCCTTCTGCATGATGCAGTGTTCACATGTCAGAGTGTTGTGCACCAGTTATGTATCAGATTGTTAGATTACTGGTTTCCCCTTTGAGGACTGATGCATTTATTTGATTTTCTTCCTGTCTGATTTGGGAGGCAGTGTGTGGCTCAGTGGATTCTGACTCAGGGCCCATGATCAGTGTATATCCTGAGGTTGATCCTGTGATGTCACAGTTGGGCCCCTGATCAAGGCCCTTCACCCCAGTTGCTCCAGGGACTCTATGACCCTGCTTTCTTAATTGTCAGCTGAATTAGCAATATGAAAAGTATTTAAATATAAATTATAGAAAATCCCCTGCATGCAAAAGATCAGTTCTCTTTAATAAGTATATTTTCAACTGTACACCTTTTAATAATACAGAGTTCTCCTGTTTCTTCTTACTCGTCTTTTTATGATGATGTGACTGCGCTTGGTTTAACTCCAGAACGATCTGTATGCAATTAAAGGTCATTGTAACGACACAAAATCAGATAAACAGCCATACCAATTAACTTAGCATAAATTGATTTGCCAAACGCATAGTTGGTGTTGCTTTCATTGCATTTCAGATCAATTTCAATTAGTCTGATTGAGTTCCACTCTCCAGAGCTGCTCTTTCACTATCAAGGGCTGCAAGTGTTGCCATTTAACGCTGAATTAATGCATTTGAACGTGCCGAGCCGGGAATGTCGCGCAGTGCCACAGTAAGGTAGCGTGAGATGCGCAGGGGGCTCTACACAGAGTACTGTGGAAATGAAATACAGCAGTAAACATAGAGTACGCAAAGTATTATTTTTGCAAGTTTTTAATAAACAATATAGTAATGATGGTCAGTAGTTAAATTCAAATTATTAGAACAGACTCGACAGTCAGTAGCTAATAATAATTTTAATTAAAAGCTGGTTTGAATTCTGATGGATGGTCAGAACTGGCTTGAATTATATCTAAATATATCTATACATAAATGTGTTACAGCTTATACTGTGATGTAAACACTGATGTTCTTTACCATTTATTCAAATGAATTGGCCAGATTTTCAAACAGCAAATTTCACATAAGGTTTTCAGTAGCATTTTTTTAAATTTATTTTAATTATTTTAATTGTATTTAATTTTTTTTATATTTAGTTTGTCAACTTCCATAGTAACGACAGTTCAGAGATTAGAAAATTCAGCAAAGATGAAATTGGATACCAGCGTGCAGTTTTTGGGACTAATACACGAACCGCCAGCAGATGGCAATAAAGAATCACAGTGGGTTGTTTATCGGTAGGGTTGATTTCTGCTCACAAAGAGTTAATGTCAAAATAGTTTTGAATCTTTGTTCACTTGCTGTGAGTTTATTTCTGTAAATCTTATTATGAAGGTATACAATAGCTCACATCTAATAACTATTTTGATTAATTGTGACTAATATCGTATAAATAAATGTTGATGAGTATATTAAAGAAGACGCTTCCGTTGCTGTCCTTGGTCCTGAAGCTGCCCATCCTCATAACACCTGAGCTGGACTGATCATTGTCTCATTACACTGCAGCCGGAGTGAATGCCGCAATTAAAGGAGGAATTAACTGCGACTAACGGGAGCAGATCTGCAGCTCTGCAGCCAGTGCGTATCATGACCTTGGCTTTGCAGATGTGAAGGGTACAGCAGCATGGTGCAGCGGCACAGAGACGCCATCAGTGGTTTGCATCCTGCAGAAAATTTTGATACTGTGTCTTATTTAATAAGCTGTAAGAATGAGGGGATTACAGACATAAGCTGAAAGAAGCCTGGGTTTGAGCTCCACCTGAAAGCGATTCACAAATAATAACATTAATTTTGGATCAGGATGGTCTGTATACTAGAGCTTATTTAAAACATACTTAGAGTCACTGCTTATCAATAAAAGGTCATGAACATTTACTTTAAATAACTGACTATACACGCAGGGATTTTGTTTAAACCGTTGTCCTAATGTTGGTCGCCTCATTGCCAGTTGGCTGACAGCAGGGTCAAGCAAGGGATCTTACAAGCAAAGTTGAAATGAGTGAAGGGGCCCCTGGTCTCCAGGTTGCCGCCTGTGCTTTGTTTTGACCTGCATGTGGCCCTGTATTGCCGGCTGCTTCTGTACGCTCGCTGCTCCGTGTGAAGTCCGGGCGCCATGGAGGGAGGTGATAAAAAAACAATGAGTCTTCAGTTTTTAGGCTGAAAGAAGTTGTGAGACTGGAAAAATGACAGGATTCTTTCTGCATATTTTAAACCGAAGCTGTCTTCTGTAGGGCTGTTTCACAACACCCACCCCCCCCCATCCCCACCCCCCTGAACCATCACGGGACGAGATTTTCCTGAGATTGGCGTCTGACAGCGACATCATTTCCTTTTTTTCTTCTTTTCTTCACTGATGGAAGCTGGCTACTATTAAATGGTTGCCGCAGAAGAATTCACCTTGGCAAGGGTTCAGTGGAAATTTCACGTTAGCAACTTTGATCTGTAGTTTAGAGATAAGACACCTAAATATTAAAAGCAGGTAGACCTATTAAAGGATGTGTGCTCCTGTGTGTGTTTTATGTTGACCCACTTAAACAGGCTTGATGAACAGTAAGTTAATAAGACAAACAATACACCTATGTAGGGTAGGTGGCAGTAGTGAGAAGCGGGACAGAGTGGACAGTTTCCGTAAGACCTTCATTGACAGTCTCATTTCCTCTCCTGTCTATTCATCTTTTATAGTGGTCTGCATGTCAGTACAAATCTGTCCTGTAATCTTGTTTCCATCACACCGTCATAATTAACAAAGGATTCATTGCACACAAACGAGCTGAATTTCCATATCTCCATTAGTGGTGCTTATTTCCACCACCTGCAGTTATGTTCATGCCTGGGTGTTTAAGCATTTGTCATTCACAGAGCATGAAATGCAAAATGCTGATTTCCGCTTCTCATATTACAATAAAAAATTAATGTATTGCATGTATAGTGTGTTTTTAACTTACATTGATTGGTTTTGACCCAGAGGATGTTTTCAGTTAAATTAACTAACTTGCTTAGAAATTAATAAGTAAAATTATTAATGCGATACTAATGCGTAAATTCACCTTCCTTGCTCCAGACATTCTGGAAACTGAATCATGAGTTTCTAATGAGTTTCTAATATAGATTTGCCAGGGGCTTTATGTTACAGTCATTGGACATTTTGTATCACTGCCTGATGTTGCAACGTTTATCATGTTGTTACAAGGCTGTAAAATTTATATTAAAAATATACTCAAGGATCTAGTTAAATTTATTGGATTTTATGTCATCCGCTCTATCAGGGCACATGCATCCATCAACCAGTAGGGGGTAGTATTTACCAATGTACGACAGCCAGCAACGAACAACTGATTCCTCACTTTCATTGGCTGAAGTGATAGTTTGAGGTGGCAGAATTTCCTAAGACCCAGACTTAATTAACCAGTCTTAGACTTTAAATGTATCTGAGAATCCTGGCATGAATTCCATCTTAATTTTAAGTGTTTTCAATTATAAGACAATATAATTGTCAGGAATGTACTCCAGCTAGCTAGACAAAGGGACCCAACAGATGTCATAGCAAATGCTTCTGTCTAAATATTGTGATTCATTGCAATATTGGTCTTTGACTTATTGCAAAAGGGCACACGGAGCATTTTTAAAATGATACTTTTCTCAGCTGTCCTTGAGAAAAGGACTCGCATACCAGATCAAATAAAATGGGGGAAATGGGTCCCCTTACTTTATTTTTATAGTGTGCTATAAAATAATGTATGATTAAATATTGAAACAGTGTTGTTCTCTGTAGATAATGTCGTGCATTTCAAGTCAAAGAGTCACTGTTTACGCTTTAGCAGTTAGTCCTTGTGTAGACCAAGAATGATGCATAAGTATAGTAAAAATCATTTATAATAAGATTAAACTGTATAATTTTTCATGAGGAAAATAATAAGACTCCCCTAAACTAAAACGAGATGTCGGCACACCGTGTACTGCTTAGAGAACAGGGCACTTTGCTAGAATGAATTAAATCATAATTAAAAACCATTAGACTGTAATTACCTTGTTGCCTTGTTCTTTTGTGGTCTATGATGTATTAACATATATTTGTAATTCAGCAGCAGTTGCTTCTGTGACTTTCAGCAGTTAATTCTTATTTATTTTGCAATCCCAATTGATCGATTAGTCATTGGCTAATTTTATTAGGCTTTTGTTAAGGTTGATGTCACACTTTTCTTTTATAATTATGGCTTGATTTTGGGTACTGATCTCTACGGTGTCTGCCTCAGTAAGTTGGAGAGCTTGTCTGTGCACCATCCTAGGACCAGTTGACCTCTGTGATCTGTGTCGTTCCAGATGACTTGTTCTCACGTGAACCAGCATGGTGACCTTTGAGGGAATAGCCATGTAGAAAGGATAGTGGTGTCTGCAGCCTTAAAAAGGAAAATGGCAGAAGACTGCATTAAATTAAAGAGCACTGTCGGTCAGTTTTCTAAGTAACAGGAAGATGAGAGAGGGAAAGAGGATTAATGATGAAGAATGGTGCTTTGAACTGGAATTAATTAATTCATTCATTCATTCGTTCATTCTCGCATTCATTCATTCATTCATTAGTTTATTCATTCTTCTTATATACCAATGCATCACAGAAACTGGAATTTATTTTCAGGGAACTTATGAGGAATGAAAATGCTGGCTGATTCTGACCAGAGACATGGGCAGCGCTGGATTGGTGGGGGGTGTTTGGAGTCGATGTGGGGGCACTGGGGGGTGAAGGCTGAAGTGGCTTGGAAACAGAGGGTGAGCTGTAGGACGTCATGAAATCCCACCCCGTCGGTGATGGAACCTGGTATGTGTGTGTCAGTGTCCGTGTTGCTGCAGTTTGTCGATCTGCCTCAGGGTGCTTCGCTGCACGCTGGGTACCTTAAACATGCTGATGGACGGGGTGGTGGACCAGGGTTAACGGTGATCTTCAGGTATCGCCAATTTCATCCATACATTCATGGAGGGAATCTGGAGCCTGAACTTCTGGCCTGTAGCAGGGCTGGAGATGCATTTCCAAAAGAATAGGTCAGTTACAGAAGAGGGGACAGGGAGCTTCCTGGGACAGACTGCAGTCCCTGGTCTTTTCCAGCGCAATTAGAAAGCACCGCTGCATCATGGGAAATCTCTCTGCCACAGGCAGCACTGCTCAGTCGCTAACTGAATAATTAGCGTAAAGGGTTTGTTCACGAAATACACGGGGTCATTTGTAAGAGTTAGCACTCCGCTGGCGACAATTAAAGCCTTGTTTCAGTGATGTAACATTTGTAGGGGTCGGGAAGGTGCCCACACGGGTGCTAATGTCAGCGTTGTTGGTGTGGGGCTGTTGATCCACATGCTACCGGTCATTACAGCACCCATACATGTTCCCTTCTGAAACACGACCTCAGGGGTATTAACTTTGTGAGCCTTTGGCTTCAGGGCCTGAAAAATTATGTCATTTGGTTATTAGAGCAAGACCCCAATGCTCACAAAGATCTCTGTCCTGATCCCATTGGTACTTTTCTTAAAAACTTCTGCACTTATGTAGTTATGTTTGGCACAAGCAGATCCTGGCACTCGGTCGGTGCCAGGCAGGAAGCCAGTGAACCCAGCGAGGTCTTACAGCAATGGGTCACTCCAGAACCATTGGATTTCGCCGGAGGTAGCAGGTCTGGTAATTAGTCGCTCACTGAAGCAACTGCAGCAGTGTGAGTGCACAGCCTGGAGGAGCTTTTCAGGAAACGTCCATGTTGGATGGTTCGTTTTCGATTTGCGTTCCTGTCAGAGACACAAAGTATTTGGCTCTTAGTGAAGGTGAGAGAGGTTAGAGAAGCAGGGAATGCTGGGCTTCAATGAACAACACTGACCTTTTTAAATCTTACACAGGTCATCAGATACACAGTCATCTCTCTTCTTTTACCATTTGTGATTCATTCTATTTTGTTTCACTAAAGCATATGAAACGTAGTGGGTTCTTAAGTATGACTCGGTATGATATTTAAGGGTCATGAGTATGACTCAATGTGATACTTAAGGGTGTTGAGTATGAATCGGTGTGATACTTAGGGGTCTTGAGTATGATTCGGTGAGTTAGGCCTCTGGCTGTCATCAGAAGGTTGATGGTTTCAGCCTTGGCAAAATCATTTAGTCTCCTTTGGGGTCTTGAGCAAGGTCCATAAGCCCTCCCCCAAATGCAAATAATGGGTCATTTCATATTTGTAGTTACAATCTGATTATTAGACACCTTTATCCAAAGTGATATTCATTTGGAAACCGGGCATTCTCTGGAGCAGTTGGAAGTTGAGGGCCTTGTTTAGGGACCTCTGCTGACTGTAGTATTTGAACTGGCGACCAGAGGTGGAAAGCTCAGGTCCAGAAAGTACAAATCCAGACCAAGGTTTTGTTTCGACCATGCAATTGAGCACTCCGTGACTGGGACTCTTTATACTCAACTGATTAGTTGAAACAAAACTTTGGTCTGGATTTGTACTTTCTGGGCCCGAACTTTCCACCTCTACTGGCGGCCCTCCGAGCACAGGCAAAGCAAGCTAACCTGCCAGGCCGCACACCACCCCAAGCCTCAATTAATGTATAACTGAGGATGGGGTACAACTGTAATAAAATGAGCTGCACTCATATGGGTGGGAAGGGATAAATGGGCAGACATTACACAAGTGGGGATGAGTTTTAGTGCCTTAGAGAAATATGCAGAGAAGGTGAGAACTTCAGAGAACTTCATGTTCTCCTTTTGGGACTGGGGGGGGGGTTCCTCATTCACCATAAATATTATATATAAGGCTCATACGTATGCATGAGACAGGAAAGCAAATATACATAAATATACACACCCATCAGGCAGATATTCCCAGTCCTCAGGCTCCCCCCCCATGTATTTGTCTGTCTGATCAGGTTACAGAAGACATCCGTGGCGCTGGTGTGCTAGGGGCCCTCGCATGTAGACTCGCATTAACGTCTCTGACATGAGCGGTGCATGTGCACCAGTGCAGCTCCTGCTCCACGCCTGCAATGGAAAGCGGTTGGCCGGCTTACAGGGGGTGAAACGAGCAAAAAGAGCAGAGAGTGTACGGACCTGATGAGGCGAATCCTACTGGCTGTCTGCAGACACACAACAAAAAATTGGAGAAAGAGAGTCCAACTATATATAAGTCATATATGTATATATAGATCAGCTCAGTGTGGAGCACTGTTGCGTCACACCTCCAGATATGGGGTTTAAATCCTGTTTTCACTGTGTGTGTGCATGTGTGTGTGTGTGGGGGGGGGTTATATATATATATTACAAGACTTCACACACACACACACACACACACACACGTCAAAAGTCTTATATTTTGTTTGGTTAATGTTAGAGTTATGCCCATAGAAATGAATGGATGATCCCCACAAAGATATGAATGCAAATGTGTGTGTGTGTGTGTCCACTGATGGACTGGCATCCTGTCCAGGGTGTATCCCAGCCTTGTGCCCTACGCTGCCTGGGAAATGCTCCAAGCAACAGTGACCAGAATACATCATTGGGAAACGTATATAAATGAGTGTGTGTGTGTGTGTGTGTGTGTGTGTGTGTATACTGATGTGTACCAGCACAATAAATACAAAACCTTTTCGGGGATTATTTTCAAATTTAGCCTTCTTTTAATACTTTTAAATAAGTCATTTAGGGTGCTAATAATAGCATAGATTTTTCTAGATGGCCCCGTTAGTCCAATCAGACTCAGTTGGTCTCAGTAAGGCCAGCTTGGCTTCATTAACTGAGGTGTTCCAGGGCCATGACAAGACTGCTTGCCGATCAGTCGCCATGGCAACACACTAAAGCCACGCCCCCACGTGTAGTGACACAGATAGCAGAGGATTGGAGTGTCATGGCTTCAGTCTGATTTTTTCGCTCTAGAACGGAACCATTTTGTCATTCCAGGCCGGCATGCGCTCAGGTAAGCCGTGCATGGGTTGTTCAGTTACAGAAGACGAACACAAACTGTATCCCTAAGGCTACAGGATCATATGTAGAAGATACATACAGCTATATGAAGGGATTGTGTTTATCTGTCGTGCAGGCTTCTCTGTTTAGTGGTTATTTGCTTCTCCTGGCTGCAAAAACGTCATTCTGTTGGTGTGACTGTCAGTGCCCTCTCGGCAGGCCACTGCTTGACATGGACCGACACGGCTGTCTGACATGGGTGGCCCGCTACCAGGAAACGCATGTGTCTGTACGGCTTCCAAGAAGGCAATGGCAGGCATCCTGACTGCCTCAGGGCCGTGGCCTGAGGCCCAGCTTTGTACCCCCACACCCCCAGCCCCATGTGCTAACCCTAGTGTCTAGTTACAGGCCAAAGCCACATGTTCTTTCATGTTCTGGAGACCTCGTTGGCTGCCACGCGACTCACTGCGGGTCGTAGCGTGTTCGTGTTTTTAGCATCTGTATCCCGTATAATCCGCTATGCAGACTGTTGGGATTTGGCTGTAGGAGTCTGGATCTACACAGTCACTTGTGAGTGCCACTCAAAGAAGACTTTTCTGCTTCTCTTTGAAGGAGTGGGAAGCTCTCTGGAATTTGCTTAATCACCACGCACATCTCTTAGTTGCTGAGTCATGAAAGCGACTTCTGGGGATGGAGGGGAAGTGGGGACACAGATCTGGTTCGTCAGGGGCTGGCGGAACAAAGACTGCAGCAGCTGAGGCACGATGGCACGATGACAGCATGATTTTCTCCAGGTCTGTACGCACAGGGAGATGTGTTTGCAAGAAATAACATCATATGAAAGTTGTAGAAAAAATATTTTCAGCAAGGCTGGAGCTGGGGCCAAAAGCCAGGCAAGTAGTCAGTGGCAAAATAAACTACGGTCCAGTAATCGGTGTGTAAATAAACCGGGGCCCACTGTGTGATGTCACAGGTATGTGATGTCACTAGTGTGATGTCATAGCACAGCCCTTTCAAGACTTAGGTTTCTTGAGCCCAAATATTGGATGGATGGATGATAGACAGACTTTATTTATCCCAAAGGGATATCTGTTAAAGTAACAAGGCAGTGCAGCTGTAGATGAAAATGGTCTCCATGGCTCCTTGAAATCCTCCCTCCTGTTCCTCTGAGTGCTTCCCTGTCAAGTGCACGCTGGGTGATCCCCGACTGAGCCCAGAGGGTGCTGGAGAGAGTTCGCACTGTGCATGAGTGAGTGTTTCTCTACCGATCTCTGCTCTTCTCCCTCTCCCCTGTACAGTCATCCCCTCTGGGAAAAGAACTGGGGGGTGAACTGATGACATCATCAATCTAGGTACATGTATCTTTTTGTGCGTTGACACATGGTCCATGGAGTCGATGGTGATGAAGTCTCTCAGGGTTTCAAAGCGGCATTGATCGACCTCAGCAGCTCTGACCTCCCTGACCCAGGAGCTGGGGGCACAAGCAATGCATTGAACAGAGGGAAGGGCCCTTTCGAGCTACAGACTATGGTGGGGGCAGATGGGGGCTCTCCTTCCAAATTCCACGGACACTGTTTGGATGAGAAAATTGTAATAGTGTTGCGTACCTCTGTCTCTAGCAGCTTTTGCTAGAGATTCCCTTAGCTGGCAGTTTTCTGGTGTATACAGGGCTATTTATGGGAGGGTACAGTGTTAATGCAGCAGGCAGTCTGTAATGGAACCTGCTGCCCTGTGGCGGTATCACCGATAAGCTTTTGCCACCATGACCCCTAGTGGCCCCTTCTGGTCTTGTGATGCTGCACCTGTGGTTTTCTCTGCATGTGTTGTATGTAGTTTTCAGACACAGTCCCTTTCAGCAGCGGCTGCCCCCGGCTCCTTTATTTTCGGTTGCCATTGGATACAGATTTCATAAGTTGTGTCCAGTTAAAACAAGCACATAAAATTTGTGTGTCATGCTGGGTAGGTATACAGGGCCTGTTTGCAGTGAAGGGGGGAGACCAGGCTGAACAATATTAATGAGCTGTAATGTCTGATATATATACTGTATATAGTATTAATATATCAATAGAATTATTATATATACAAATTAATGTACTTACTATAATAACCGTATGTACTGTTTTTAATTTAATTATGTTACATTTAGGTAAAGGTTTCTGTTATAGTATGTTAGCTACCTGCTAATTTTACAATATGCCAAGCCAAAGCAAGATTCAGTACAACCGATTATAATTATAGAAATATATAATCTTAGATTTGTTACAGGTTATTAAAATGAGGACTGTCATTTAGAGGTGAATGATCAGTTTTCAAGAGGCATCGTTTCTCTATTTTGTTTAGCAGAATCGGAACATGTAGCCGGTTCGCCTTGCGATAGCAATGTACACGACGCCCAGCTTGGCAAACTCTCCCCACTGCTACATCTGCTGTGAATATCCTGCGATGGTGTTTTATTGTGTCAGTCCTGTAAGTTCTCTGACAATAGCTTGGAAATGAATGCTTTTGGTTTACAGCCAGCGCCGTGTTGAGTTTCTGCTGAACGTTATATACGGATACTTTCTGTCTGGATTTCCACTTAAGCTGCATATTTTAAAAAATAAAAATGCAATGCAATATTTCCCTCTGAATCATCTGTGCACAAATCAATTCCCTTTCTCAGAGAGGCAGATTTTAACAAGCCTCAAGCTAGTTAAATCGGTAAATCATTGTAAAATTTGCTTAAAGATCAGTCAGAAAATGAAATTTGTGCTGAAAGCAACGACTTAGAGGTTTAGTCCTTGACACTCAGATCTCCCTCGACACTCAAATCATTGATGTTTGTAAGCATGTCTGGGCACCGGCCTCAAGTTCCGCTGTCTCTGTGTGACACCCAGCACAGGCCTAGTGTAGTAACCGCTGTCTCTGTGTGACATCCAGCACAGGCCTAGTGTAGTGACCGCTGTCTCTGTGTGACATCCAGCACAGGCCTTGTGTAGTGACCGCTGTCTCTGTGTGATATCCAGCACAGGCCTTTTGTAGTGACCGCTGTCTCTGTGTGACATCCAGCACAGGCCTTGTGTAGTGACCGCTGTCT
>JAODKC010000064.1:8038462-8064901 GCA_026777985.1 Mormyrops attenuatus
CAAAAACAAAATTATGAAATTTCTGCTAAAAGCATAATTATTTGTGTTAGTGCAAGTGCATAGTGTCCTTTGTCTGTAATTGAGTTTACAGACACGGGTGTGGTGTGGGTGTGATCCAGCTGCGGGGCATTGTCACAGCAGAGGGAAGCAGAGATATGTAACTGCAGGCCGCAGGAAGCCCTCGGAAAAGTTGCTGACACTCTGGTGTTTCACAGTCTGGTCCCATCCGGTCCATGGTTTTGCTCCCTCCCAGCTCCCTGCCAGACAGTCCACATCTTTGCTCACATTTTCCTACCGGGAGCTGGGAGGGAGCAAAAACATGGACAGGCTGCAGATGGGCCAGTGGTGAAGAGGCTATATTCT
The DNA here is from genome assembly GCA_026777985.1 of Mormyrops attenuatus. NCBI lineage: Eukaryota > Metazoa > Chordata > Actinopteri > Osteoglossiformes > Mormyridae > Mormyrops > Mormyrops attenuatus. The sequence goes on from JAODKC010000064.1 coordinate 8,038,826, forward strand.
ACTCTTGAAAGAAATCTTAATTTCAGCCATGAGTCAGAATGAAAAAAGCCAATCTGCTTTGGACTACGGGGGCAGCTACACAGACTCAGACTAATTCCCAGATTTAGTTCTGGGCATAATTATGCCATATGTCTGTACATGATGCAAGACTCAATTTGTTCAATGCCTCTATACTTTTTCCACCATATTTTTGGACTAAATTAGCACCACACGGGAAGTGAAACAGAAGTGTAAAGAATGGATTATGAACATTTTTTTAAAACAACGGAGAGCAATTTCAACATTACATCAAGACTGAAAATAACTACTACAGTACTAGCGGGTAATTCACAATGTCGCTGTAAACAGTGTGTTTGCCTGTTTGCTTCTGTCTAGGTTTTGGGAAAATGTCATGTGGAGCACACAGTTAGTCATACTGAGGATTTGCCTTTTAACCGCACGTGTGACTTTCCTGTGTTTATGATCTCCTTCATTTTGGCTGCGTGTTTTATACTAGTGGAGAGGAGTAACTCTAGGTCTTTCAGCCACTGACTACGCAGCAACGGCTTCCTCTGTGACTTCAGGAATCTCATGCCATCATACAGTAATTCTCACGTCCTAAGTTAAATGTTCTCTTTTTTAAAGATACCTTTCCATAGAGTGGTAGTTGCGAGTTTGACCGAGGCGCCACCCGATGGGGAGGCCTTCAGGAAAGATCTTATATAACCAGCTGTAAAGCATTCTGCTTTTTCATTAAGCCTAATGATAGTTTTTGCTTTATGGAACACATTAAGCCAATGGGAGCTCGCTCCATTAGCGCGTGTTAGCCGCACGCTGCAACGGTCAGGTGATGTCATCTCCCTCGTTTGATATATGACATTTCTCTGCGGGCCAGCCGTGTTAAAAGGTTCTCAGTGAGAGTGATAAGGCGTATGAATGTATGTTCTTTTTATGGAAAGAAAAAAAATAATGATACCAAAGAAAACCTGAATAGACAATCTGTGTTACTGTCTAGCATCACAACATGAGTGAAATCACACTATGTTATGCTTATGTAGGTTACTTACAATACATTTTTAAAGTTAAAAGAATAATAATCTAAATGGTCTTAGACAAAAATATGATTAAATAAAAGACACATGATCCAGAATGCCATGAACTGATATACCATGAACACATATACTTATTTATTTTCATTCTGTTCTTCTGTGTGTGTGTGTGTGTGTGTGTGTGTGTACATATATATATTCTTCTATATATGACTTCTGTTTTATTGAATTTTGGTGTATTTTTGTCTTTGCAGTTAGGTCTGTCTGCCCTTACATCTGCATCTTTCGTACCAAGTAAATTTCCTTGTGCATATTTGTGCTTCACGAATTACTGTTCATTCTGATACTGATTCTGAAAGCAAGTTGGAACTAGATCTCGTCCCTCGTTTAGCACCGCTAAATCTCTCAGAGAACATTCTGAAAGGAAGCATCTTCTTTTGGTTCTCGTCAATCTTCAGCCTACACAGCCATGTAAACAGTGCTACATTTCTAGAGCAGGAAATGCTTTCTTGAGCCTGGCTGAAGCTGAAAGACACGTTGAGGGATTCTGGATGACGTAAACTGGCCCCAGGATAGCAGGTCACCATATATAGATGGTTCACGGTCTCACAAGTACTTCTGTTATTGCATTGTTGACCATGATACTTGATCCAAACCTCTGCAGCTAAAAAATATATGTCTGGGAAAATTCAATGTAATAAACTTGTGAGCCACTTGGAAAGGCATCATCTCAGCAGGTGAGAGTATCCCACAGATTCGTAAGTCACCCTGGCTGGGAGGAAAACCTTAGTGGTGAATCACCTCGACAAAAATAAGCTTGCTGCAGGTCGAGCCCCTTCACCGTTGTGTTCCTTACCTCAGATCGAGGCAGACACAGTCTACACTCCCCGCAAAACATTCTCAGGTACATTTGCTATGAACAAGCGCCATGCTGTTCCCCACCGGCACAATTTCTCATTCTCAAATCCGTCCGCGATGTGATCCGGAAACAGGAGCTCGGCGGATGCAAACGTTTCCGAGAGACTGAAGTGGGACACTCAGGACACAAATACCCTGCTGATGTTTTTCGTAGGATAGAAGCCCGGTGCCATCCTGATGGACTCGCACCCCTACTGGGTACATAATCTAATGCGCTAATATCAATCAGCGGTATTCCGGGAGGCGACATATTCCAGCTTAGCCCAGGGTCTATTAGAAACAGAGACTTGGCAAATCGGTAATAATTTATCAATGCTGAGTACTGCTATGGGGTTTATCTGAGCACTAATGACTCAAAAACTTATAGGCAAACAGATCCCATTGCAATTAGAATGGAGAAAATAAATCGCAGTGCCAACTGTCTGGTCTGGGGGGGGGGCATGTAAGAGGAAGTGAGGGGGCAGATGAGTATCCAACATGTCATTTTATCCACAGGAAATCACCCTCTGGCATCTCTCATTTCACAGCAGTACTTCTGAAAACCGATTTGTCTCATGTTTTATCAGCTGAGGTTACGCCCTTTTTCTGGAACCGATTTGGAAGGGCAGGATCCTCGGAAGGAGGCATTCCTCGTGGACGGGAAACCTTGCAGTATAAAGCTTGGCATCCCTCCTGCGTCTGTGCCTCTAGCTTCCTTCACAAAGGAAGTTTGTCCAGAGCTACTTCCTGCCACTCGGTATCCCCTTCCTGCTGGAGACCAGATTGTGTGCAGGAAATATGAAAATGTCCAGATTGAACAAAGGCAAAATAAATCCCAAAATTTAACACTTATTCCTCTCTCCATGGCAACCTTGACATCTGTGTATAGTTATTTCATGTTAAATATTTATATGGTGTTTCTGGTTAAAGGACAATAATAATGGAAAACGTGAAAATTCAAGCATTCAGCATTGGCTGAGCGGAATATTAAATCCCCCAAACGTATAATTTAGAAAACAGAGGATGGACGACAGGTACCTTTTCTGCAAATGTTAAGCAAACCGTATCTGCATAAACCGTCGGCTTTGGTTCATCATTTCCTCAGCGCCAGCACAAAGAACACAGCTCATAAAGATGAAGAGCTTGGTATTACAGAAGACGGACTGTATATGAGGAGCTAACCCCAGTCATTAAGCCATTCATGAACGTCAGCTGGGGCGGCCTCCGCTGATTCTGGTCATAAATCATGTCAGCCTTTAATCAAGTCCATTTGGATTGACCCCTTGACCCCTTGGACTCCATGTTTTGCTGTCGTCGTGAGATTCAGACAATAAAGACGAAGATGGCTGTAAAGAGATTTAGCCTGTTTGTACGTCATAGATGACAGAGCCTAAAAACAGACAAAGCTATACTGCCTTTAAAATCGACGTATATCACCATACAGATGGTTGGTTTTCTGTTAAAAACTTATGCTCAGTTTAACATTGATAACATCCTTTCATCCATTAAACGTTCTGCTACTTCTCCAGTGCAGATTCACAGTAGGCCTGGATCCAAGGCGGCACAGGGCAGGGACATACTGGATGGGATGCCCGTCCACCACAGGGCACATACACAAGGACACGGTGTAGGAAATTTAGAAGTGCTGTTTATCATAATCGCTTATTTTGAGATTACACAGGGAGACACAGGGGTGGGATTTGAATTCACAACTCCGGAAGTATGAGGTGACGATGCTACAGGCTTCCTCCGACTGTATATGTCCTTCATAAATAAAAAAATGTTAACAAAAAATTATGAAAAATAAAAATGAAATCAGTAAAAAGTGGGGAGGTGGGTCATTATGTATCACCGTGCATCTTCTAAGATTGTGGGTTCAATACCTCCCCGCATTCCCTGTGTGTGTGTGCAGTTTGCATATTTCTCTAGAGCAGTGTTTCCCAATCCATTCCTCGGGGACCCACAGACAGTCCATGTTTTTGCTCCCTCCCAGCTCCTTGCTAGACAGTCCACATTTTTGCTTGGGGGTTGAGAGGGAGCAAAAACGTGGGCTGTCTGTGGGTCCCCATGGACCGGATTGGGAAACACTGCTCTAGGAAAAAAAGTCTGGATTGATATTTCTAAAAGGCCTGAAGTGTGTGGTTGTGTGAGTGTGTGTGATGGGTCAACATCCCATCCAAATGGAGTGATTCATCACTTCAGGCTGCTGGAGTGGGTGAGGAGTTAAGTACACTGTATCCGTGCTCACCATCAGCTCTGCAACAACCTTGCCAGCCGTCCGGGGCACTTTATTGGCTGTACTCATTTTTAGCCTTTATTTGCTTAGCTGATGCAACTTATTTTTTTTATAACAGAGCAATTCAGGTTATGCACATTGTTCCAGTTTGTTGATCAAACAGGTTCCTTGATCAAGCAAATTCCGTCCATGTCTTAAACCATTAATCTGTGTCCTCCCTTAGTAATAAGACCTGCGAAGCAACAATTTGCACATAATTTTAAGCTTAGCAATGGCTTTCCAAAACTGCAGAGTCATCACTCTCGATAAGCATGTAAAACACGGTATTGCTGACTTCAGATATCCAAGGCTCCTCTGTTATATCTACATATCTCTTGAGTTCATTTATTTCCATATGGAAAAGTTTGATTCACTTAACAGACTCTGAATTAGCTACATCTGTGACTGGGAAATATGTATTTAGTTAAGCTTAGTTCATTCAGCACCAATAGTGATTTATGGACCCTGGGGATGTGTAAGAGATGGTATTCTGTCCTTGCATAGACACTTGGCCGGGGGCGTTGGCGGAATGTCACATTTAGAGCCCACCGGTCAATAAAGCTTATATGAGCATGTCCGGGGGGGTCATTTGGACAGAGTAATTCATCCACACATTGATTGTGCACTCTATCTTGTTAATCAATGTTTGGATGTATAGATATTTAATTATAGAACGCTTTCCGTCTAAACTAGAGTGTCGCAGACCTGCAAACTGAAAATCTTTATTTTTTATATAAAATCAACAAATTATGTAAAACTCTCAGTACATTCAAACTATTCAATATACAATATATACTATTCTGAGGTTCCAGGACCATGAGTAATTCATTTACAGTATTTGGTCAAGGTCAGCTTAAGGGGTATTAAATTCCACCATATTTTGTAATGTAGAAGTGCAGTTAAAATTATCTTTATTATAAAGAACTTCTAATCAATTGTGTACCAGTGTAATCAGTTGCATAATACTGCTGAATACCTTCCAGAATTTTAAACTTGGACTACAAGGTCACCTTGGTCTTTTCACAGTTTCTCATGTGAACTGCACTGGAAGCTGTCAAGTATTGCTATTATGTACAAACTGTAATATATAACAGTGAATAACTTTTCTATCTTAGGAACTGTATCATTCACCTGTTCATTGTTCTGAAAGATTTGAATTTACAGAGAACAAAATGGATTGATTGACTAGTCATTTAAATTGTAGTCTGTTCAAAATTCCTTTGTTCCTGCTCTGTGCTCCGTGTGTGGCCCCCCCACACAACAAAGTAATTGATAAGCTGCTTAAAGATGGGTGGATGGATGGATGTATGGATGGAGCTCCCTTTTTCATGTCTAGTATACAATATAAGACCCTTTGTTCTCCAATGTTCTCCTAATACTAACATACAGCAGGTGAGTCATTAAATCAGGCAGTGGATTACTGTAGGTGACCTTAGTACTTTATCTACATAAAACTACACAAAGAATGGGGAAGTGATGTTCTTTAAAAAGGTTAAATGTGTTCCAAAACATGTAATCACGTCTGACTAGTCTTAATAGGAAAGAATCTTTACATGAGCATTTTGTTTTCATGGAAATGAAAACATATTTGCAAGATGTTTTTGCAGGCCCATACCTAGGAATAAATTTAGGGCGGTATGGGGGCAGTAGATTTCAGCAATCGGTACATTTTGCCGACTGGGAGATGGGAGTGAATTCAAAGTTGTTGGTTTGTTAACTGGCTATATGTCTGTTTGGAAGAATAGATACTTCAAGGAAAATGGGAGAAGTGGTTTTCCTACAACAAGAAGAGATATATGATTTATTGGTCCCTGTTTTGCTGATTTCAGGGGTTAAAGGTTAAAGGTTAACATTCCTTACACTGTCACATGATTGGGCTTTGGTAGGTCAGTAACCGCAGGTCACCCTGTCATAGTACTTCATTGGCCTAAATAACCTCCATTAATTATATTGGCTTATTGGATCCCTCATGCATGAGATCTACTGTTGGAGAACACATGCCTTGGTCAACATCATAAATGATACAATTACATGCAACCTAGTACCATCCTGCACACATAGACATGGTACTGTAGGTCTGGAGAACCCCCAAAAAATCACTGGGCAAGTCTCAGGACTCCTGTATTTCTAGACCCAGTAATCTTACATTTCAGAGATACTTAATTATTTTTTCCCCATGGCCCACTAAAGCAAAGGTCTGACATAAAATGGTCCCCGATGACAATATTTGCTAACGAGATATTAACGATAAAATTTCCCGAGGGGGTGGGATGGGCGGGGGGGTCCACAAAATAATTTACCTAGTGGTCTGGATTAAATTGTTTCGGGCAGTTCTCCTGCTCTGTTTGTTTCTCCCTGAAGAACAGTATACAGATTTTTTTTTAATTATGCATCTATCATCTACTGAATAATTAATGATGTTACTCTTAAAATTCAGCTTTTTAATTAAAACTTTGGTAGCACTTTACTTAAGGCCATGTTGGTGATACTTTTACTTAAGGGCATTATTTTAGTAATTTATAAACACATTAATAACAAATAATAATGCACTCATAAAGCATTATAAACATGGCTATAAATATTTATCAAAAGGCATAACACATTATAGCCATGTGTATTATGCATTATGAATGCCCTATGACGCTCTCATCTAAAATGCACTTATAGATACCTTCATAATGCAGTACAAAGCATCTTTAATGCTTATACCAACCATTATAATGTTATGCCTTTTTATAATAGCCATGTTTATAATGCTTTATGAATGCATTATAATGCATTATGAATGTGTTTATAAATTACTAAAAACATGTCCTTAAGAAAAGAGTCACCAAAGCCTTTTCTTTTGGCATACTCAAGAAAATCATCTCACAAACTCTCCCAGTTATTTGGTAGCCCCAAGGCCCAAGTTTGAGAACTACTGCATAAACATACACATATGCTCCCTCATACACGGATGATCAGTAACAGCTTTAGGCGTGAGTACCTGCCTTTTTCAGGAAAGCAGGGTTTGCATGCGTGAGCTGAGGCAGTGAGCCAGCACGGTGAGCTCCTGGAGCTGTACAGGGACTTAGGCCTACCAAGCATGGTGCCTGCCCACGGATGGAGGACATGTGACAAGGTTCCTGCTTACAGACAATCGCTGCACCTTTGGGGCCTGGTGTTTGTGATCCTCCATTTCAACACAAAAGTTTTCTCAGGGATCACCGTGATCTGATCTTTGCTGGCGTGCCTTACATATCCAGATAACTCCTCTTTCAACCTAAGACGAAGCTTTCAAATGAAACTCACTTTATATTCTGTTGGAGTATCCGCTCTGCCAAAAATCACGTACGGGAACAGGGTCTGTACATCCTGACATCGCTTTGTAATGCACCTTCTTTGCAGACAAAGAGTAATTAAATATTCTGTCTCAGTTTTAGAGATGCCACTCAAACAGATCTGGTTTTTGCTCTAGTTTTCAGCCTTTGTGTCTGGGAATAAAGGCACCTACCCTGTGCTGTATTTCCCATTATATCAGCTGTAGACTATTTCAATATTATCAGCTAAAATGATGTCTACCTATCTCTGAAATTAGGGGAAATGGACGGGGGGAGGCAGGCTATGTCCTGGGCAGGATACAAATGTGTTATAGGGCAGACACACAGTAGCAAACTTAGAATAATTTACTGTCACCAGCCAAACTCTCAGCTAAAATTCTTGGATACATCCGAGGACCAGGGACTGGACAGTCAGCCTCTTTGTGAACCATACAGCCAGACTGAAGCCTGACCTTTCAACAGCTGTCTCAGTTTACCCAAAAAATTCTGTTTACCCAAGAAATCCTCAGGCCCTGGGAAGGGCTGGCAATTTAGCTATTTTTGTCCCTATGTTTTCCTTTAATTTAATTTTCTACCCTGTGTGTGAACAGAGCCAGGTGACAGAAGCCGCTGGCACAGGGACAGTAATTTATTGCGGACGCTCACCCTGCAGCTCCATTTAGAGTAGATAACCAACAATAGGGCTCTGGCTTGGGTGCAAGCCGTGGCCCACCAGTGGAAGCGTGATCAGCCAGCACTTAATTTACCAGAGTCCAAGGGTAGCCCACATCCAGGTGACGAAAAACAGGAACATTACTCACCGGTGGCCTCCTTGGTGGCACGGGGGGTCTTAAATTTGCGAGGACTAAACAGCGAGTGTTGTGATCTTCCTCAGACAGACCAGGCCTGAGTCAAACTAATGAGCCGGGAAGGTTTACAGTGTGACAGAACTTCTCACACCTCCATAGCCCTCGTTTGTATGGGGTCACAACGTGTGGCAAGATCAAGGCCCGGGCGGCATGCATAAAAACACGACTCCCTCTATGCGAGGAGCTTGAACTCGATGCAAGGAGCCAACAGGCCAGCAGAGTGACACTTTAGTGTCTCCGGTGTGTCTTCTACAAAGACGGATGACAGCAGGCAGTGTGACACAGCCGGGATGTGTGACATCAGAGTCCCTGCCGCAGCGTCTGGCCTGAATCTCCCTTAATCTCATTCCAAAGTGTTTTTTTAGAAAAGGGTCTTGCTCATGAGTCTTTTGCATTCAGCGATTTTTTTCAAGGGATCAACAAACTGATCGTTGACGGTATTTCAGCCCTACAACAAGCCGTAACACCTCATAGAGAAGATGAACAGGCTCAGTGTGCAAGCTAATTAAACTGCTAATGAACCCATGCATTCTCCATTGCTGTAACCAGGTTTACTGCTCCGTTGTTCCCTATTGGGAAACACTAACTTTCCATGCGTAATTCCAGGCTTGTCTCATCACACATGCTGCAATGGACGTCAGACAATGGCGTCTCTTTACGAACTATGGGGAAATGTGCAAAGAGGATCGAGATGTCCACCATTACAGGCCGGCTGTCTCCAATCTACAGAATTCTGAAAATTCCTGCTGGAGTTCCATCTCCCTCACCTGAGCCTGTGCAGCCAATGGTGTGACGTATAATCTACGGGAGCCCTGCGGTGGCATGGAGGGCCACCATGATGTTTATTTTGAGGGACGGGCACAGGAGAGCATTGGGGACCTCTCAGAGACTCACCCCACCCTCGCGCCAATCCCCCTCTTACCTACCTACCTCATAAATGCCCATAAAATTAATACCTGGTGAGATTCAAGCATATCAGAAACTTTACTTCGAGGGGGCAGAAATAATATAGTATCATGCTCTTATATTTGTATTCATTACCCACAAACTAAGTCTTAGTGACATAGTTATCTCATGTTAATTCAGCATTAGTGAAACGTGGTGCATCTTTTACCTCAAGCAGTTACTATATTTGTTACTATGTCTTTCAATTCTGTCACCTGAACTACTGAAGGAACTAATGAAGCAAGTCATGAAAAGTGAAATACTGATCTCATGTTTGTGCATCGTTAATGACGCGTAACGCATCTTTTATCTCAAGTAGCCACTACAGTATATTTGTTCATGACTTGTACTTCATTAGTAGGTTTCAGTAGTAAGTTATGACTGAAGTTCAGTAGAGTTACTACTAAGCATGTGTTACCGCATTATCACACTGTAATATGCTTGTGTTCCGGAATCGTACAGTTTTATGCGAAATGATGGTGAGTCCAGATTCCCATTTTTTCTGATGTCACAGCTCCAGACTACACTCCTCAGACTGCGCAGACGGTGTCTGACTCAGAGCTCTGCAGTGGAGGAAGAATATTCACTCAATGCAGCTGTGGACTGCTATAAAAACAAGGCTTCAGAACTTTAGTGGGTGGTGCTCTACCTTGAGCTGCCGATCACTGACTTAAGCAACCTCTGTTTAGCTCTTAAATCCAGGTAGTTCTTGACAGCGAAAGGTAAGTCTCACCCATCACAGGATTTGAAGGCTTGTTTCCCCCATGGCTAGCTGCCCGTAATCTAATCTAGTGTAATTTGATCTCACAAGCATCTACCCTCGCTTTCATTAAGTTATCAGCTGTCAGGATGGGTTTATGGGAATGGTTTCGAAAGTCATCTTGGTCCAAAGCGTAATTACGTGACAAGCAGTACATAAGTTTCTGAGGAATAACAGGATGTTTTAAGACATAAGCAAACCTCTGTATATTCGGGTTTATGTACCGAATGTGTGTTCTGGCCTTGTTCTGAACTGTAGAACACAAGGTAGTGCTGACAGCTTAATGGGACAATAGAAGCTATACCGTCCTCACTTGCTGTCAGTCACAGTGTTTTGTGTTAAATGCTGTGACTACATGGGTCGCATATCAGAGGCTACTTGCTTGGGCAATAAGTCACCAAATGGGAGAAGGCTTGCTGGATCTGTGGCATAGTGGAATGCAGTTTGGTGGTAAGTCCGGACAGAAATACACACGAGCAGTGACACACCGTGTGTTTTTGGGCATCTGAGACAAATGAGAACTTACCCACAAAGTGGGAGTGACATTCGGGTTTGACAGGGCAATGAATCATGTTTGGTACTAGAAGATAAAAATCAATGTCATCCAACACAGGACAATATCTTTTACTAACCACTAAGATGGAGGTCAGCTAAAGTATGATACTTATTGCAGAGATCTGTCACAGAAATAAACATTTAATGTTCATACATTTAACTAAGAAGGCCACTGGTAGCTTCATCAAAGAACATCCCAGGTGTCCTAATAAATATCCAGGCAAATCCAGGCAGATAATACAATTTTTCCATCCATCCATCCATCCATCCATCCATCCATCCTTTCATCCATTACTGGTTTGTGAAAATTCTGGAGCCTATCCCAGGAAGTATAAAGCAAGAAAACATCCTGGATGGGATGGGCACAAAAACACAGACTGTGGCATATTTACAGAATCATTTTCTCCCAATATCTTCTAAGATCCACCCATCCTTGTCATTAGTCACAGGGAGTGTGGGGGAGGGGGATTTGAACCCTATCCCAGGCAGCACAGGGCATGAGGGTGGGGATCCCCCCGTACAGGATACCCGTCTATAGCAGGGCACGTACATAGGCACTCATAAGTTGATTAATTTATTCAAGCTGTCAGGTATTAACATAGAACAGATGAAGGAAATTTCAGATTAATGTTTAATGTGTATCATGCTATATTTTATGATAAGAAGCCAGTATGGTAGATAGTTACTGTTGTAGGTTCTGTAAGGGTTACTGCATGACAAATGGCACATTATGCCCCTTTAAATGCACGGCTGGGCAGGCAAGGAACCAGCTGACATGCAGCGGCACCAATTAAACATTTAGATCAATTTTAAATTGTGTTCTACTTCTGGATTTTTAAGTAACATTACTTCGAATTAATGGTTATAATCACGCATTGATTTACTACTGTGATTCACTGGTTGGCACTGCATTTGGAGTCACAGAAATTAATGAACACCCCTCTGATTTAAAAGTTCAACAGTGCCGTGATGTAAAGATAGTTAATGTATACAAAACAGTTTTTGACTAACTTGAGTGAGCATGATGAATACTGTGTGTGGTTTAATTGTGGCTTTGTATCCATGTTGCAGGTGGGTCTGTCCCCTTGAATGAAGGACAGGAGTGAAGTCGATACCCAGAACCGAGGCGGTGGTTTCTATTAACATGTTATTTGACAGGACCGCACATCTCCTGAACACTTATTTGTCCTAGTTTGACACGCATGGTCCTAATTATATTCCTGGAGTGGGACAGCCTGTCCTGCATGACTCGACCTTCATACTTCACACCCTAACTAAGTTTGGTCTTGTGGCCTTCTCATACGCATGTTACATATCCGTTTTCTACACTAGAGTGGACTGACCATCCCAACAACCCCGTTGTCATGGGCTCGCCAAACCGCATCATCTGTCTGCATATCATCCCACACTTTGAAAAGGATCCAGTTTGCTAGAATTATATTGAAATATGTCCTTAAACCTACAACCAAACTTCTGACTGAAACATAAATGCTGGCTTTACCAGTAATTGCAATGGAGTAATTACAAGGCAGTAATTTAAGTGTAGTAAATGCATAGCAGTAATCGTAATGAAATCTGTTGCTTTTTTTTAGTGGTTGGTCTCAAATTTCCTTTTGTTCTTGGTTGTAAATTATGACCCCCCCCCCCACTCCATTATAATTTCATTTTTTTTTATTTTCATATGGATGTATTTTGCGGATGGAGGAGGTTTGAGTCAGGTGACTGGTGCCAGTATGTCAATAAATTGCTCTGTTGCTCTCCTCTTTGATGAGTACATTTGGTTTTCATTTCAGTCCCCAATCACAAGGGCAATTTGCTTGCATTTGAGCCTGTTGGCTACGGCCCTAATCCTGTTCCCTGCCGAAAAGGACACTGCGTCCCCCAAATAAAGGTCCCCTCAACTGCCCGGCCCCTGCCCACCAACCTGACACTGTTTCAGTGAGTGCAGCAGATAACTGTGACGTATGAACACACCCAAGAAGAACTCTGACTGATCACCCAGCCCCCTTCCCTTATCCCCCAACACCATGTCAGATGCCTTTTAGGCTCAATTACAGGACTCTCCAGTGAGAGCGCAACTCTTTTTTCACTCTAAGATGCCCCAGTGACATTACACACTGTATCAATCACCCAATTTATGACATCTGCATCAAAGGCGATTCACGTTGGGTCTTTTTCATCAAATGCCAAGCTTGTCTCCAAACCTGTCGGCGATCAATAACCCAGAGAGATGTGTATAAACATGAATAAAGGGGAATTAAAACTGTCCAGGCCTCCCTAAAGCATCCCATTGATTATTAAACAAGGCCTCATTGATCACAAATCCACGAGATGACAGATTGAGCTGCCACAATCGCAGTTTCCAAAGCATATGCACCCACGGTTAAAAATATACCAAACGAGTTGTAGCAATCATAGCTCATTAAGTTCTAATTACCCTTTTCTCCAGGGATTGTAATATCCATGAAGCCTCCCGTTTTCCCCTCTAACAAGCATATCTAATCGCTGATCCCCGATTATTACACCGTCTGCCAGCGAGACGGCTTTCTTGGCCATGCCCACGGTGGCATGAGGGATGGAACGATCGCCTTAATGCTGTTTTGTGGATCCCAAATCAAATTGGAGTCAGCAAGAAAGATCGCCGCCACATGACTGAGTGACATTGGCTCTATGGGCTCCATTTTCAGCACAGCTCAAGCATCTTGGGGAAAGCCTTCAATCTGTGGTACCTGCACCCCTGCCCTCCCAGAAGTTTCGGGAGCAAATTGTGTCACCACCGCTGCCCCAAGGTCGGCACTAGGCTTGGGCACTGTGTTATTTTTAATACCATCATACTGTCCAGAAATTATACCACGTTATATTGTATTTAAAAGAAAAACAAAATGCTATTCTGGTATTTCCTGATAAAATTTGCCGGGAGGTTGGGGTAGGCTAGCAAGAACCCCCCTGCCCCAAGTGTCCCACATCCACTACCCTGTAATCAGTCTGCCTAAGGTGTCTGTGTCTAGTGATACAGTAAGGTATGTGTGGGTAGTGTGTTTTTTTTTAGGGGGGGGGGGTATTTGGACATATTAAAGCCTTTAGATCATCAAGAGGAGATGGCTATGATTGGCTGATCGACTTTCATAAGTCACAGATCAGGCTCAAAGAATGACTCATTTGTCCTCGTCCCAAAAGAATTCCCCACACGCTGGTTATTATGAATGAACAGGAAGTGGGTTACAGTGAGCACCGCTCTAACTTTACTCTTCTGCAGTACATAAAAAAGCTGTCTGAATCTCTCAGCTCATTCGGATGTATGCACAGCGCTAAACTGCCAGCTGGCTAACACCAAACCACATCCTGTCAGCCGTCTGCCTCGACCTCGGCTTTAGCGCAAAAAGCCTAGCTGTTTCTGTCCTCTGTTAGCGCGATGCTAAAGCACTCAGATTTAGACTCCTTGCCGCTCATCAGCCAGTGAGCACGAGAATGCAGCCGAACAAGACACATCCTGATGTCACACCCGGATGTTGCTAAGAGACAGGGATGTTAAATGGTTAGGAGTTACAGGCTGGGGACCAGCAAAGAAACGGAATGGCTGGTTTGGGAAATGGCAAGGGGTGGAGGTTTATAAGCACTGAAGCAGGTTACACACTATAGCAGAAACTAGGAGGAAAAGCTAGATTAGTGGTATAATGAGGATTGTGTTCTCCTGATAGCAATACATGTAGTGTTTATTAATAATTTAGGCATGTAATGGTTTTGCTGTAACCTGCACTAAAATAGAGGGGAAATGCACCCGGATGCTATTTATGATACCTGAAATGTACAGCAAGACACTAAAACCCATTATGACTTTAATCGAACCAACAAGCTATTTCCAGGCGGGAGGGGTGAGTATGGGGTTTAGCTTAGTGGGTAAGGATGGTGCACTTGTGATCAAAAGATCACTGGTTCAAATTCCAAGATCAGTAGAGGGATTTCACCATGGGATGGGATGGGACTGTCTAACCCAGATGTTTTTCAGTTGTAAGTCACATTGCATGAAAGAATCCACTTTTATACATTAACGTTAACATCTCCACAGCTTAGCAGCCTAGCCCCATTTGAGGTAAGGACAACACAATTATTGACTTTTCTACATTGTTCATCTGTTCCTGTTGTGCTTTTGGGGATTTTGAGGTTACCATACTGACTTCTGTATATTTCTAACTTGAAGCCTGAGTTAGACAATGCATGTGATTAGTTTATGCAATTAATCGCAATTAAGAAAATTAACTGACTGACAGCCTTAATATTTATAATAACTTTCAAAATTATATAATTTTCAGCCAATAATTTGCACAATATATTCAGAGGCCATGATGTCCATGTTGTAATTGAATTCACGTTGTATTAAGTCACGTTATATGGGGGCTACAATAAATCCTAATTAACGCTAAGGTTACTTACACCTGGAACCCATCGACCGAATCAACTAAACATACTAAATGCCCATGAGCATCCTCTCGCTCAAACACAAGCATCTGCATTGACGATAAAAAATGGTGGGATGATATAGTTTATCTGAATAAACAGCCTTGATGTACCTTTGGATATAAGAATTTCAAGCTTGTGTGGCAGATTCTTTTGTAAACAGAAGTGACATCATCATACATGAATTGTCCACATTGCCCCATTAACCTGAGTGCTTGCAGAATCACCCCTGTGCTCAGTTTAGTTCTGATCAGGGGTGGGGGGCAGATGCAACAGCAAGGAGGCCAACACTTCAGTGGGGTCGGTAAATTTGCCAACCTGGGGGTGGGTTTGGTAAATTTTTGTGATATTGTATGTTATTTGCTATTTATTTCTCATTTTTACTCTCTGGAACCTGGCACCAAAAGAGGATTGCACCAGCTGTGTCCAACCACTCAATCTCCAGCCACTCTCACCATGACGGCCTCCAGCCACTCCCACTCGCTATCTCGAGCCACTCCCACCCGACCGTCTCCAGCCACTCCCACCCGTCCGTCTCCAGCTACTCCCACCCTGACGGCCTCCAGCCACTCCCACCATGACGGCCTCAGCCACTCCCACTCGCTATCTCGAGCCACTCCCACCCGACCATCTCCAGCCACTCCCACCCGACCATCTCCAGCCACTCCCACCCTGACGGCCTCCAGCCACTCTCACCATGACAGCCTCCAGCCACTCCCACTCGCTATCTCAAGCCACTCCCACCCGACCGTCTCCAGCCACTCCCACCCGACCGTATCCAGCCACTCCCACCCTGACTGTCTCCAGCCACTCCCACCCGGCCATCTTCAGCTACTCCCACCTGGACATCTCCAGCCACTCCCACCCTGACCGTCTCCAGCCATTCCCACCATGACTGTCTCCAGCCATTCCCACCATGACTGTCTCCAGCCACTCCCACCCGGCCATCTTCAGCTACTCCCACGTGGACATCTCCAGCCACTCCCACCCTGACCGTCTCCAGCCACCTCCACCCGGCCATCTTCAGCTACTCCCACCATGACTGTCTTCAGCCACTCCCACCCGGCCATCTTCAGCCACTCCCATATGACCATCTCCAGCCACTCCCACACCACCTCCCCAGGGCCCTTCCTCTACGTAATTCCCTCTCCTTCCCGGGGACTTCCTCCCTCTTCCTTGCTTCACGCCAGTTATCTTGAATAAAATTAGCATCTCTGGGGCCAGTTCTCATGAAGGTGCCACTGCCTGGGGGTATTTATTCTCACACCCGCTACAGCTACTGTCTGTGAACTACTTTAAAGGAACCTTCCTTGACACCCAGGTACAGAATGTCCTGTCCCTGGAGAGAATGTGTACGATAACTTTTGTGAAAAATGGAGCCATTCATCTGACACAAGAACAGAATTAAAGCAAATTATATTCATTTATATAGGTTTACGAGTGTACGTTTATTCTATTTGACTTATTATTATTTGCTTATTCAGTTCCACTATGTTTATTCCACTCTTTTATGCTGCTGTATTTATTGTTCACATAGACGTTGCACTATGTATATAAATCCTCATGTCTAGCCCACGCATTTCACACTGTCCTGTGTTTTGTCTTTAAGTCCTGTTAATATCCTCCACCCATCATTGTTGGTATGTTGCTGCTGTTTGCATGTTGCACAGAGGGAGCATTATTTTATGCTGCTGTACACCTGTATATAGATGGTATGACAATAAAGCCCACTTGACTTGACTTACATAATTGCACACTTACTGAGGCAAACATCCTGCTCTTCCAAGCAGCAAATAATGTTATTGCACCTGAATTTGTGTAGAACACAAACAGGGTCAAGTTCTCTTACTGCTCAACTGAGTATTACAACAGCTAACACATGTCATCAAAGTGGTTTGGAATGTGGTGTGATTGTTGGTGCTATACGTGGTGCTTCCGGTATCTCAGAAAAAGCCACCTTCCTAGGATTTTCACACAGTGTCTGTGTGAAGTTTCATACAATGTCTGGAATTTATAAAGAATTATGTGATAAACAAAAAAAAACACCTTATTAATGAGAGAGGTCGGAAACAAATGGCCATTGTACTTAAGAAGATTACAGGTGCAATAATAACAGCTCAGTACAAAAATGTGGACTCTTTGGGGGTCCCCGATGACCAGTTATAGAATCACTGCTCTAAACCCCTCTACCCCTAAAGGGTCCCCTCTACCTTGTGCTAGCTAGGTATACCTGATAAAGTGCCCACTGAGTTTAATGGTGAATGTCAAGGCAGAAGAGCAAATTTTAAATGCATCTCAAAGAAAAGCAGTTCTACTCCAACATCATCTGTCTCTTTTCTTGTCTTCCCCCTGGTGATGCAGCTTAGGATCCGTTTTGGGACTGCAAATCTGGCCACAGTTTGATCTGACCAGATGACATTTGCCAAGCCAGTGTTTGTTGCAATTAGCTGGCAGAATCTGCATCTGTCCCATCTGGCCAGCTGCGATTCGAATGCGAAAGAAGCCGAATCTGAGATGGCATTTATAGTACTCGTTTAGGCTGATTGGTCACAGGAGTGTCACAAGAGGCAGCCACCAGCATATTCAGTGGATAATGATGACATGTGGTCACATGACAGCACTCTGACATCCTGAGCTTTGATTTCCAGCCAATTACGTCCTCAGTACAGTGTGCCTCGCTACATCTGAGACCTTATGCCAGTTATGAAACAGGCAACTCTATCAACAACCTTGAGGATTGCAAGCAGATGTTTTATTTATGTGTTTTTCTAACAAGGATCTTTAATTTTGCTAGAAGCAACATCAATTACACTGCTAGCATTAATTACCAGTGAACTGCAAGCTGTGGAGAACTTATTCAGTGTGGAGTGTAAGGTGTCCCTAACATGTGTCTCTTCTAACCTCATCTGGTGTGCTGCAATCCTGCAGGTATCTTTAGTAATGTGGTTTGATGCAGAAAGCTGCCATACGTAGACTGTTGTCTGTAATGCACTGGGTGTCATACCGCGTCAATCATCGCAGTTTGTGCCCACAGTTTCCGGGGTAGAACCCAGCTATAGAATGAATCCTTCCATTCATCCATCTCCAAAAGGTGAGTTGGTTGTAGGTGCAATGAATGTCAAGATGGTGTTTTACTTAGCAGTACAAACCTGCTCAATAATAGCAACAATGACAGGAAGGGATTGGCAGTTCTTCACTGTTATGGCACTGATGCCATGGAAATCAATACAAGGCCTCAAGCTGCTATCCTTCTTTGCCACTTGATAGTCAGCACCGGCTAGTCAATTGGAAAGGCAAAAAAAAAAAATCCAGTAGCTAGGGCCTCAGCGAGCAGGAGCTAAAATGGGGTAGACCTGTCCCCTAGGGGGTGCAATGCCAGGTACCAGGTTAGCACATGTGTGGGGTTGGTATAAAGTTGGCACTGTTTGCTAAACATCTCCTATAGGTCCTGATAAGGAATGGGGAAAGACAGCTCTTATCCAGTAACCTGACTCTCAATGGTAGTGCCCCACAGGGTGAACCCGCAGAAGGAGGTCAGGCTGGTGATGGTGTGGGCAGCCAGTTTAACCATGGAGATGCAAGAGTTACTCATGTATCACCAGGACAACCCGAATACTACCAGTTATTCCATAGTTATTTCACTTTTATGCACCTTAGGAGGATATTAAGCATCTGGACTGGGACCTTGTGTTCTAGCATTCCTTACCTCTCACATCTTTTTTATATCTTTAATCAGATTGTGTAAAGTTTCTCCCACCTGATCATCACTTTATCTGGTTATTTACATGAGTGTGCGCACCTCCGCCCCCCCTTCTGTATGCTGGCACCCAACTGTTTAACACCCCTGTTTTGTGAGAGCAGTTTTGTTAATTTTACTAGTGCCAGCCAGAACAGCAGGTTGCCGATTATTTAATTTCCCCATTGGGTTTTGTAGTTCACCTTCCCCCTTCCACCCCTGTTCCTCCACAAGGAAGGGGGAAATTCAACAATACATTCAGAACCCTTTTACACAAATACCCTGTGTCACATGGTTCTGTCTAACCCAGTTTTCCTTAAAGGTGTCTGTGGGACATGAGGTGAGTGTGGATGCTTTGGGGGAAGGAGTGTGGCTGGGAAACAATACCCAGAACACACTTGTAATTAATTATTAAGGGTATAAAGCATGTTTTTGGTGTAATAGAAGGAGAGAGAGAGAGTCAGGGCACTGGTGTAGCTTGGTGGATTTCCTTTTAAATGAGAAAGGATAATAGTTCTGTATACGATTCCACTTTCCTGCCTAATTCATTCCCAGGGTTCCAACACAATGACCCCATTCTGCCCT
The DNA here is from genome assembly GCA_026777985.1 of Mormyrops attenuatus. Taxonomy (NCBI): domain Eukaryota; kingdom Metazoa; phylum Chordata; class Actinopteri; order Osteoglossiformes; family Mormyridae; genus Mormyrops; species Mormyrops attenuatus. Next base: position 8,058,230 of record JAODKC010000064.1, read on the forward strand.
CCAGTTCTTACGTAAGGCCAGTCCCTTGTTGTTAATTCCAGGCAAGTTTACCTATGTTTAGATAAGTACTGCCTTCCCTCTAAACTGGGCTGCGAACAAATGCGCTGGAACCACCTGGCCATCTACTAGGATGTGGGGATCCTTCCCAGTCCGGCTCAGAGACGTATTGGGATCAATCCTCACTGAAAAGATCAACAGAGACGCCTGCAGGTTTTGACTGGATGCCCTGAAAAAGGCCGTCACAGTACCGGCCAGCTCAGGAAAGGGGGGCAGGACATTTGGCGGCTGCTCTGACACCTTTACCTGATTGGCTGTCCTGCCTGACTCACTCCGGGTTTCTTCCATTCCTCAGGTCATGCTGGTCTGTTTGCCGTCTCAAGATCCAGGTTTTTCACAGCATCTTACATTAGGATATAAAAGGCCAGTACTTTACTTATATTTAATATCCAAAAAAGGTGTGATGGCTGTATTTATATAATAAGACTTTCCTTTTTTCTTTTCAAGTAGTGTGAAGTTTTATATTTTCAAATAGTGTGAAGACATTGAGCATTTAGCCCTATCAAAACATCTAACTGCGTGCTGTTTATATTTTTAATTCACAAACCCACTGTTGACAAACAGCCAACCACATATTTTCGAAAGTAATTTATAATATTGATGACGTAGTTCTAACTTTTCTAATTTCTATTGCCGATGAAAATTTTGAAACGCGGTTGTAGTTCGTTTACAAGGATATAAAGCCATTCATTTGTTATTTTTCTTCCAAAGTCTCTGATCATTATTCTCTCCCCCAAAACATTATAAATATGTGATTTAAATACTATGATCCAACATCCAACCGCATGCTTCATACTATTATCATAGAGATCATTTTCGAAGTCTTGTTAGTGGCTATCACAGTAGAATTAGAGTGGCAGAATTATGATAATGAACAATAATGTAAGTTAATAAGTGAGTTAGAATAATCCTCTTTAATGCCTGAATTGCTAAATATCTCTTAAATTCTGTCTTAAATTGCGTTATGCAATCATGGGTTATTATTATCTGATTTTTCTGATATTAGGCTCATCCCATTTATTTTCAATCCTATCCGATCTCAAGGCCAACCCCTGTCTCAAGCCCCACCCATAAGTATCACTCTGGTACCCACCCACAGCTCTCTTCCTTAGTGATGGATGGATCTGACAGCAAATTGGGTTCCACCTCTGATATGCTCATTAGTGTGTCACAGCTGCGTGCGTAAGCAGCTGCAAGCACATTCGAATTCAATCCCCATGAATTATTAGGCCTGTAGGTGAGCCACGTGTTGGGATCCTACAAAGTGTCTCCCTACAGTTTGGTCACTCAGGGCAACTCGCAGTTACTCCTGCAATGCAGCAGACCCAATTAGCTGCCTGTGTGCGTGGCTCAGCTTGGTGTGGTGCAACTGCAGAGCAAGGAGTACACAAATTATCAGCACAGGTGCTATGCAGCTGCGTTACATTCCTGTAGGGTAAGGATGTCGTGTTCACTTGGTTAAGCCCATATGCGTCAACACTGAGTGAGTCAAAAGTTTGAGCTTCATGGGAATTAAATTTTCTCACGATTTTATAGTGTACAATTTGCATCGTGAGCAAAGGCCCAATGATTGACGATGCCGACAGTGATCCGGATGTACGGGCAAAGAATTTGTGTGCTGAATTAAGACGTAAATCCCTGAACTGCTGTAACTTACTGCTCCCGAGGGCATCCCCGAGAGCCACAAATCAGAGGAAAGCAATCACCTGTTTGGAGAAACGATCAGTCACATCTTGTGAGAAAACTGATTACAACTGTGAGGGACAGGCAATAGACTGGACCTTGTGTGTGGGGGTGACTGATACCTGTCCACTCTGAGACCGATGAGTTTAGTGCGCAAGTAGGTCCTGTCAGAAGCCTTGCCTGCCCACACAAGTCCTCTGCTATTCAAATCACAGTCCTCAAGAGCCGAGCACTGCTGATTTTCCATCCTTCCTTTACCTGTGAGCCAGGTGTGAAGCCTCTGGCCAATCAGAATGAGTAATCATTAAACGAGCTACCTGGGAGAACTGGAAACAAGGCCTGGATTTGGAATGGAGGGCCAGATTTGAAAAGCCTTACTCCACATATTATAGTCATTAATACAGCTGGAAAGGTGGCTGAAGCAATCTGAGCAATCTGGGCTACTGTGGTCACAGTTACTACAGATAAGTCCATATCTATATATTTATATATATTTATTTAACCTCGCTCTCAGCACCCACTGCTTCGGTTAGATATTCTTAGCATCCTTTCATCATGCTAGTAAGTGAACGAGTCGGTCCTCATGGTTTCCGGTATCAAAACCTAATTTTCCCACAGATTCTAAAACCAGGTTATAAAAATGTGTCATAACCAAAAATTCGTTTTCCTCTCTAGACTGCAAATTAGGGCTTGCTATAAAGACTAAAAGGATATACTTCGCTGCATACTGGATATGCAAATAAGTTCTGGAATTTTATAAAGGTTGTATTAAAAAGTCATGGTAAACAATTACACATGCTCTAACATGGGAAGCAAATAATAAGTTCTATTGTAACCAGTATATGGGTTAAAGCTAAGCCATCCATCTTCCATAAATACGTACTGTATCAACTAAAGCATTCAAGTAAGTTTGGAGCCTATCCTGAGAAGCACAGAAAACCTGTACGGGAATTTCAGGCAAGGTAGTTAGGGTTAGGGCACTGTGCCTGTGATTAGAAGGTTGTTGGTTCAAATCCCAGACTTGGCAGAGTGATATCACCATTAGGCCTTATGTCCTTAAGCACCAGTTCCTGCATGGACTGGCTAACTATGCTTTTGAAAAATATACATTCTTTTGGGTGGAAGTGTCTGTTAAATAAATGAAATGTAAACAAAACTGGACATACCAATTCACAGTGAGAGGAACCCTACACAAACAGAGGGCGAGCATAGAAATGCCAAAGAAAGAGAGAAAGAGAGAGAGGCTGGGAATAGACCACATTATCCTAGAGGCACATTATTCTACCCAGCGAGCCACTGTATAGCTCTAAGCTACCAAGCTTCCAGTATAATGAAATACCCTGAGTCACATTATAAAAGGTTTTGCAGTTATCACAGCAGTGATTTTATCACTACCAAGTAACTCCCATGCTGACACCCACAGGCGAGTGAGCCTGTCCGCCGTGGGCCGCATAGATGGGTGGGCAGCTTCTGTCATGGGGGTGTTAGATGCATGCAGGACAGCTGGCCGTTGCTCACTCCACTTACCTTGTTTAACAAGGCAAGGAAAATACAATTAGAGTACTAGTCAAAAGTCTGGATACACCTACTGAAAGTCATTTGTTTTTCAACAAGATAACGACCCTAAGCGCACCTTGAGGTTATGTACGTACTGTATTATCTTGTGAACAAGGAAAGAGATGGAGTCCTGTGACAGAAGACCTGGCCCCCACAGTCTCCCCCACCTAAACCCTATACAGCTGGTTTGGGATGAGTTGGATCGAAGAGTATGAGCAAGCCAATTTGTGGTCAGAACCTGTGGAAACTCCTTCAGGACTGGAGAAGCATTCCAGGTGGCTACATCTGGAAGCTGGCTAAAAGAATCCCAAGGGTCTGCAATGTTGTCATCGAACCAAAAGGGGGCGCTTTTGAAGCTTAAGAACATTTTTAAATGTATTCAATATGTATTACTTCACTGCCTTGATGCCATCTACTATAAGGTGAATAACATAGCTGACAAATGCATTAAAAGCAGGTGTGTCCAGACCTTTGACTGGTACCTTACACTGTTCATGGCCCCTATATCGCTTGAGGGTAACAACGTTATCCTAGCCTCAAAACACCCAGAAACCTGACTGCTGCTCACTTTCATGGTACTTCCAAACACCCCAGGGCCATCAATAGCTTTGCACTGTTGCCTTGGCTACCTGCTCTCTGTTTGACAGAATCCTTGGAAATTAAATCTACAATCATCCGTACATGCGGATAGGAACCATGTGATCAATCCAGTTATAGATATTCAAGAGCCACAACATATGCAACATACAGCATGGTTATGGTCTGGTTATGGTCTGGCACAAATGTGTGGGTATTTCTGTCCAAATAGCTCAGCACCATCTGGGCAGTATCCATGGATCTCTGTGCAGGTATGTATCACCAAGCACGCTACAGGTCTATCGGGCGCTGCACATCAAGACAGCTTCTTCCCAACAGTAATAAGAATGTTAAATACAATTCACAGTGAGAGGAAACCGACACCAACAGAGGGCGGGACTAAATGTTGACCAAATTAACTAAATTAACAGATAAAATGTCTCCCACAATGTAATAAAAACCTGTTTTTTCGACAGCTTGAGATCTGTGAATGCAATCAAAAAAGTAAAAATGCCAAAAGTGTCATATTTTGTTTGGTTACTTGTGGTTAAGTTTAGAGCTGGGTAGGGGTTAAGGTCATCATGTTGTGATTCGCGTTTTCCCCATAGAAATGAATGGAGAGTCCCCACAAAGGTATAATTACAAACGTGTGTGTGTGTGTTGGTGTTAATGCCTGTGCGCATGTATCTGCATGTTCCTGTCCCTATTTCTGTGTGCTTGTGTGCATCTTCCTGTGTGTGTCAGTCCCCGTGCCTGTGAGTCCAGCGGCGCGTGAGTGTTTCTGTGTACCGGAGTGGCGCTGAGAGGCTCCGCCCCAGCTGAGAGCGGATTCCCCAGCTGGGCTGTCCGTCTGTGCTGCGGAGAGGGGGCAGCTGGCCCAGCCCGGGACCGCATCACTCGCACACCGCACGTATTTACATAACAGTCTGTTCTCTGAAACCGTGGCTGCGATTATCCTCCCCAAACAGACACGGATCCCCGTGTCCCCCCTCGCGTGATCAAAATAGACAAGTCTGTTGGGAATGCGGTGATGTCATTGAACACAAGCTTGGCTGGCCACTGGAGAGCACTGCCCCCTGCAGGAAGAGGTAGCCATTCCATCCGGGATGGTGACGCAACAGTAACAGAAATCTGCCAGACACTCTGCAGCCAGCTTCCGGAACAATCATACTGTCCTGGTTACCAATCACTCGATTATCATTAGACAACCTGAACAGACACTTATTATTTCAGTATAAAAACATATACCAAAAAAACACTGTTGCCAGAGATAATCCCAGTATCAGGTTTAAATATCTCCATCCCCTGCAGATACAACTCTCAATTGTAATTGTAGCTTGAACTGTGGATCACCATTTTCTGAGCCATCAAGTATAGGAGCTCCCAGGCTGCTGGTTCACTGGGGAGAAATCCACAATGCCAGTCAGTTTCCCTCCATGGTTAGTCACATACCTCCCATAATGCACTGCTGTATAATGTAACCAGCTCCAGGTATTCTGTTTTATACCTCTGGTTCTGCTATATATCTCTGAAATGCAACCCAGTCAATAATAGCGAAATGATAGAATCATTGTGTTGGAATCTCTCCTTTTGAACCCAAGCCAAACTGATGGCTGTTTTTGGAAGGAGTTACTCTTTGTACTTATGGATTCAGGTAGCTTTCAATTTGCATTATAAGTAAAAAGGTATTTAAGTAAACAAGCAAAATCTGTTTTCTTTTATGATTGCATGCTGGCCAAGTAGTGACTATCATCCCATTAATGTGAAAAGTACCATAAAGCCAAACAAAATATTTCACCCTTTTGAATGGAGGGGCGTGGCAGCACCACAGATGCCCTCGTGCAGAAATCAAACGGCGGCTGTCAGAGGGAGCAGGCCCGACATCAGCTGCACACAGCGTATCTTCGCTCAGGAAGTCAGCGGGCCATGACATTTGCAGCCTCCAGATGCACGGAGGCACAGTGCGTGCAGAGCAGCCCTCTTACAGATCCGCAGAGGCAGCCTCTGGGGATATATCCATGTATATCAATACCATTTATTTACAACATGTACTTTTGTAAGGAGACTCGCATGGCTAACAACTGTAGGATTTTATTATTTAAATTCAAACTAACAATGTGTGAGCTGGCAAAGTGGTTAACACTGTCTCTTCCTACCTCCGGGGCTGTGGGCTTGTGTCCCCCCAGCTCTGTGGGTTTGTATGGAATTCTCTCTCTCTGTTTTTGGTGAGGGTCTATTTGAGCAGTTCAAAAATATGTTTTTAATGTTCCCATAGTGTGTGTGCATTTGCTGTTGTGCTTTCGTCCATCCACCCAATATTATTGGGTGCTAATCCAGTTATGGTCCCACTGATCGGAAACATATCCCGTCGCGCAGCGAGAAAGGCAGGGCACGGTCTGCACAGGATGTCAGTACCTTGCTGCTTGAACACAATATATACACAAAAGCAGTATTTCCGAACCTGGTCCTCGGAGACCCACAGACAGTTCGCGTTTTTGCTTCCTCCCACCTCCCTGCCAGATGGTCCATATTTTCTGCTCACATTTTCCTACTGGGAGCAGGGAGGGAGCAAAAATGTGGACTGTCTGCAGGTCCCCGCAGACTGGATTGGGAAACACTGCACTAAAGAGATTTTAACATTACAAATTCACAGCACAACTTTGAATGACGGGAAGAAACTGGAGTTTGTGGGAAAGGGCCACATGAACAATAAATACAGGGACAGCCTGGGGGGGGGGGGGGGGGGGGGGGGGGGGGGGGGGGGGGGGGGGGGGGGGGGGGGGGGGGGGGGGGGGGGGG
>JAODKC010000064.1:8073721-8088961 GCA_026777985.1 Mormyrops attenuatus
CCCCCCGCCCCCCCCCACCCCCCCCCCCCCCCCCCCCCCCCCCCCCCCCCCCCCCCCCCCCCGCCCCCGCCCCCCCCCCGGCCCCCCCCCGCCGCGCGCCCCCGCAGTGTGTACGCAATTTTTGATTCCACGCTAGTGGACGGGAGGAAGGGAGCAGAGAAAAATCCAGAAAAAGAAGTGGGTGACTTTTATTTATTGCCTACACTACTGTACATGTTTAGCTGGACGTCAAGCAGCCTCATGAAGATTATCAATGGAGATATGGAGATTTATAGGGCGGGATCTCCTTTTGTATTTTACAATGGGGGAGGATTTGCGGGGGGGGGGGGTGGTGTACCATTTTGTAGAATACGGCCTTCTTCTGCCAAATGATAAATGCGGGTCTCACAGGAAGGACAGAAAAAGATCACCCATGGGGGTGGCATCGTGATTATCCGTGAAAATTCCGTGCTGCTTATCTGCGGAAAATGCTTTGCCGCGTATTTGCATGTTTAAAACTGTGTCCGCATATATGAAGGCGGACATGCCTTTTTATAGCGACGAAACCCCACAGTACGCAGCGTAGCTTTCTGTTAAACAGTGAACGATGTTTTTAAAGTGGCTTTATAGCATTTAGCTAACCGACTGAAGCTGGCTGCTGAGCCGACTATGTTCCATCACGCTAAATGCTAACTTCTGAACAAAAACGTCCTGGAAGACATGGGAACCAACTGTAGTAAGTCTGGTAGGGGCTTTATTCTAATGCCTGGGTATACCTTCTGCTGTATAAATTGGTAAAAATTGTAACTTTGATTAAAATATTAGGACTGCAAAGTAAATGCAAATGCAGTAATTGGGGGAGAGAGTCAGAAATGCAGTTGGGGATACGCTGGCTTCATAAGTGTGCCTCTAAGAATATTAAGTGCCATCTATATTAATACCATCCATCCATCCAGCCATCCATCCATTTTCTGTAACCGCTTATTTTATTCAGGGTTGCAGGGGGTCGGGAGCCTATCCCAGAGGCTGGTGATGCAAGGCAGCCATGTTAGTACCACCATAGGTAAACCTCACTCTATAGTGGCTCCCAACCTTTTTTACACCACGGCCCAGTTGTTACCATGCCAGCTCAGTTGCGACCCTATATCAAGTATAGGTCTAAATTAACACTATGATCAAGCACGCAGTGCACTCTGCAGTTTACACCAATCAATGCCTATCGCACAAATCTGATTGGATGTGCCAGTGAATTTTAAATTAAGCATCTGTGGTTTGGCTTCTTGGATTGGATTCTTATGCGCTAAGCATTTGCAGACCCAAGACCTGTTTATATAGGTTAATTTTAGGATTGGGGCTGGGAAATTTGATCGTGGATCAGCATAGGAGCCTGCTAGTTTTAAAATGCTTACATTTCGAACTTGGTTTGCGGTTCAGAATTGCTGCTCAATACCATAGAATTATTATGGGTATCTGCGTAAGTCTGAAAAGAGCACTGCTTCTTAAAAACATTGCTTAGTCTTTAGTCATCAGTTTAGTAAAGGGGGAAAAGAAATTATTGCTGTAAGGCTATTGTCTGTTGCGCATCAGTGCTGTTAGCCTCTCACAGGGTGCAAAAACAGCCAATGGCTTCATCTGTCAAGCTATAGATATCTGGAAATTTCCCTGGGAGGAGGTTTTCTATGTGCGAGGTAAATTTTAAAGAGGCACACTTATCTGAACGTTACTCCCAGGCCTGCATATTGATCTCCTCTGGGCGCTCCTGCATGTCACTGCTGTGGCAGCCGGAACTGCCCCCCCCACCCCTCCTCCACACCCTACTCAAAACACATTTCACCTCTTCTGTCCCCAAAGCTTTGGAAACAGGTTTTCCATTTAAAATTTAGGCATCAAAGGCTACCTGGCTACAGCAGAAGCCCCTTCTCCTCTCTACACAACACAAGGTTCCCAGAGATGGTGAGGAGGCTGGTTAGTGGGCCCTCGGTTTGCCGTAAGGCTGTTATTGATCAATATATCCTCCACCGTGTGACAGGGAGATCTAATGAACCTGACCTGTCAGCTCCCTGTAGGCGCTGTGTCGGGACGCCTCAGTTCACCCGACAGGGAATTGTGTAATTGTGACCAATTCATCACCCACGACCAAGCACAGGAACCAATTAACATGGCTATAATTGGCAAGCGGCATGACCCAGAGAGCCACTACAGAGCTCATCAGCTCATCGCTGCCAGACTTGTTCAAAAGCCCGCTGATCCTGAGCCACCTAGACTAGGGGTTCCCAACCTCCAGTACCGGTCCACAGCCAGTATTCCACCTGGTCGCAGAACACTGGGGGGGCTCGTTGTTCATTGTCCATTTTCTGTTTTTTTATGGCCGCTCAGTCTCTGATTGCATCATAAAAAATGGAAATGAGGAAGCTATGACACTGGCTAACCAGGTTTCTCACCAGGGCTTCCATGAGAAAGTCATGAAGAAACCCCACCTGTTAGATCAGGGAGAATGAGGTGGAGTATGTGTTGATGTGCCCTCGTTACCGTGCTGGGTGGTCCTAGCTCCAAATGATTACCTTTGGCCCCCCATAAAGTAAACACTCGAATAAAAGAATGGTTAAGGCATATAGTGACTGATGACTGCTTTCCGTGGTGAGCGGTCGACAAGTTGAAAATCATGGGCCCGGCTGTCACATTTGTCCTGCTGCTGACTCTGGTGCTGGAGGGGTTCTGTTATTCCGGCTGTCCTCAGCTCCACCCTGCCACCCCCCCAAAAAGCTCAGCCTGTACTCTGGTCCATAGGGAGGTAAACAGTGTTTCTGTGCTGCATAATCTGGGCAATTTCTCATGTGAAAACAAATCATGGGCAGTGCATTACCTAAAAAAACCACAGTATATATTACACTTACACACGCTCACAGTGAGTTGTGCGGGCATATTACAACCATTCATTTAGAGACTGGGGTAGTTGTTTTAGAGAAGCAGTTTCTCATGAACAGAAAGGTATGCCCACAGTGCCTGGGCAGGTGCAGGTGCATGTGAAGTGGAGTGCAAGTATTTGGGAGGTATTTTCCACACAGAGACGAAGTCAGAGTAACATCCTGACCTTACTGCCTCTGTGAGTGGTAAGAAAGCCTTACATTCCTACACACACAGGTGCAGGTACCTGAGCACAAGTTCAGATACAAAATGTTCAAGAGTCAAGGGCAGCTAAAAGAGTCTCTAGCTTCTCTGCCTCCAATTACCTGCTCAGAGTAAGGCTAGAGAATTTCCTCAGGCCCAACGGTGTAGTCCCTTGCTAAAAGGCTTTTTGGAAGCACACGTCGGATCAGATACCTGGAGTAAGAAAACAGTAGGTGAGAAGTAGTCGAGGCCCGCCACAGTCTCATTTTTGCCTGCGATCGCCAAGGCGAAATCGACACCCTTTTCATAGACACGGGGGAATCCGACAAGCTCGTAAATGTTTAAAACTAGTTAAATGGGTGTCGCATCAAAAATACATGGAAGCAACAGACATGAGATTTACGGGAGCGAAGCAGATGATGTGAAATATTTAAAGAAAAAAGTGTTATGTGGCTTTCATCTCAGAGCATGGTCATGGAACTGCTGGTGGTTTGGGGCTGCTTATACCACACTATAGCAGGTCTCCACTACTGTGGCTTGGCATTGAGATACGTGATAATGGTTTATATTTGCAAAGTCAGCAATGAGGCTTGGGGACCCATAATGGATGCCTTGCCAATCGCTGATTGATTTAACCCAGTTCCCATTGGCTGAATTATTGATTTCCTTTGCACACCGAGGGCCGACTCTAACTACAGGCAGCGGCTTCGGGCCCCCAGATTACCTGTGTCGTGGTGGAAGTGAAATGATCAGTTACCTTTGTGGGGGGGTCCCAAGCAAAGCTTTGCCTAGGGTCCCTGAAAAGGTAGAGCTGACCCTCCCTTTACATTACATCACCACAGGTTTGGAGGCCTCAGTGCTTGATATTTTGGAAATAATCATGGTAATCTTGCAATGGCTAAGTAATTATGAAAAATGAATGGATGGATGGATGGATGCCTTTCGCTGTGACCCCCAAGCTCGCTCTTGTCCATGTGTGTCTCATGGAGAGCAGGATGGGGAAGGAGAAAAGAGAACTTCCTCATGGGGATCAATAAAGTGTTATTCTTCTCGAACAGCTTTTTCTGTGAAAGCTGGCCTCCCATTTCTGCGAGCTGAGGCTGCGTACGCTCTCAGGTTGGCGCGTGACAGGTGCCTGGGGCCTGGCTACAGAGTCACCGGGCAGACTGCTGGCAAAGGTACATCTAGGTCAAAGTAGCCTTGGCCTGATGGCTTGGTGCTTTCAGTAGCTGACTGTAGTGATGCGATGAAGGCTTCAGAGGTGGCAGGTGTGTAATTACTCTGGGGGATAGAGAGATGGGTGACAAGGGGGCGGATATGTTCACAACAAAAGCAAAGAAGCTCAAGCGGTGGTTTCAATGTGTGTGATTCAGGATCGTCCCTCACGGAGGGGAAGGAGGCAACAGATGGCAAGAGGACTATGGCTTGTATCCTTGGCCTACGTGATCAGGAGTGCACGTCTCTCCTATGCACTATTATTCACACTGCCGCATCTCTGGGAAGATACCCAACCCCTCAGAGCTGTCAGCAGGTGGCGCCCTTTAGCTTGTAAACCTGTAAAACACACCTCAGGTCAAACAACGTGTGAAAGGCATCTCTCGCTGGGTCGTTTATGTGTACGCTGTTAACGGTTATTGGAAGAACATAAAAACATGTAACGTGTTCAACCTACAAATGGTCTGAGCAGGAAAGGAGGTCATAGAGAGAGTGAAAGGCGTCGATTGGGCTCAGTGCTTCCAATAGGTGCAGCCCTCCAGCATTAGGGGAGGGGGTGTTATTTTGTGCATGTGCCGCGACCCCTTTTTGGATGTTTTCTTGCAAGTCTTTGTGCAGAAGATTCTACAAGAAGATTCCAACCTCTTAGTTGATTTCACAAGAAGATTTCACAAGAAGATTTCACAAGAAGATTCCACAACTTCCTTGCACCGATACAACGTCCTTTAATAGTTATGGCCGATTTCAGTGGCTTATATAAATTGATATTAAGAATAAAGAAAACCTATATTAAAATTCACCTCCATCTTCTATCCAAGTCAGGGTTATGGCAATGCCTAGAGCCTATGTCAGGCAGCATAGGGCACAGGGCTGGGGATTCCCAGAAAGGTATGGCAGTCCATTGCAGAGCATACACAGACACACACACACAGGTCTGTAATTATATCTTTGTGGGGACTCTCCATTCATTTCTACGGGGAAAACTCTAATCCCAACATGACAACCTTAACCCCTACCCAGCCCTAACCTTAACCACAAGTTACCAAACGAAATATGAGACTTTTTGCATTTTTGGTTAATTGATTGCATTCACAGATCTTTGTGTGGACCTGGAAAACATTCACAACGTCAAAATATTTGGTCCCCACAGTGTAATATAACACACACACACACACACACACACTATCAACCAATTAGCCTAGCCTCTTGAGAGAACTTGCAAGCTCCACACACACAAGGAAAGGGGATTTAAACTCCAAACCCTAGAGCTGTGAAGCAAGAGTGCTATATGCAGAACCTTAAACAGCACTTGTATTATGGATGGGCACACGATAAGCCATAACCTCAATATACATCCCAATGCCGTGGTTTAAATGTTTGCCTATTCACAGCTTCACTCTGATTCCTCCTGCAAAGGGACGTTCGAGTTTCGGGCGGCAATCTGAAAGGCGTCCAGAGGGAAGCTCCACCGTGCCATATCTCCATCATCTCCTCAGCATAGTAATTACAGCGTTCGGTTTTTTAAATGGTGTGCCAGTTTTCCTGGAGGAGTAATATTTAAACGAACAGCTAATGAAGAAGGGGTTATTGGGCCTTTTATCGTAGTCTCTGCTGACCTGCGAGCCAATGAATTTGCCGCTCGCCTCCGGAGGACGGCAGACACACAAAGCAATCGCGGTAAGGAGCGCCGATACGCCGCGACCCTAATCACAGCGACAGGCAAAAGGACACTCTCTCCCATCACCGTGTGTTTTTTTTCTTTTTTTTGTTCCCACTCTTAATCTGGCCAAGATGTGAAAATCTGTCATTTGGGGAGAGTATTAAAACGGAAATGTCAGAGAAAGAGCGAAACACTGCGACAGAGGAACGTCCAGAAATAGAGTTGCCGGCATTAAACGCCACATGATGGAGCAGCTGCCTCACGAGGGCCGGATTGAACCAGAAAGCTCACTTATTCATTTCTGCTGGCTCTGATGAATGCCAGTGATTACAGTCCTAACCCGTCCCGGATTGGGATCCTTAAATACAATCCAAAAACGTTCGATTCGAAAGTCAGTTTCTATTGATGCAGGCCAAAACTCAAGACAGATCCTTGAGTCTGACTCCAGCACAAAAATTTCAAATGGGGCGGCAAAAATGAAAACGTTCCTTTTGTTCAACGGGAAAAGTCCTGCATGTTTTTCGGGGCCTTCCGCTTTCTGTTGTAAATGCTTCGACATCTGTTGAAGGGCCTAGTATGAAAATACGTTAAATAAAACTCACTGCACTAGAACTAGAATGATGTTCTTTATTTTTGACGTCACATGATTTTTAATACACTACATTTTTTCAGTTTTACTCAAGAGGGAACATTCACACCACTGTCAGACAAATGAAGGGTAATCAATATGGAAGGGAATGCAAATGTTCCTGCCCTAGATTTCTTAGCCAGATAATTCAACCAGTTTTTGACTTCCTGTAACTTTGCATCATTATGCTAGTTGGGTGATTCCATAACTAGACTCCTTTTTTAGAGATATTTGGTTTGACAGAGCACCATGAATGCATCCCATGCTTCGCTTTCTGACATGGTGGAGCTGTGGTTTGCGTGCTGCTTCTAAAAGATCACTGTACTTTACTATGCTTGTGAATCCTGAAACGCCAAGCAGAAGCCTTCAGCTTCAGTATTTATAAATAAAAATATTAACTGCTGTCAATTAGAGGTCAGAGGACTGTTTGCTTGATGGAGAAGTGCAAACTCAACAAAGGGAAGCCAATTCAGACCGAGACATGAAGATCAGCCACATCGCTTTGCTAACCTACCCTATGGATGGAAAAAGGCTCCAATGCTAATCTACCCTATGGTCTGAAAGATGCTCCAATGCTAACCTACCCTATGGTCTGAAAGATGCTCCAATGCTAATCTACCCTATGGTCTGAAAGATGCTCCAATGCTAACCTACCCTATGGTCTGAAAGATGTTCCAATGCTAACCTACCCTATGGTCTGAAAGATGCTTCCACTATCCACACAAAGAGAACTTCTAAATACAATATTTTGAGGCACATCTAGCCCTTGTTGGTATTAGGGAGTTCTGCCCTGACCAAATCTATAGCTGAACTGTTTCAAACACAAAGCTGTTTTCAGGCCAGTATTCTCAAAATCATTGTTTCGCAAGCATGATTATTTCTTGGACCCTATAACAAAACAGGTGAGTATTAAAAGTTTCTGTACTAGCACCATATTGGTGAGGTGTCCAGGGCCAAAAGTGACTCATGCTCACTGAAGGGAATCTGCTTTGGTGCTTCGAACCCCAACCCAGAGCCAGGTGTGAAAACACGGTCCTCTGAAGCCCTACCACCTCCTTGTGTTTTTAAAGGTCACCACACAGGAGCAGAGGCTGCACACACAGCTGTTCACACTGGACGCCCACTCTTTTCTGATAGCCAGCACACATTTTGACATAGATTAGTGTAGTGTTTCCCAACCCAGTCCTTGGGGCAACCCCGGACAGTCAACCCCGGACAGACAGGAAGCAAAAACGTGGACTGTCCGGGGTTCCCCGAGGACTGGGTTGGGAAACATTGGATTAGTGGCTACACTATGGCCTTGCATGTTTTTTTCAACACATTTTCATTTGCGTAAGCCCGTGTACATCTATGTGAATGTGTTTTAGGAGAGGCAATGAAAGCCATTGTGACTCTGTGTGAAAAGCACCTTTCAAACATTTTATAGAAAAAAAGACACTTTATTATCTTATACATTCATCTCTGGGTATAATAATTATAATAATATTATCAGTACATCAAAAATAATAATAATAATAGTAGTTATATATAGAAAACTAAACTGTTAAACTACTCTTTACATCTCTTAAAAACATAAAGTTTTGTTTTACTTTGTTTTATATAGTCATTTCCGTCAACAATAATAAAAAAAAAAAAATCACAGAAAATTTAGAAAGTAGCGGCCGGGTATGGCAGAGGGGGAGCATCTAGATGTTTGTGATGTTTCGTACGTAACACCAGTACGGGACATGAAAGTTCACATGCAGTTGAGAGGAGCAGGTAGTGTTTGGGAAAGACTGACAGGAGAGAAGATAGCGAAGGCTTTACCTCAGTCCCCAAACCCACTTAGGACTGATGAATGCCTATGGACACAGCTCTGAAGTTCAACAGATATGGGTTCAAGTCATCCTGTAGAGTAAATGCTGTAAACAACAAGGGCAAAATGTTTGCCTCTTGCTTTGTTATATGCTTTATTCTCCAAGGAGGTAGGTCTATACCCACGTCTATCCCACAGAATGCTGATGGCAGTCTTTTAATGTGTAGAGACACGACGTATAAAGCAGAAAGGAGATGTGGATGGTTTGTTGGACCAAGACCAATTGCTGATGTCCTGTGGGGTCGCCTCTCGTGAGGGGTGGTTCATTCTGGGGAAGGTTTTGCATCCAGGGGAAACTGCAGCTTGTTGAATGGAGAATGGAGAGCACCACCTGTCTCGGCTGGGCCAGGAGGTAGCCACCTCTCGGGCCTACAGAAGGACCCAGTCTCAGCAAAAGTCAAGATCCATCAAAACTGTAAGGGAAATCGTGAGAGGTACCTTCGTCGGTGACCTTTCATAGAGATATGCGCGTAAACGTGTTTTAACAAGAGCAAGAAAGACTGCTCCTTTGAAAGTTTGTGAAGTTCCTACCTGTCCCAGAGCTTCACACTTCGACAGGTGTTGGTGCAACAGCCAGCTGACATCAGAACTGCAGAAGAAACACAGGATGATGTTCTCAAGAGCTTAATGAGGAGGCAACATGTAGATAATGTCTCAGCAGAAAGTCCTATTCAGAACATGAAGGCTAGAGACAAAGAGGCAGTGGACACAGACCTGTAAAAGCAGAGCTAACAGGAAGACAGTTAATTAAATAATAATATTTTGAAAGACTTGAGTGTTGCTTCAGCTGTGAACCTGAGGACCCAGGAATGATCAAAGGGTATACAATCCCTCTGTTACTCATCCAATATGCATTACCGCTGTATCTGACCAATATAATGAGCCTGTCTTTCTCAAAAGTCTATTCTGCGAGTACCTGAGCAGTCATTTTATGCAGCAAACCAACATTAGCCATAGACAGGCTGACTAACATGGGATCGGGGAGGGTCAAGACCTGGTCTCAGCTTCAGCCATAGCCATTCTCAGAGGCTGCGGTCGCCACGGTGACAGCCGGCTAAGCTAGATTTAAGTGTCTGGCTTTCCTGTCTGCTTCTCATGCCCCCGCCCCCCAGCACACACACCGCTGGTTTCACACTGTCTAGGCAATAGAGGATCACCTGCAACTGGAGGTGTGATTCAAAGTGTTTACACGGTGTTAAAAGGAGTCTTCTGTTAACACCAACCTGCAATGATATGCACAGACACACACACACACACACACTTTAGAGGAATCGGGTTTTTGTTCTTCTCAGCTACACAGAAAGACCAGGAATGTTACATGAGCAGTAGTTTCGGCATCAAGCTTAGAAATAGCGTCTGCCTCTTTCACATGGGGCTAATCTTTTTTCTGAAATTATTCTCCCATAATGGACACATATTGGGTCATGAATGATTCATAGCGTCACATCTTAAGACCTCAAAGCGGGACCTGCACCTGCATTGACCTGCTAACATCAGGAGCGACTCCTTCAACGGATCTATGACTTCGGAAGTAGGTTTAAAGAGCACAGGATTTAACTTTGAAGACTAGTGTAAAAGAGCTGTCTGCACACTTCATGTACTCTAAAGACATCTGACTACAATGCCTTGGGTAGAGCGCCTTGAGTTTAATGCCCTTTTTCTATTGTGGAGCCATAGAAAGCCATACTGCAAGGAACTGCATTACTATTATTGTCCGAAGCATCAATATCCAAATATTATGAGGTCACGTTTCATATCAGGACCCTCAATCATGCTCCTTTATGGGTTTAATGCTATGACTAAGACTACGACTACGATTATGACTACGACTCTGACGTCTATGACGTCTTTGTAGAGCAAATGAGATTCATATAGGAGAATGTTTTGCACAGAGCTGTTCATCAAATTTCACCAGAACAGTAAATCCTTCAGTAAATACAGCAGAAACGAAAAAAATGCATGTGCCAGATAATTTATCCTTATTTGGGCAGAGATTTCTACAGTGAAACCTAGAGTCACAGCCCAAAATTTCTCCAGAACAAGTGCCTGTTCATCCCTTCATGGTTCCCAGCATGTGGTACAGTAGTATTTCAAAAGTTAGCTATAATATAGTAATTGCAAATGATAAATGCACTGTTTATGTGTCATGGACAAAGAAAACTCACAACATAAATCCAAAACTAAGGACCAGATGCGATATCTATCAGAACAACATCTGATTTAATGTCAGTGATGATAAAATTAAAACCGTATGTGGGCTTTTCCATTCAAAAACAAATCCTTTACGATGTGCAATATTAAGATAAGCCATTGCTTTATTATGACTTAAAAAATGATGCCTGAATATTTTTTTGACATTCACCATCATTGTACTTGGATATCCTTCCATCCCTTTTTAGGAATATCAGACTCTATTTAGTCATCATGATTAATTTCGTCTGTAAAAACCATTGCAAGCTCTACTTGTAGTATCTCCAAAACACCTTGAATACTTTCCAGTCTATCGGTGGGAAATCAGTGTCCTGAATGTTCAGCATGGTCCCAACAGTGAAAATCAGAAGACAAAATGTACACACAAACACCACTCTCTCCAACGCCAACAACTTGGTGCAGAGTTATAATTCATTAAAATGAATTGAAATCGTGCTGGTATTTCATATAAAAACAACCTGGATGCATCTTGATTCCCGCTGTCTTGTCATTGGCCTATAGAGGAACAGGGCTCCACTGCCTGGCCTACCATGGGATGTAAAATGCCTGCCTGCAACATTTGCCTGGTTCCATTTTCTCCCCATTAGGGGTAATTCAGACCAGTAGCTCTCATTCTGCAGAAGCACAGGGGCACTGGGAGAAACTACTGCCCACTTTCACACAAGATCTCAGCTTTATTATAGATGCCTGCTTCGTGTATGTCTATCCACATCATTTTTGTTCAGTGCAGATTAATTAGCATGTTTGGTATCTGTTGCTTTCCAAACCAAAATGTGGATGACTAGGTTGATCAAAAGGTTTCTTCCTTTTTCTTCAATACAAAACCGCCCCCAAGCTCGCGTCAGCTACATGCTCAGGTATTCTGACAGTCTGTAAAATCATTGTTATCAAGTATCAGTTACCATGACTACTCAACAGGTCTCAGTCACAATGCTCTTGTTAAAGAATTAGGGGAGCCGGGGAACGTCATTCAGCTCTGTCCCGGTTCTCAGGCAGTTTCAGTCATTTACAGGAGATTAGAGTTCAGACTCTCTAAGTGAAACTGCAAAACAGATAATCTGACCAAGGCGTAGTTGTTACTTCCCCATTTGTGATTTTTGAAAGGTTAAAATGGACTCTCTTCATGGTTTGCAATTCATGCAATTTGTTACACAAACATGCTTTTTTCCCTCATCTGAGTATTTCATAAGGCTGCAATCAGACAAAAATCGATATCTTTTAATTTTACATCACACTCCTTAGATAATTTTCAGTATGCAATATTAATTATTTACCACAAAGCAAAAAAAGGCAATATTACTAGGCAAAAACACATGCTTGTAGTGGCATTTTTTGTCTATTTCACCACAGTGACACTGGCAAGGTATCATGGGTAATAAAACCGTAACTCCTAAAGGGAGAAAATAGGCCTGCGTGGGTATCAGGGTTTATTTTGCAATGAGGTAATAGCATACAGTAAGTACTCATAAGCTTTGCTAGTAGGAATTCTTATTATTGATCAGTTTGGCCTATTTCTGATGGCACTGTCATAATTTACACTGCATTTTAATCTCATGTGACTTGTTGTGTATTTTCTGTGTTCTGTCCTGATTTGCTGAACCACTTCCTATTCTGTCAGTAATTCAATGCTGTCCTACCGTTGTGGGGTTACTCTTGGACACCCAGGCGAATCTGAGACAGCACTGGTGCTAATAAGCTATTTGGACATGGTGCACAAGGTCCCTTTGCTGACAGGCTATGGAACCAAGGGAAACATCTAGGATACATTATCCTCTCTCACTGAGGTGCACACCTTGCTGGTTTCTCTCCTAAGGGCAGATAATGATTTCAGTGACGACACTCAGGGATTCATTATTCAGCATCGTATAAAGTGCCCGTCATACTTATGATGCGTGCGTCACCTAACGTATCTGGCATCGCCGCTGGGCACTAGCTGTCTGTTGTCCTGCTGGAGATGCAAGGGCCTGGCAGGGTCTCTCCACAGTCATGTGACCAGAATGGCAGCCCAATAGGGATGGAGATGCAGTCATGCCCACGCTATCTGACCAAAGGCTTTCACCGCTAGCCACATCGTTTGGCTGTCACGGTTGAGCGATTAAGTGGAACTCATCTAGGATGACATCCAGTATAAAAAATGCCTCTTCCAACATACAAATGTTACAGCAATATAAATGAATTCCACTGAGGTGCTGCTCTTTCATATAGACAGTCCTTTGGTGTAAAGCACTAGAGACCTGGATAGGTCTCCTAAAGGGAGACCCAGGGACCTCTAGGTCTCTCTAATGATTGAGGACTCAATAACCCCCATGAAGTTGCGTCGTACTCCTGTGTGTGACAGATGCCCTGACAGCCCCTCAGAGCTGCCCCAAAAACATGCGACAGGGTCATCTGCCCAACCCTTGGACCCCAAGCCCCCTCCGCATCTGTGGATTGGGCTAAGAGGAAAGCTTCCCTGGAAACGCTGCGTGCTGAGTCAAAGCACCAGAGTGCAAAGTGAAAGCACAGGGGCAATGAGTCAAAGCACCATGGTGCCGAGTCAAAGCACCGGAGTGCAGAGTCAAAGCACAGGGGCAAAGAGTCAAAGCACCAGGGTGCAGAGTAAAACATCAGTGTGCTGAGTCAAAGCATCATGGTGCAGAGTCAAAGCACTGGGGCACCGAGTCAAAGCACCAGGGTGCAGAGTCAAAGCTCAGGGGCAATGAGTCAAAGCACCATAGTGCTGAGTCAAAGCAGCAGGGTGCAGAGTCAAAGCGCAGATTCTGGACTGGCAATGCAACAGGCACGGCAGAGGACATCTGATGACCCTGCAGGACACCATAGGGACTAAAATATGGATTTCTTCTCAGGCTGGGGCCCACAAAGCCGCAATGCATCGGCTTAAAGCACAAAACAAACAATACTGTTGTAACAAAAGTACTTCTAGAATTACAAAGAACAAGTGCACCCGTGCACAATTGTTCCATTACGAGTCTGGGCTCTCGCTCCTTCTACCGCATCTTCCCTTCCGACTCGCGCGTCAAGGTTATGCACTGCCAGTTGACGGCGACCAGGCTTGTGTTCAGTTCATAAGAGGCGAAGATGCCGATTAATATGCAAATTATTCCTCACTATAAATAATGGTGGGGGGGCTTCAAAGCGTAATGCTAATTGGAGCCAGACAAGCAGCCGCTGGCCTATTTCGTGGGCTGGCTCTACAAGTGGCCTGCAGCAGCCATCGGAGATGGAGACTAATCACTGCTAACAGCAGCAGTAAAGACACAATGGGAAAAGGTTCCCACTGGCAGCAGGTCTTCATCTCCAACTTGCTTCAGTCCTCCAGTATCCCAGAATTCCGTCACCCAAGGCACTGGCGCATTAATGCTTAATAGCTTTCCCTTTGCTTTGAGACTTCTGCTGCCCTTCATCCTGAGGGCTGTGACATTAGCCAAAACAACACCGAGGAACAAACATGATTTATTTCTAATTCTTCTTAATGTTGCATTGCTTTCTGTTTTTTTGTCTGAAATAGTCTTCATAACTGAAACAGCGGGGAGGGCAAACGAGGAACAAGTGAAATCTGAAAGCAGCAAAAACAAGTTTTTTATAATCACTTTTCCTCTGTGCCTGCAGAGAGCAAAAGCAGAGGTACTCCTCAAAGCGCAGGCAGGACACTGTCGATGACAACAAGCATTGTGGGTAAAGGACCTCGAGTTCACTGACGGGCCTGTGTGGACATGACAGGTCCAACACAACCCTTTCTCTGCTGCTTCGGGGCCCAGTTTTAGCCCTTAATCCATAAAGCCATGTAGACCTACCTTAAACATCCCCCCCACTGAGAACTGGATGACCTTCATTTCTACTCAGCCTCAATGTACTTAAAATTTTCATTGCCACCAGTGATATATGGCACCAGTAAATTAACTGTCAAAAGCAGTAGTATGATTGGGAAATAGTTTTTTGTTTTCAATTACTGACTCAGAATGTGACTAAATTGCTTGTTGTTAAGAACCTTTTGTTAGGGATAATTGTACAGACTCAGACTCCAAAGTATAAAGATAGGAATCCATTTTAGTATTACTCAAACAGTGTCTTAATAATGGAATCTAGCTGTCTTGAAGTTACATTACTTAGTTAATCTGTACACACTGTTATCCAAAGTGATTTCTGTATTTAAACACATTTGCATACTAGGAGGACTGTGACGTCATCAGCAATGAACCAATCAGCCCCTGGAGAGGAGGCTGAATCAGCGCAACTGCTCTTCTTAAATGGTCACGGAAGGTGTCAGTTCCCCCCAGATTTTGCATAATTATTCGATTGCCGAGGCCATGCCAGCATTGCGTAACGTCTGCCAGCTGATTGACTCATTGCCTGGCACGCGCCCGGCTGGCTTGGCGGCGCTCCATCGCTCCACGCTGCCACATCCGCAGCCCTCGCCGCTTCTGCTGTATCGCGCGCCGCTTGTCAGGCCCGTGCATGTGCCTGGTTCTCCTTCCGCAGATTAATCCCCTGGCTCTGCCAGTTCTCGTTTCCTCTTCCGACTGATGTTCTTCTACACTTCCTCTAGCACGCCACACTTCTCCCCCTCCACATCGCTCTTCTGCC
>JAODKC010000064.1:8088979-8101525 GCA_026777985.1 Mormyrops attenuatus
CCGCCAGATCCTGCACAGGCCTGAAAAATCCTGGCACCTCCAGAGTATCCAGCATGTCCTCCTCCATCTGTGGAGCCATGACAGCTCACTGTGTAGCGGGCAGTATGACGAGCCGGGGCTCAGACAGGTAAGCCGGCCCTAGGCAGCGGCCCTGGCTCAGCCCCCACGCTGCCGCCCTGGTGGAGAAAAGCTTCCTCTGTGTTTATTTTTTGCTTTGCTATTGAGAGATCAGTGTGCTGCTGGGACACTCCATAGCGGGGCAGGGAGTCAGGCAGCTTGATATGGCCTGTATCAATACCGACCCATAGACGTCTTATCATTCAGCCCGGTAGTGCCATTATTCAGTTTCAGGCCTGGTGCCCTTTAGGCTGCCTGAAAGTATGTGTAAATATTGCTTATCTCTAAACAAACTAATGTAATGTTTTTGGACTGCAGGGAAGTACCTGTGGGAACATGCGCACAGCTAGGGGTGGGAATCAAACTCTAACCATAGAGGGACGAGGCTAACAGCGCTACCCACTGTGCCACCACGCGCACCCTGCAAGAGGCGTTAGCAAATAAAAAAATCTGGAAAAAAAGAAAGCAAATTGCGGCATCCATTTACACACATAAACACAAAACAGCAAGCAGAGTAAAAAATGAGTGCCCTCTGTTGCTTAGCAATAAAAACCTGCCAAAAGAAATAGGCAATAGCATGGCTTCTGTGAGCCCAGCTGAGAGAATTTCCTGCCCCATTTCGGGTGATCTATCACCGTTGTCGGCTCCGTTATTATTTCCAGTCCAATACACTGTAATTTGCAAAACAACAGGTCTACAACTTACACACCTTGGCCCAGGTTCACTCAACTGGGTCTGGAAATATGTTTCATTGTTATAAGGGCAGCTTTGGCTTTGATAATAAATTACAAGGGGCTATAATTACACATTAAAACAGATGGGATGAGTACGCCACAGAGAAAATATCTAATTACCCCAGGCACCCAGACTTCAAAACCAGCACCAGCCCACCAAGACTTATTTGCTGAATGTTTTCTATAACATTCTATAGTTGGACAAAAACAGAATATACAAATGTGAAAATATGTAAAAACAGCAGTAGCCTATGGCGGGCATGAGGATCAGGCCACAGGAACACACTGGCCCGCATAAATTTGATTGGTAGCTGTCAGAGGGAAGGCCACACCCCCTTCAGTGAAGCTGGAACCCCAGCAGAATGAAGGATGCGTATTCAACACTGCATGCAGTCAGGGGAGCTGAGCATGCAGACAGACTATGTAATATTATCCAGCAGTGCACTTTTTATAGCATGCCTGGGCGTAACACAGCCCCATTGGCACACAGAAGCACTTCTGATTCCCATTTCCACCAGAGGTCACTGGCACAAGCCCCACCCCCAGATCTACAACACACAGTCACGTGACGGCAGTCATGCCGCATAACATTTTGCCTTATTGCCATTATACTAGTAACAATGTGATGAATATTGAACAAATGATGAGGACAACGAACGAATGATGGATGAATGACAACTGACGAGTGAATGAAGAATGACAATGAATGAATGAATGAACGTCTGTGAATGAATGATGGATGAATGAAAACAGACGAATGAGTGGGAATGACAATGAAAACGAATGTCAATGAATGAATGAACATGGAATTGTGTTTCATACTGTATATAACACCAGAAGTAACTTAACATTCATCTGCAAACTCAACTCTGAAATCAATACCCCACCTGTTTAAACAACAAATTAACAAAGAGCCCAAATGCATCTATACCAGGGTCACACCACAGGACGAAGATCGATACTAATCTGACACCCAGACCTGCTGCGTTGGTTGTACAGCTGCCATCGTCCTGGAGCCTTGTCACCCAGGCTTTCTCGGCTTCCTGAATGCCAGCCTTTTAGCCTGCTGTCTTTTTTTTTGCCATATCATCGCATTCTCTCCTTCAGGAGGAGGAACGATTGCATTGCAGCATGCTGCCATTAATTCTCTGCAGATGAGGAGTTCTCAGTCTCCAAATGAAATTAGTGCAAAGAGGCAAAACTGAATATTACTGTCCCAGCCTGGGGAAAAGAGAAAAATACAGAACCCTCAGTGCACAGATATGGCTGTTTATGGGTGCTATCCTCATGCAAATAGGTTCATTTCATTTTTACAACCAACATGACTTACAAACTGACTTCCTGTGCTCTCTTTACGAGCAGTTTTGTGATGGGTGAGGGGCATCACCGAAACATCCCTTTGTGGATTTCACAGTAGAGGATTATTCTTAAGGGTGATGTGGCTCATGCCCAAAATTACTCTGAGGCAGAGAGTTTGTCATTCTCAAGGTCAATGAAGGTCATTCTCAGGGCAGCTGTAACTGCCTCTTCAGACATCTATAAGTGATTATCAAGGTCAATTGAGGGTCATACCTATAGTCTCTCATCAGATTGTACTGGCAGTGACAGCATAAAATCACTAGTTAATTTGTCATCCTTTAGGGCATTATGGGTCTTCCCCACTGGACTGAATCTTACACAGAGACAAAGAGTCAAAGCCTTTAAAAGTATTCCAGCATCACTTAATCCTGATCAGAGAATCCGTTTGACTTAAAGTTGACTCAGACATTTGCTGACAGAAAACACCTTAATTTTCCCAGCTCCCCCCACTGCTAATATGGTCTGCTCCATTATGTGCATCATTAGGCCTGAGGAACTTCAAAGCCAGCAGAGCTGTCTAAAATTTCAACTGGATTCCTATGTCCTATTTCGCTTATTGTGACGGATAAAGCACAAACGCCCCCGGTTCTTACAGGAAAGCCACATTAAGCCACAGTACCATAAGCGGTGGGGTACCACACTAGTATCTATGCAGGATTTCCACCAAGCAAGGAATTAAGTACCTCATGGCATCACACAGACAGGATGTGAGTCTTTCTTATAGGAATCATTAGACTAAAAACCTTAAGTGCGTCACAGGACCAAACCACAGATTTCTCTGAAACTGAAACAATCTGAACTTGTATAATAACCAGCAAACCATCTTTTTTTAAAAAAATCAGTGCAATCCTCATTAAAATAACTGTGCTCTTTGCTTGGTACAAGCAGAACTCTGCTAAAAAAAAACAAAGTCTGCAGAAATAAGCCTGGCTCTTAAAGGATAATCCCCAGTGATTTATGGAGAGCCAGCTGTGAGACGGTCAGATGATGATATGGTCAGCGTGCAGCATAGGGGGGGCTGATGTGAATTTTGAGCTGTGGACTTTCGTTGGATAGTTGTAAGCTCTCTCATAGCTTGTCGTCTGTTTTTTGTCCCCCTCCCCCAAGCTTTCCAAAATACAAGGATACTGCTATCTGTCAACAACTGCCCACACAGCATGGCAGATGTGCATCATTACAAAAATCAGGGGCCACTGCCATTGAAAACAGACAGGAAATGAGGAAGGTACAGGAGGTCAGGAGTGAAATGTGGACGGGGAACATATGACCCCTAGACGCAGAGGAAAACCATTTGATTGAATGAGCATCGTTGAGAGGTCGAGCTGTACAGGTTGCTGCCGGCACATTAGTGCATGGTGGACAGACGAATGATGTCTTTAACCCAGGACAAAACGTCCACCTTGGGGGCAACTGTCCCTTCTGCTTAAAATCATCCACATTTTGAACTGCTGTTTGTCATCCATAAACGAGTCATAATTTTTGTATTTCTTTCAAGGCAAAAAAGTCACATTTTATCCCTTTGGTTTAAAAGACACACTGCAGTCCTTCCCAGTGTAATTACCTTTAAGTGATATGCTGTCAGTTACCTCTCATGTCAGAAAGCAAAGCAAGTGATTTGGTTCCAGGGAAATATCCATGTGGCTCTATTAGAAAACTGAAAGCAGTTTAGTGTATCTGTGAGAGGAGGGGGGTCACACATTAAAAAAAACCTTTGACCCTATTTAGATGCTAGGAACCGGCAAACTTCACAGGGGGTTTGCACCTGGCTGTGGCATCAGCGAGGTGCAGTGAACATAGTGAGACTCAGCAAACTGGCTGCGCTTTGAAATTCGGAACATGTCAGTCCTGCAGGAACCCAGGCAAAAAAAACTCTTCCTGCCAACAAGACAAGTCCCCCCCCAGTACAAATAAACTACATGTCTATCAACAATGCATCTGTTTATTTAAACAGCTGGTGTGCAGAATTACAGTAGAACCGCTCACCATCAAATTCCCCCAGTTTAAACCTGCCTTTAAAGTGTCTTAGTATGGGCGTAATAGACGCAAAGTTCACTGCCAATAATGATATTGAAAAAATTCAGTGCTCTTGTTGCATGTATGTGTGTGCGCATGCGGTTCTGTGACACCCACCGTTCATGCCATTGTAGAGGCCGCGGTGGTGCGGTGATGACTCCTCCCCCGCTGGTCTCCTCTGCAGCACCTCCCTGCCGGGGCTGGACAGCCTCACCTCGGGGCACCCGCTCCCCACCACACGTCCCTTCTGTAGGTGCTCTGGCGTGGAGATCAGGGCCTGTTGCTTGTTCTCCGGGCTGCTGCATCCGCCGCCTATGCTGCCCCTGTGCTTCTGGAAGGCCTCCGGGCTGGTTGGCCCAGCCCCGACCCCGAGCAGGTGCTTCTGGGCCAGCCGGTCTGCACAGGATTTACCCTGCTTCTCAGGACTTTGCCCCCGCAGGGCCTTGTGGTCGGCAGTGGAAACCGACCCGCAGCGAGGTCGGCATGCAGGGAGCAGTGGAATGGAGTATTCGGGGCTGGTGCTCCGGCGCCGCCCTAGAGGCTCGGAACTGGACCCCTCCCCAGTCCTGGCTTTGTGAATGAGCTCTGGGCTGCCCCCTGCCCCAGAACACGCCAACGGCTGCTGCTTGTGGACCAGGTGGTCGGGGCTGTCCGTGCTTCCCCCGCTGGATGTGCTGCTACCATCTCCCAGGTCCCGTAGTACCCCAGAGCCAGGTGCCACCGTGGGGCAGGGGCTGCCCTGGCTGTCAACGGAGTTCCGGCAGCCCACCAGGGCGCTGCCCACCCCGCCTTTCTCCTCATCCAACAGGAGGCAGAGCTCCTTCAGCTCCAGGTTCTCCTTCAGCACCTCCTCCTGCCTCGCCTCCAGCTCCTTTAGCTTCTGTAGGTAGAAGGCCACCTCCTTGCGCATGACACCGGCACTGTAGCGGCCCAGCCGCTGCCACTCCCGCGACACCTTCTTCCCCTTCTGCCTGTCATCGTCCAGGAAGCAGCAGAGGTCCCGCAGCTCTTGGTTGTCCTCCTGGAGCTTCCGGTTCACATCCTTGGACAGGGAAGTAGAGCGGAGCAGAAACAGAACACAGGATAAATACAGAGGCTATACAGCAGCTCATGGTCTGAAACTTCATTTTCAACATAGGCTAAATTCAGACCAAGTATATGCTTGTGGAAGTTTTACTTACACAGAAATATTCTGAGGGCAGAATGAAAAATGATTGGTTCAGAGACATAACCAATCAGATTGCAAATGAGGTGGGTCCAATTTTAAGTAGAACTCCCATGAGCCAAATATATCATCATTAGTGATGGAGCAGAATTGTCCCCCCAGTTCACCATTTTTATCATTGCCCCACCCCACCCCCGCCCCGAAACCTCTGACACAATTCAAACACTGATGGGCACCCAACCCATCCAAATGCCAAGGGCATAAATTTGGGTTTGGACAGTAGGGACATGCTCCTACCAATATTGAGGGAGTACGGCTTGTTCACGGGGGCGGTGGGCACTACCTATGTTGAGCCCAAATCTACACCTTTGCCGAATGCCCACTTCTGGATGGTATCCTGGTTACACCACCCCGCTGGACCCACAGCACTGTGTGTCATCTTTTTTATTTGTAAGTTAATTTACCTGTGACTTCCATTGCCCATAGTTGAGTGTGATGCCTCACATAATGGCCCTTACGGGTGCTTATTGAGGGTACCCTCTCCGCTCGTTTGGCCATGTGTTCCTTTTTTCCATGTCATGACCTCTTCGTCTCTCTGCCGGGCTTAGGAATCATGGCTGCCCAATTAGTTTCCGCGTATTGGCTTTGGCCTCACTGGCTTGAGCAACATCCAGGGTATTTCATCTTAGCCTCACTAAATCTCTCACTAACAAGCCCAGGGTCTAAATTTCATGACCTGCGCCTTTAAATCACCTTTGTTACAGAGTCTCATCTGCGAGCCACCAGTAACTCTCGTTCTCAGCCTCTCTGCCAACTATCTTCTTCCTTTTTAACCAGCATTTCTCGCCAAGCCCAGCATAACATTCGAGGTCACATGATTCATCCGACTTAAGTATGGTTACGCTATACGGCCCCCCCACTTGATAGGCTCAGAATAAGGTTGCAACGTAACATTGTAGTAACATTTTAAAGCTGAATATAAAAAGAGTTTATGTACGGATTGTTATGTGTGTCGGAGCACATTCGGGGTGTGATCATCGACATATTTAACACCCTAAAAAATATCACAAGTGTCCCAGATATTTAATCGCAATTCAAATGAAAACAGCCTAAATGTAATATTAAAAGTGTGTGTGTGTGTGTGTGTGTGTGTGTGTGTTTTACATGGTTTAACTACGGGCACTTTCAGTGCATATTCAGCATTCCTTCAAAAATACATCACTAAAATGATCTCAATGTCTAATCGCTATAGCATTTAACAAATGTTTGCAAATAGCTGCTGAAATTGTTTCGCAGTTTTAGAGTTCCTCATAAAGTACCATATCTCCAATGTTCGCTGAATATGCACATGCTTACTGTAACAGTATATATAAAGGTGTGTGCCGAGTACCAAACTTCCTAGGTACTGGTAAGGACGCCTCACCTTTAATCCGCGGATTTCGTTCAAGTGCTGCTGAAGCCGCCGATTAACCTCGCGTATCAGATTACTGTGGTCCAGCATCAGGCTCATCTTCTCGTCCTCAGCCTTCCGCAGCCTCCGCACCAGGTCTTCCTTGCTCCATTTCAGCAAATCGTCGTCCGACAACTTGGATATATCCTCGGCTGGACTTTCGGCGTTTTTTGACATCGTCAGCTGAAGCTGGGGCTGCGTCGTCTTCTCCATGGATTTAAAGTTATTCGAATACGGACACAAGTAGAAAAAAACACTATTTTAAAAATCCGGAGCGTAAACGTCAGCACGCCGGCAATTCCAAATTATGCTGTTAAAAATGCTGCACAGTTTATTATATATACTGTATATTTTCTTGATCTCTGTAATCCATCCCGAATTTAACGTCAAAAAAAACCCTATATATTTTCCAATTAAATTGCAAGATAGTAAGATTGTACATTTAATTCCCCTAAAAATAAAAATGTAAATCTTGCGACTTATAATAATTACCCTGCTTCCCTTGCTCCTGCATCTTTTCTGTACTAAGGAGACCCTCGCCGGCTCCCAGGCCGCTGGTGAACACGCCTCCCACGGCGTGCACAGCCTCTGCAAAGAGAGAGCGCTGCCAGCGAGCGCATCGAGGGAGGGTACAGCGTTGGCTGAAAAGCAAAACGGAAAGGGAAAGAGGGATAGAGCGTGACTGCAGCGAGAAGGACTGGCACACAGTGGTGGAAAGCGTCCTCTTTTTCTCCCCCCTCCCGCCCAGTTCTTTCATGCTTTTGCGTGGGATTTGGGAGTGCGTTTCATTGCTGCCTAGCGCCACCTACGGGACCGAAGTATCCTGCTCAAACACCAGATATAGGACGCTATGCATTTTACAATATAAAATGCTGGAATATTTGGAAGTTGCAAATTGACCCAGGAACAGTATTTTTGTAAATTATCTGTAGCCTATTTTGCTGTAGGTCTTAGTTGACTGATGAAGTAATTTACATCGAGCGTTAAACTATCCTTTAAATTATAAGTTGTACAAATCTAAAACCATTGAAAGTGTCAAAGACAAATCATTCATCTGTCCATGATACAACATGCCAACTCCGCACACAAGGGGTCAGTCAGCTCTGGAGGTGTGAGGCTTCAGCCAGATATGGGCGCAAAGGGCAAATACTCATGTGCTTCATTACAAACACAACTTCTGATTTAACATTTTACTTACGGCAACCTATGTAGCCTAATGTAGAGTGAAGTTCCTCAAGCTCTAATTAATTGAAGATAATATATTTCTTAATTAGTTCACTGTTACTTAATTGGTACTGTTATGCACCTGAGGCTGTTGCTGCTTGTTTAAATTCAAATGGCATCAGTTTCGTATAGATCAGGGGTCTCCAACTCCGGTCCTGGAGAACTACTGTCCAGTAGGTTTTCTATTCTACCTGGGTTCTGATGAGCCACACCTGTTCCTGGTATTTACCTGAGAAATGGTGTGACTCATCAAAAGCCAGGTAGGATAGAAAACATTCTGGACAGTAGCTCTCCAGGACCGGAGTTGGAGACCCCTGCCCTAGAGCCATGCGGGGGCCCAGGAGAACAAGGAAAACACAGAAGGGCATCGTCAAACAGGATGGCCAGTGGGAACTGCTGGCCAAATGGCAAAAAGGCACACTGGACAGGGCCAGATGGGCACCGACCCTGACCGTTTTCCATGACCACTGATCTGTTGCACTATACAAGTGAGCTTGGAGCCTATTCCAGGAAGCAGGATGGGATACTAGTTCATTTGAAGGCACACACTAAGGTGAGAGGAAAACGACAGCAAAGTAGGAAGGACATGTAAGCGCATAACAGATTGGAATCCACAAGCCTACTATATATAATACTTTTTCCACAACACAGTTAAAATGTAACTGAAGTATGATACCTTAACGCACATTTAGGCCCACTGACTGATCCCTGACTTGGCATGCTTGAGAGGGATCACATTTTGGGTGGCTTATGGCAAAGGAATAGTCCGTGTTTGAACCCAGAGAAAAAGAGTGTATTGTACCAGTAGCATACTAGCCACAGGTTTCACATTTATTTACATTTCACAAATTTATAAGAGAACAATTAGATCTGTAGGAAAAGACATCTTCACAAAGGGCTGTTTAATGAATACTTTAGAAAGATTGACTTCTGTAAAGTAATAATACAGACTGGCAAACTTTACTTGATCAGTTTTTCATCGAGGTTATATAATTAGAAGTTATGACCATAATTAATTGCATAATGTAACTTCCCAGTCGACTGTATTTACCCATGGACAATATCCGTCCTCATGCCATTCCTCGACAGGGGTATGGTTGTCATGACAACGTTCAGAAAACGTATCCCGAAGAATGAAAACCCTGATGGTGTTCGCTGAACATGATATCCTGTCTCCCCCTAGTGGCGTGCAGGCGTATTCCATCAAGCTTGTACTACAATAAAGAAAGATTCACGGCTTAAACAGACAAAGCCCTAAGGGAGGTCAGATACTACTATACCAGGGGGCATTACTAGCCCCAGTAATAACAGGAAAAATCCATAAGATGACAGAACGCTTTCTCCGGTTTATTCTTGACTACTTGTTTCAGCTTCAGGAGCACGTGGATTCACTAGTGCACAGGCACTACATTTCCAATAGTGGCCCAGTGTGTCGCCCAGTTTCCCTGAATGGCTGACCATGTGAAGTTCTGGACCCCAAGCTGGCCCCCGATTCAAAATCCAGGCCTTGTCTTCAGTTCTCCCAGGTAGCTGGTTTAATAATGACTGATTCCGATTGGCCAGAGGCTTCACACCTGGCTCACAGGTAAAGGAAGGATGGAAAATCAGCAGTGCTCGGCTCTTGAGGACCGTGATTTGAATAGCCCTGTTCTAGAAAGTACGGTGTGAAAAGCAAAGAGAGTAAATCAGGACAGTTTCTAGCTATTGAAAAGATCAGGGGCTCTCGATACCTGGGATTTGACTTAGGAAGGTTAGCATCGGGGCTAAAGTACTTGGGACTATAGCCCCGCGTGTTCGGATCTAACGACGCTCATGGAGTAAACACTTTATTAATTGCATTCATTTGTTCTAGAGTTTACACAGTAAGATGAGGAAACAATTTTTCATTGTTACAGTCCATGCACGGCAACTTTAATCAGAGGATCGCTGTCCTGCTTCTCCTGTAAAATAAATACATTTCGCCATAGTTTACGATATACATAATCAGATCTGTAAAGTAACTTAATCGGATATAAAGCACTTTGCCTCGCAAGATTAATTAAGAAATGAAATGCACTCTCTTATTAGTGAAAACAGATTAGCTTTAACTTTAATTACCCTAAATATATTAAAAATACATAGAAAACGTCTTTTAACTTTTTATTTAAAAAAAAACATTTCAAGTATGGGAAGTGTTGTTGAGACTGATTTACTTAAGTCAAAAAAGTACAGGTGTGGGAAATATTCAAGTGTAACTTTAATTACATAATTATTGTGGGAGGTCCGACTCTGCAGGTAAAATGAAATTAGCGCTAAAAATAAGAAGTGGGAGTTGCTGTAAACTGTTGGTCGTCATTTCATCTCGGGCAACTGCGTATGTTGCAGTGAGAACCTGGGATATGGCGGCGATTCTGGGCGTCTTTTGCCTCCTTTTGGCCTTGACATCCGCAGAAGATTGGTCTGCGCCTTGGTTTTGCAATGGCTATGAATGTCCGCAGTACGAGCTCATTCGAGAATATGAGGTAAAGTGGTTGTATCACGTTTATTTCTTTCGGTGATTTACTGTTGATCATTTCTTTTCTTACTGTTGATCATTTCTTACTGTTGATGCAGACTTTCGAGGAACGCTACTACAACGCAAGCCGCTGGATAATGACTGGTATTGAAAGTACGGCGTCATCGGTCGTGTACGACGGTTTTATGAAATTGTATGGATACATCGACGGAGAAAATAAGAGAAGTGAGCAAGACATTTTAAGTGGGCTAAACGAAGAAAATAATTAAACAATAATTCAACTTTTTGGAAATTGATTTCAGACTGCAATGTGAAATTTGCATCACTGTTAATGTTAAGTTATAAACAGAAAGATAATTTAATTTGCTGCTTCCTGTAACAGGTCAGGAGATCCCGATGACTCTTCCAGTCATCGTGGCGGCGTCTCAGTCGGACAACGAGGAGGATCGGGCATCGATCTCTTTTTACGTTCCTCCCAACTTCGACCTACCAGCACCCACTAACGCGGATATTTGGAGTGTGAACCGACCCGAAGGCAGGGTGTATGTCAGGTAAGCATCAAGTGAACAAATTACAAATAACAACTTGCATAAGTTATGTTATTGCGTGGAATTGTTTGAGTGCCTTAAACATTGTTTGGGCATGTTGCTCTGCCGCTAGGACCTTTGGTGGAATAGCCTCCGAGTCAGACTGGCTGGCGAACGTCAGTGAGCTACGGGAAGACCTGCTGAAGGAAGGGAAGGAGTTTGACGATAAGGACTATAGTGCCGCTGGTTATGACCCTCCATGGAAATTATTTTTCAGGCACAATGAGGTCTGGGTCCCCGCAGTTTGAGTTTAATGATGCCCATGCGTGTGTGTTGTCCTGTATTCCAACCACTCCACCATATTAGACGTGATAACGGAATGTCTTGTTCTATGTTTCAGTGTAATTTTTTTAAAAGCCTCCTGTTCGCAGATTGTCGCTTTAGACTCTTTGGCAGGAAAATCTCTCTGCATACCAGTCATCGGTAACCTGTAAGTTGATTATGTCCGAGAAACAACCTTATCATTCAAGCCGACTAACCGGTTTGAAGAATGTTGGGTGGACACTTCCTCATTCCTCATTGACAATTAATTACCTGGAGATCCGTGATTAAATGGTACAAACTCTCTGTGCAGTAACACTTGTTTGGGTTGTTTAACAAGACATTTGCTCAGAGGAAATGCAGCATACAATACATTACAATGGCACGATTCAAGGGTTTAAGACACGTAAATAAAAATCAGGGGTTTATTGTGTATTAGCCCTAAATAAGGTCTAAGAAAATAATCTAATAAAATACCTATTGTTCGTGAAAGGTTTGTTATGTTTAAGAGGCCATGTTTTAGTTTTGGGGATCTTAGAATTTCTGATGATTATTTAGGGTAATCAAAACTCATTTACTGGTTTTAATCAGGCAAATCAACATGAGGATGATGGATATTCACAGTAGGCTTTAGTTTGTTTTTAGGTCAGCAAGATTTGATTCATCAAGGAGAGTTTTCTGTTGCTCAAATGAGACAAAATGAACAAACAGAAGCTAATGAATGTGTGCTATGTGCTAGACTGGATGTGACTGGATATTCAGATATGTTTGATATATACATAAATGTCGGTATGTTGTGAGACATGAGTTTAAGCATAGCCACAGGTTAATTCCTTTGATCATTATGCACTTTACAGATGTTCACGAAATTCCCACAGAAGTGACAAAATAAATGATTTGGCAGGTGCAGTCGGTGTGTATTTAAGTGTATCACATGGTCTTCAAAATAAAACTCTGGAAAGAGTCCATTTGTGTTTGTCAGTATGTTTTGTATAAGTTATTTATGGCCATAGGGGTTTTAATGCATTGAAACAGTATTGGGGGGGGGGGGGAAGTGGTTAGGGAATTTTGGCAAATCCAAATTAAAGCCTGGTTGGAATCAAATTGGTTGGGACCATGTACCATAAATCAGGACCTAACAA
>JAODKC010000064.1:8101535-8121687 GCA_026777985.1 Mormyrops attenuatus
TTTTTGTTTTTTTTGTGTCTTTTTTCCTTCACCTTCCCTCTGTGCGGGGGGGGGGGGCCCCCCCCCAGTGGTTCGGCTAGTTTGGGAAATACCAAGTTAAGGCTGGGTGCTCTGCTCTTGGGTGGGACCCTGGAGCCTTACTGAGGTCCGTCTCAGATTGTAAACATAGAAGGCAGTTCCTTTCCCTCTGTCTCCTCATGGCCTTTCTTTTGAGTGCAGGTCGAGGGCTTTAAGATCACCTGGGTAGATTTATTCCCCCCCCCCCCCCGGTCGGGGGCAGTCAGGGCTTTCACCTCAGCGGCTGCACCATCACGACACATTTGACTTCCTCTGGAATCACATGGCTTCATTCCTCAGTCCCATCAGTTCCCACCCCACCCCCAGTGGACTTATGCATTGTGGGAATGTGGGTCAAATCTCTGGAGGACTCAGGAAGCACTGTGTCACGGTGACTGATGGAGAGGTGCCCTAATTGGCCCTATTGGGCTCCGGGCGGGGTGGGGGGGGGCTGGGCAGGGGGAGTGTGTCCTGCTAGCAGAAACATAATGGCGTGATACAGTGGGTATATGAGAGTCTGGGCTTAGACCCCTTTTTCTTCTGGGCTTAGGAGAGCAGGGACTAGCTGCCCACGTGAGAGCAAAGAATCATGCCTACTGCTGTCCATAATCATCATCCCTTTTTACAGTGTTATTATTGCTGTGGTGATACATTCAGAGGTGAAGATTTCAGGTCCGGGAAGTAAAAATCCAGACCATGATTTATTTCAACCAACCAATTGAGTATAAAGACCCACGGTCACAGTACTTAACTGGTTGGTTGAAACAAAATCCCGGTCTGTATTTTTACTTTCTAGTCCTATAATTTCCACCTACGAATATTTTGATTTAGCAGATGTTTTATCCAAAGAGATGTACAATTGAGAAAAGCACGGTCAGCCAGTCCAATTGGGGTTGAAGGCACTGATCAAGGGCCCCAATGGTGACACCATTCTGCCTGCTGTGGGATTTGAACCAGCAACCTACACAGACAGACACACACCTGCCCATGGTTATAGGAACAGTAATCTGTGGGTCAGAACCAATTCCTCTCTTTGTTTAGAACAAAACTGTCTTTTCCTCCAGCAGCATTTCTATATGTTTTGATCGTGACCCACTACAGCCTTCGCTACAGTAATCATGCTACATTAGCTGTTCTATAAACTTTTAAATGCTTAAAAAGTTGGATATTGAGCTATTACTTTTAACAAGAGTCTGGTCATTTCTGCTGCACTTGCAAGAATGGGTCAAAATTGTTGTTTTCTTACATAGCGATCAGATAATGATTTTTGAAGATATTAAGTTCGATAAAATTAAATTACATTGTAAAGTTATGTTTTAAAATATGCCTTGTGTTCGTCATTTCAATGTATAATAATAATTTATCGCAAATTTATTTACAATTTTTATGTGTAGCCTAGTTTAGCGTACCCTGTACTGAATGACTGGTTGGGCTGCCTCACTCTGCACCCCCCGGGTCAAATTCCGGAGTCGCTTATAGTTCCTCAGCTATAGGAATAAGCTGTACGTACTGCCAAAATATTTGCTGCAGTACTCATTAATGTGCACTAGATGGCACTGCGTGTTTTCGCGATGAAAAAAAACTAACCACAAATATTGTCACATTATGTTCAGGGCACTTTCAGCGGTGTTGGAAATTCCATTGTTTACTTTATATAACTCCACAACATCCTTTTTCACATAGGAACTGTGACAGGAAACTGTAGCACATGTCCATCCAGGGCTAGATATATTGCTCACCCCTGGTTCTGGAAGGCTCTGGTCTATGACAGTTTAGCAGGTTTTGCAGAACATGCTGTTGGAATTTTTCACAAAGCATTTCAAGATGGAGGGTGGCACAGTAGCTCATTGGTTAGCATTGTAGCCTCACATCTGGGGCTCGATTCCTCTCCCAGCCCTGCGTGTGGGGGCTGCTTGCTCTCCGTTTGTGTCAGTTCCCTCTCACAGTCCAAACATGTGACGTTAGATGAATTAGTGTTGTTAAATTGCCCATAATGTGTGATTGTGTGTGAGTGCATGCCTTACGGTGGACTGGCATCCAGTGCAGGATAGGCACGGGGGTGGGGTGCTGGAGTGCCCGAATAATTGAATCCCCCTCCTTTTCGATGATCGATGATCATGCAAAAATTTACCCCCTCCCCCCGGACTGACAAAATTTACTGACAAAAGTCACACCCCCCAATTTTAGCATCTATCCCTCACGGTGTTCTCCACTTGATGCCCTCCGAGGCCTAGCATAATACTGTACTGAACAAAAAATAAATGGATGGATGACTTTCAAGCTAGGTCCCTCACATCATTTTAGGCTTCTGAGTAGCACAGACCACAAAAATTCAGTGCAAGGGGTTGATCATTGGGGTTTAGTATGATCAAACTGAAAGAGAAGCTAAGGACTTCAGAGAAGCCATGTGGAAGGTTACACCCCTGGGGATGTTGAAGAGAAGCTGTCGGCCTCGGTCCCAAACGACAGAAGTTCCCCACTACAGCCTGGGGTCCGCATCCTGTCCTGGGCTGCAGGGTGGAGAGACGCAGCTACACTCCGTCCAGTGGTGACTTGCAGATACGACGTGCATGAAATCGGGGCTTCTCGCTACCGGAGGCTCTTTTGCACGTCTGGTTCTTATCCATTATTGATGAAGCACATTTATTCAGAGCTGTCATCACGGGGCCACCCAGCAAAAAGCTTTTCCGAAAGCGTTAGAAGGAACAAAGAGAACGGCATCAGACTGCAGTGAGTGCTGAGGGCGGCGGAAAGCAGCAGGAGTTAGGAGCCTGTGCACGCGCCTCTGTTCCGGCGCATGAGCCGTGCAGAAACTGTTTATGTGTAAACACCAAGCTGTAGGAGTGTTTATGTTTGTGCCTCACTGGATTCGTACTAACCCTCTGTGGTGACGTTAAATACATTTTCAACTGCCTCCGGTTACCCTGAAATATTTTTGTTGTTTTCAATTTTCTGCACAGAGGGTGTGTGTGTATTTCCATTCATTTGTCCATTTCCCAAAGTGTCAGGATAGTCTATTTCCAGTCATGCTATTTACCTCATGCCCTTAGTAGTCTTTCTGAAATATTACAGAAGCCTCCTGTGTGTTAAATCTTTGACTGAACAATCATGAATAATATATGATCTGTTCTCAAGGACATTTTGTGGCTTTCACATTTCATATTTATGTTATAAAGATCTCTTCCATTGTCATTAATGATTAAGCACAAATTTACGAAGCTTCCAACACATGTACAGTGGATGGACCACTGTCATCTTTGTTTCCTCTGGGGAGGAGAGGATCGGATTGGTTGTACCTTGACTGACCTATAGGGGGAATGTGACCCATTGGTCTGAAAGTACACCTGGTCCTGACATACAGTAGGCAAGGCCCTGGTCTGTGTGACCTCATTAAATACACATGGATACATATTGTTACAGCGGGTGTCGACAAACAGGCACTAACCCTGACACATATAAATACACACACATGCACACATTTCCAGTCTGGCTGCACAAAAACATATGTTCCTACCCTGCTGAGGCCAGATTGAGCAACAGTAGCTATGGAAGATACTTTTGGATTCATGCACTCGCACACGTGCATGAGATTTCGAACACGGTGTGGAGATGTCAGCACTTGTGAGAGCAAAGCCTGCCCGAGCCTGGGAGAGGCTGATAAC
Source organism: Mormyrops attenuatus (assembly GCA_026777985.1). Classification (NCBI taxonomy): domain Eukaryota; kingdom Metazoa; phylum Chordata; class Actinopteri; order Osteoglossiformes; family Mormyridae; genus Mormyrops; species Mormyrops attenuatus. The sequence continues at coordinate 8,105,255 of JAODKC010000064.1, forward strand.
CTGTGCTGACCAGTCTGCCAACACCCAGCACCCTCTGGCACATTGTCCCGCCAACCCTGCTGCCGACTGCCAGGTTCCTTTAAACCAGGGGGATGTGCAGGACAGCTGCAAGGGCACATTAACGGCAAGAAGCGGATATATCCCGCTTTATCTGTCCCCGATGCTCCCAGCTGCCAGTGCTTTCTCAGTGTGCTGAGAACACTAACTGCTAATGGCTATTTGTCACCCAGCTCTTATCTGTCTGAAAAGCAGGCCTGCTGAAGATGCGCTTGCCGCAGCAGGCCAGCGAGCCAGGGGAAGACCACCCGTCCGGCTTTCGTCTCCTGCTCGCTGGTCCTTTTTTATCACTTGCCAGAATAACTGGACGTTCCGCTGCTCAAGTGAAATCATCAGTGGTCCTTGCTCTAGGGCTAAATGACCCAAACGCCCTGCAGCAGTGCAGCACTTGTCCTGTAGGAGGCACTGTGGATTATTATGTCAGATTTGCCAGGGTCAGCCTTGCCAACTGTCACATTTGGTGTGACACAAATGCTTTCAGACTCTCATGGTCACACAAGAATTCTTAAGGCAAATCCATATTATTCCATTATAAATCTAAAATTAGCCACATGAAAACCATTGTGGTAGTTTTTAAATCCTAAGACTATTTTCAAGGTAATAAAGTTGTTACAACACATAATATTGTTATGCTGTAATAATGCCACACTATGTAATAACTCGACAGAATGTAACAAATAGAATGATGATAATAATAACAATAATAATGATGATAATAATAATGGTTATGTTACAATGTAAATTATACTGTACTATAAATTTGTTAGATTTTGTTGAGTTATTACATAATGCGTAGTTACATGGTGTGTGACAATGATAACATCACATTATGTGATGAAAATTTGTTACATTTCGTCAAGTTATTACACAATGCGCCAGAGGTGGGGCAGTATGACATCAGAAGCAAGGGGGGGGTGGGGGCAAAGGTGGGGTCATCTTGAGTGACACAGTAAGAAGTGAGAGGAGAGAGAGACAGTCAGACTGAGTGAAAAATGGGAAGAGCTTCCCTGCAAGGCTTGATGGAGTCATTTATAGTCATTTACTTCTCTATGTAACTTTGCTGATCCTGCGCTGTGACTTCCTCTTCAAACTGATATGATGCCTGAATAAAGGAAGAGCGGAGCTCACCCTAAAACAAAGGCCACACCGGGGGCCAGTATCACAAAGCGAGATTTGTTAGTTAGCTGGATAACTTCTCAGAGTTAAAGTACCCCAGTTTCAATGAACTTTATCTTTGTTCATTCGCATTTAGCTCAGACTCCCTGAAATCTAACAAGTTGCCTTCCCAACCCAAAAATCCAGGTTTGTGATCCAGGCCCCAGGCTGGCCTGTGGAGATTAGCTATCAATGCTAATGATGTTGCAATTACATCAGATCCTCACAGTGGGGTGTTATCACCCCTACATCAGATCAAAGTCACCAAAGTTGAAAAAGTTGCATTAGACACTCTTGTGTCCGTGAGTGATGCAACCTCTCACACGTTTGTTAAAAATGGTAAAATCCCCTGACACATCACTCTTTCTGAATAACTTGCTTCCACTTTCTAACATTGTAGGTTTATAATGTTTTGAGTCACATTTGGCCTAATCCTCTTTCGTGCAATTAGTAGCAGAAGTGAAAGTGATGCACGGTTCTGTTGTGGTTATATTTAAGATATCACAGTAGTTGCTTTGTGGAATACCCAGAATCACTCAGACAGATAGTCTCCAGTCATTATCTGATTATTGTGGGCAAGGAATACAGACAACAGGGCAAACTTTTTCTGAAGTTTTTCAAAGTATTTTTCTTCTAATACATTACCAGCTTAGACATAGAGGTATATATACCATTCCAGTTTTCTGTCAAACCAAAGAAACAGCATATCGTGTGGGTGTTTGACTTTGTCCGTGGTTAATTGTGTGTATTGAACGTAGCATAGCTGTGCTTGTGGGTTTTCTCTGAGTGTGTGGTTGTGAAAACACTGCTGTAGCCTTCAATGGAAAATATTTCTGTGGCACAGCAGTGAAATCAGCTTTCTGAAGGGCTTTACCTCCGGTGGAATGTGCCACTATGGAGCTGTGGAATGAGGGCCCATGGCTGGTGGAGATGTGAAAGAGTGAAGATCAGGGCACCTGGAGATGTGGAGGAAAAGGCAAAGTTAGTTCACATTCCAGGCGCGTATAAAACAGATGGTTTGGCCGCCATGCATATTATCAAATATTTCGATTTTGCATTTTTTACTTTTTTTTTTTGCTTGCAGATGTCAGAGGGAACTATCAGTCAGGGCTTACAATGAAAGGACATCCAACAGAATTACCCTAGCGTGTAAAGATGCTCTTCTTGAACATCGTACTGCTTCATTGACTTGCTGCCTGAAAATGTAATTTCTGCTTAAGCCTCACCAGGAATTGGCTCCATGCTATTCCTCCCTAAATGTCAAGTACAAGAATGTGAGGAATTGGGGTTAGGCTGCACAGCGTGGTCAGTCATGCCAAGAAAATGCTGATGGAGGCCAGGGGAACATCTGCTTCTCACTGAGGGGTGTAGGGTCCTCTTCCCTCTGTTAAGATACGGAACTGTAGGCTGTTCTTCCTTTTCATGACAGATTCCCCTCAAAGGAGTGGGGGGGGGGGGTCTCTCCCAAAAGCTGCTGATCCCTCTGTTTTGGTCTCAGACAGATTGTGGGGGGGTTGACTAATACGTGGTCCAGACAAACAGACCAAACTAGGTCAGGGGCAGAAGCTACACATTTGTTTGAGCCCACTATTCACCCCCCCCCAACAAACTGCTAAAAAGCTTCAACGAGGCCACAGTAACTGACAGCTCCAGTCCCAGCTGGAGACGTTATCGGGGCTCAGCCTGAGCACACGCATCACTCCCCCCCCCCCAACTCCACCCCGCAGCTCAGCAGCAGGTTAGCAGCTTAGAACCAAGTGGCTGAAAAGTGAAAAAATAAATGTAATTAACAGGCTCAGAGGAATTAGGCCACTAGTTGTATTTCTGTGGCTTCCTTCCAAATCCTTTAATGAAAGATGGTGCAGTGAGAGTATATATATATACATATATATACACATATATACACACGTACATTTACAGTTCTGCATGTAAACAAACACCATCTCTAGGCATTGCCACCCAGCAACATCTGAGTTATAGAACAAAGAAGCATATAAGACAGGCTGTATCTTGTTCTACAGTTTCCCAGTCAGCAGGAAGTACTTCACGGATGGTGTTTCAGGCTGCGGCTTGGTGCTCAGTGTATGCAGACACGTGCAAACACACACATACAGAAGAGGTTCAGAATTCTGCAGAAGGCAGAAGCCTTTCTGATTAAGTGCTTGTGTTGATGTCTTGCATGACAGCAATACACCTTGTGGTGTTTGTCCAGCAAGTTCAGGCCCTTAATCCCAGCAGTCTGAAGGAGGCAGCGTCCCATAATGCTCTGTGCTAGGGGATGCAAGATATGCAAATTGCTTTGGATGAAAGCATGTTTCAAGCAAACTCTGTAAATAATGCAGTACAGTAACTGTGCTCCAGAGTTATGTAAAAGACATCTGACAAAACCAAAAGCGGGGCAGCTAGCTTTCGCAAGCTCCCCAAACCGGAGGATAGCACTCTGGACTAGAGCAGCTTTCTGAGGCAGCAGGCTACAACCTGAAGGTGGCCCGGGGTGTGTTGCATAACCTGTCTTCCCACCAAAGTAAGTGTAAGTTTGCTGAGGGTAGGTCTATAGTCTAGCACATGTGCAGTTAAGTGGGTCGTCTGTTAAGACAACTGTTTGTCCTGTCGCCATGGCCACCGGGGATACCAGGATTGCGTGGGATGTTCCAGCCCAAGGGGGGGTCCTAGCACGGCTCCCCGATGGGAGCCCCGTCTCATGCTGCAGGTAGCAGTTCCCACCGTAGGTAATGTTACACTGAATGTATGAGGACAGCCCAGTGATAATAAAATGTGCCGTCATAAAAAACTGATACATATAATTTTATGCAAACCGATAAATCATATCAGAGTTTTTTAAAAACAAACAGCCGTGTACATAGCTTCATACTCCCCCCCCCCCCCCCCCCCCCCGTTCAGATGTGTTCCACAGTCCATGGTCAATCTCATGATTCAGATTTCGATTCGCGTTTCGTTTTAGTTCCCCTTTGGCACGGAATGAATCTTGCACCTGATCGTCTTTTGCCTAAGGGTAAAGAATGCCCTATTTTATTCCTCCCCTTTTTGTTTTGATGGAGAAAACAAGGCGGGGAGGCATACAGGGTGTCCTGCGCTGGTTGGCTCCAGTGCAGAACAGCGTCCCTGCGCAGCATTATCTTGCATCTGAGCTCCACTGCCCGTGCCAGGCCCACTGGCTATGGAAAAACAATTTAGCCGCTCATAATTGGTTCGGTCTTTCGTTTAGCTTGTGATCCAGTTAAACGCTGACTGTTGGGAATCTTCGGATTTTCTAGCTTTGTGCAGGAATGGGCCACAGTGTACAGAGGCCTATAAAAACTTTAAGAGACTTCTCAAAAATCCTGTAAGAAAGGGGTCTCTTTATTACCTCTGTACGATTCTCAGCACATTTGGGCTGTAACCTCGAGAACATACACTGTGCATTATACAAACTTGTTTTCAAGCCCAGGGCTGGGGTAGGTGGGGCCAGGGGGGTCCTTGTTTTGTTGCATATGCATTGTGAAACTTAAAAGCAGCACATGATGTGGTGACAATGGTTAACTGCACACAGACAACTGGCAGACATTCTGTTGTTGAGAATTTTTTACCATTTCCTGTATGACCATCAAGACTCCCACTGTGGGACAGAAAATAAAACCAAACCAGAGGTCACAAAACTTTTGTTGATATTTATGTGCAAAAACATCTCTAAAACTTGGTTGTTGTGATTCAGGTTTCTTGCTGAGAAATAGCCCACTTTGTATTGTCCTGTTTTTGCTCAGTCTTTCCATACATACAGTAATGCTTCTCAGCCACTCACAGCCTGGAGTCCCTGCTTCCAAAGGGTTAAAGGCTAGTAAAAACCTAAGAGCTTAACTTTTCCATTCTTGCTGAAAATTTTCCCGTGCTATTTTTAAAGATACGTGGGTCACCAATCAGTCAAGCGAAATGTAGAGCATATAATTTGATCAGTCGAGTTGACTGTGAACAGCGGCAAGTGGGTTATGATCTACCCTCAGACACCAATGAGCTGTAGACAGTGGCCAATGAGCCGTAGCCGATGAGCCGTGTGGTGCGGTCAGTGGCCAATGAGCTGTGGCCAGTGAACTGTGAGTTACAGTCAGTGACCAATCGGCTGAAGCCAACGATGCGCGAGCCATAGTCAGTGAGCGGTTGAGCCGTTAGGCCGTATCTGCACACGGTACCAAGTGATGGGTAGGAACCACGAGATGGAAACCAAAACTAGTCAGATACATAGGGGAGGTGGGGAAGATTGCAGGTGAGTAGCTATGGGCAATAGGCCAAACAGTGGGCAAGGACAATGCATGCATGCACTATCCATGTGTCATATGCAGTAAAATTATAAGACTTCTCTGAAATTAGCGACTTTATCTTAACTCCAAAGAAATCCTGTCGAACTGACACTTTCCTGACAGTTTGGTGGGGTATCAACTGCCCCCCACCCCCATTATTCAATAAACCCGTAATCAATACGTTCTTTTTTAACGACGTTAGAGCACCTTAAAATAGCGTTTCTTAATCTTTGCCCTGCGTATCCCTTTGTGTTGAGTGGATTCAAAGCTATTAATCGCTGTGGTTTTATCTACAAACGCCGCTGGCCGATTTAGCCAGAAGGGGGCAGTAACGGACGTATATATCTGCGTCGCTTTCGGTCGTCTTTCTTGCACCCCTCCCCAGCTTCTCTTTCTCCTTTTTCACTCGTGTGCAAGAACATGCTATCTCAGCATCAAACCTCTGCGCCGTATCGGTGTGAGTACGCGCCGCTCTGCCTCTTCATCCGGCTGTCGGCTCTCTCTTAAACACGTAAACCAGACAGAAATCTGCGTCCTGCCAGAAGCAGCGTAGCCGAAGCATCCATGGAGCGCCGCTTCTTCCGCCTACGGCACTTACTTTGCACAGCATTACCGTTTAAAATAATATAAGAAGACACATTACGCCGAGAAGGCAAATCGAAAGCAACGGTATTTTTTTGGTAACTTTACTCAGCTTCATCTTCACACATTCATCAGCCAATTATACGTCTTATTCTTCCCTTTATTTCAATTTTCCTGCGGAAACAGGGAGAGGGGATCTCCATGGAAAAGGAAATCGCTTACTGGAAACCTCTCATTATTGGACCCCAGATCTGGCCCCATCAAGAGATGCTCACCCAAAAGAAGATTAAAGCGAGAAGGAAAAGGCGAAAGGAGTTGTTTTGGGGGCAGATGAGCTTTATAGGCTTGTCCCTCCTGTGTCTGTCGGCTCTGTCTTCTCTGGCTGGACGTTCAGGTGAGCGTTTTGTGTCGATCGGAAATTACCGTGGCCCCATTCTGGGACTGCTGTCTGTTAGGGATATAACGTGTTTTTTCATTCTTTTTTTATCCATTTTGAACTTGTTTGAGTTCAGGAAATGACCACCTTGCACTTGCATATGCTGCATATTGCATATGACTTATTATGTCTAGTTATTACCCGTGGGTAACATTAATAATAAGATCCCGAGTCTCGGTGCAATCGGGCTGCTGCTGTAGCACGCTGTCAAACACAAGGACAATTCTCGCAGCCTTCAGCCAGTTGCATTTAAAATCAGATTTACAACGAAATAATACCAACCTTTTGGTTATTGCTGATGGGTGAGTTCTTTTTGAAGTGCGTTTGCTTTAAGAGGCGTTAGTTTGTCATAAATACATCACAAAGCGGTCCCTGGCTGCGTCCACATGTGCGCGTTAGGTGAACTTGGCCGCTTTGAATGGCGCTGGGAACCATCTGCGCCCCATTATCTCCTGCTACGCTAAGGGTGTCTCTCTCTCCAGCGCACGGTGTACGACGCCGCTTTCCCTTCACCCCATTAAGCCCTTTGAGATGTGAAGTGTGAAAGATGGAATTGCATGGCGCGTAAAAATAGCGTCTTTTTAACGTCGATTAAAAACCGATTGGGTCAAGTGAGATGCTTAAGGAAGATCCGATCCTAGTGTAGGTGCGACGGACTGAAAAAAGGTCCATTAAATAATGACAAGGGTTTCGATGTTTTTACAGGAACACAGGGGGGTTGACGTTTGTGTCTTTTTGTAAAGAATTGTGACAATTTAAGTGGTCTTGGATCGGTTCTTAAGCTTTTTTCTATTGGTTTTGTTTTACACTTTACGATGTTGTACCATATTTACTACCGAATCAATATTTATTACTTGATAAAATTGTTTAAAATTGTGCTATTGTTTGATTTTCAGACTTGTAAAACTGAGTCTAAAATTGCTGCGATGTTGCTTTCAAAGAAGAGGTAATGAAAACAGCGATTTACGTTTAAGATTAAGTTTATTTCTTGTCTTTGTGAAAATATTATTGCTGTAAAGTTTTTGTTAGAGATTTATGCTTCATACCTCCATTGATTGATTTCTGGGTTATGTTGTGGTCTAAGGTGATATGATGTTACATTTAATGAGCTCAAATTTAGTTGTAATTGAAATAAAAGCTAAAAATATATGCTACTGCTTAACAATTTTAATGTGATTTATGTTTTTCGAAAGCTCAGAAATTTATAGTAATAGCCATCATCTGTTACGAATGTGTGCGTGGGCAAAAACTATATGGGTTACATCTTTAAATACCATGTCTGTGGTAAAAATTGCATTCTGATCAAAATGTCTGTCAGAATTCACCATGGTCTTGACCCCAGGCCACAGATAATTTTTATAGTTGCCCCCAGTGCTGTAACACCAACACAGGGCAAAGGTTTTAGTTGCCCCCAGTGCTCTGACACCAACACAGGGCAAAGGTGGGAAGACGTGTCTCCACAGATTAAGCGGCCGTCGGGCAACAAGCAAGCTTCATGCCATCACCATCGATGACAGCCCTAAGTTACAATATTGCATGATTTCTCAGGTGTCCAAGCACATGAATCCTGTGCCCTTTGCTGGACCCTTAGCCCTCCATTGTATATATGCTGTATAAGGCCTTGTATTGTAAATAACACGCTACCTCCCATTTAACAGCAGTCAGATGTGATATCATTTGCTTCCAGCATGCTAATCTATGCCTCTGAAATGGCAAAGATTATCTATGTGTGATGTAAGGCTTATCTCTTATTTCCCTTCATTACATTCATGGGGGGGGGGGACAAAACGACAGAATGCATTTTTTTGCATTTTTACCCTGACAGTGACTTTGACACCTGTGAAGATGTCCCACTTTGAGTTAAACAAATGACAAATTGGCCACAGAATTGTTCTTGTTTGTTCTGAACTTGTTCATGTTTATTTGCCAACAGTGATCCTCTCCGGTTGTGGTAACTGCTTCCGTTTGCTGGTTAACGGTGCTTCATTCACCCTGCTACCCCTTTCTAGCTCCTGACATGCCTGAAGTGCTATCAGTCCACTCAACCCACTCTCCCCTCCCTGCCTCATGCACCAGACCGCCAGGCTGAGCAAGCTGTCCGCTGAATGGCACACGGATTCGCTCTACAGTCGCCCGTGATAGACTGTGCCATCAAACTTGTGTGTAACGGCACGTTTGCCCCTGACCATCCCCCAACCATTGGTGGGGGGTTGGGTGGGGCAACCTGTCTCTGTGCCAAGGTGAAATGCACTTTTCAGAAATGTGACACCTCCTGATAAGAGCTGGAATAATGAGGGGGTGAGGAGCCACCCCAACCTCCCGGTACCCAGACAGCCCCATCCTTCAGGCAGCGTCAGCCAAGAGAGAACTGATGCTTGGGTCTTGTCTCTTTGGAATACCATGATGTCTCTGGATGCCAGTTTGACGCCCTGCCAGTGAGGTGTGTGTGTGTCATGGTTGGTTTGTGAGGTCATGTGTGTTGTTTATCTTGTCAGGGGAGGTCTGCATCGCGAAGGCCGGGTTCTCGTTTTGATGCAGCCGTACCCTGGTGGTCCCTCCTAAAGCACTGACTGCATGGTATCTTTTTTTTTTTAAATTTGCATCTTGACTGTACAACCCACAGTCCAAAGGTGTGCAGGATAGGTTGATTGGTGAGTCTAAATTGGCCCTGTAGGTGTGTGTGTGTGTGTGTGCGTGCGCCCTGCAGTGTGTTGGCGACTGCCCAGGGTTGGTTCCTGCCTGCACCCATTGTTCCTGGGACAGGCTCCGGTCTCCCCCGCAACCCCAGTTTGGGGTTAAGCGGTTTCAGAAAATGGATGGATGTATGGATAGACTGTACAACCATATTTCCGCAAAGGCAGGATTTACACGCCCAGCCCTGCAGGTGCGAGGCCACACTGTCACCAGCCGGGTCACCATGCTGCCCTTCTGACCTATACTGAGTATTTTATTTTGGTCAGACTGTTCTGCGAAGTGGTTTGCTTATCTCCTGATCCCCTAGCACCGCAGTGGCTGTGAATACGCCGTCACGTCGTGCATGATTGAGCTTGAATCGCCGTGGTAACAAGAGAAGGGCCTGAGCAGCGTCATCCTCGGGATCGGCATGTGCTGTTGGAAAGCGTTACTCAGAATTCTCTCTGATAACTCGTTTCGCCGAACACCAGCTTTGACAGATGGCAGCCTCATCTCTGTGATGGTAAAAGTATATGAGCTGAAAGAGCAGCATTTTGTGGAAAATGACACCCCTCCCATGTATTTGCGTAATAAGCACTGAAGTCCAGGGGATGTGCGCCAGTGAGGTGCGTTACCGTGTGTAACCACTTCCTCATGCGCAGCCCGTCGAGATGAGTGTGCCTCCAGGGAAAAGGGCTTAGATTGCAATTCTGAGGCCAGCATTTTGAAAAAATGGGCGACTGCAGGTGGTGGGTTTGAATCCCACCTCCTCCATATATGTGTGTGGAGTTTGCGTGTTCTGTCTCCCACAGTTCAAGAGCTCCTATTAGCCTTATTGGTGCCTCTGAATTCCCCCCAGTGTGTGAGAGAGCATGTTTGCCCTGTGATGGAATTGGCTGAGGTGAGCCGCCACAGACCCGTGCAGGATAAGGGGGTCTGAGATGGATGAGATATTTGGGTTTTTGATACACGTAGTACTTTGTAGGGCTGCATAATATCACACTGCGATTATATATCGCATGCACAGTAATCACCAGGACCATAGATGACGGGTGTTAACATTTGTCCAGACGCCGGCTTTTCTTTTCTTTTTACCTTGTTTATCCACAAGATCTCCTCTTTTACAGTAAAAGATGTAATGTCTGCGGAGCTGTCCCTTTCTTCACCGCCGCGAGTGCATATCTTGACCATGATTTACCAAAACAATAGCATGTAGCATGCTCCGCTATCCAAATATAATGAAGGATATGCCAGATTTATACAAATCTCAAACTTTATAATATGCTTCTTATTAATATTTTAGGTGTACAACTAATCTTACCAAATTGTAGGCGTAAGTAAACATCTTTATAGTACCGAAAAGCCGGACAAATGCTTACACCCATCGTCTTAAGCCCTGGTGATTATTGCTCATGCACTGTATAATTGCAATTATATCGTGATGTGATATCAATATAATACTGGGCAGCCCTAGCATGTTGGGACCTATTGTGCTGCACTCTGTGGAGTGTAGCATGACGTTCTGCTCAGACTTGCTGTCTTCCTTTATTTATTTATTTATTTTTTATTATAGTTTATTTGACATGGACAGTGCACACTAATAAACATAGAATGTAAATGTGCCAGAATTAGCCAAAATGGCTATTTTACATCTGTTGTCCATGGACCGATGGTAACAGGTCAAATACATATTAAAAGAAACAAAATACAGAAAATATACATAGACCATAATAAAAGAAGTAAATAAAAAGACACATAGAGCATACAAAAAAAGAAAAATCAATAAATATAAGGAAAAAGAATAATAATAAATACATAAAAAAAAAAGAAGAAAAAAAAAAGTGGTATCTCAAAGATTCCACTCTGGCGGGAGCAGGGAACCCTCTTCCTGAATTGCATGCTATTGGCTGTCGTTGATTGTTGACGCACTATCCCCCCGTCCACTGCAGTTTTAATAATGAGATGGGATCTAAGACAGCTGACTAATGTAGATGTTAATGTGGATGTCTTCAGCAGTCCTGGGGGACACTGAGCCAATAGCAGTCTCATTCAGAACTGTCGTGGCCAATCAGGGATCAGCGGCATTGTCACTATTCTGGTCTCACTTCAGTGTCATCAGTGCCAATCAAGGGGTTACGGGTGGTGTCTGATCCAATCACTGTGCTGCTGTAACTATGTCTATGTCCTGAGGTAATCAAAAATGCATTCTTTTGCTTCAACACTGGTCATACAAGGATACTGTCCAATATTCAGGGGAACCAAAACTGTGCTGATGCGTTGCTGGAGCTCTGCTGTCGATCAGAATGATGGTAATGGTAGCGATATGAAGGGGCAGATTGTTACCTCAGTATCGATACTCAGTACTCAAATGGTGCTCATTTGCTCTCAGTTACCATTTTGATTACAGATGTTTAGAGTAACAGACCCACTGAGACACAGCAATCCCAGTAGCCCAGTTAGTGTTAAAGAATCTGATTAAAATTGTCACTTGTCTTCAGTAGATTAAATCTGTCTGAATGTTTTTTTGAATTTTAATTTCATTTAAGTGTTTTTTTATAAAAAAAAATGCATTACCCTTTTACAAGTAAATCATCCTATAAAAATAATTGTTGTCACTTACCAATTTTTATTATTAAAATATTTCATATTGGTATCAATCACACTAGTCCATAAACTATTGGTATTGTTAGTGAATTGATAACAGCTTTTGTCATGGGCTTTTCTTGGGGGGACCGGCTGCTCACGTGCACCTGGTGCTTTACTGTCGTGGCGTCGTTATGGCGGGGCCCCTCGGGAACCTGCCACCCTTCTCCTGGCCCCCCGTCCGCTGTCGCACCTGGACTTCTAATGAAGATAAATGGTGCGATTAGGGTTGACAGGCTGGGTGGACGCTGGCTCTAAAAATAACCCAGCAGTGACAGTATGGGGTCACGATCAGGTGGTCCATTCAGCCCCCCAGATCACACGCTGAATTCTTCTCATTGAATACAGCGGGTAGTTCTGTGCCAAGCTGGAACTGCTCATGGCGCATGCCAGGCTGACACCTACGGTCTCTCTGTAATGACGCTTCGTTAGCGCTATAGTCTGCTAGCCCACTCTCCTCACTATTTCCTGGCTGCAGTATTACTGCAGAATTGGTCTTGTAAATATTTTGTAAATGTTTTGTATATTTTCATGTTATTGATATATCATCGATAAGGTGAGTCATATTTTGATTATTTTATTTCCACCCCTTTGCCGTTCGTTAGGCTCTGACGACAGCACTGTAGGTTGTGGGTTTGAGTCCCTTCCCCGGTTCAATGAGTATAGAGTTCATGTGTTCCTCCAGGCAGACAGGTTTCTACCTGCAGTTGCCTGCCTGGTGTGTGTGTAAGTGACCTGTGCTGAAGGGCACCCTCTGCCTTCTACCCCCCTACTGGAGGGCATCCCTTCCCTTGTGCCCTGGGCTTCCCGGGTGGGGTTCCAAGCTCACTATGACATCACATTGCATAAGCAGTTGGTCCCTGTGCCTGTGATCACTAGGTTGCAGGTGTGAGTCTTGTTCTCAGAAGAATAGTAACATTGCTGTCGGGCCCTTGACCCAACTGTTGAAGCCCTTAACCCCCCCACAGTGCTCCAAGGGTGTTAAATGAGTTTACTTTCAGCTGTATATATGTGGGTGTATGTCTCAAAAGAGAGCATGATGGGTTTATGTCAAAAGAAGCATTCCAGTGTAATGTAATGTACTAGTGCAAATGACAAATAAAGAATCTTTTCATTTCTTTCAAAAGATATGGATGTATATGCTACACTAGTAGCTTTTGTGTTTAGTGGGAAAATTCCGGGGGCTCAACGTTTAAGTGAGATTTTAGTGTTTTGGCACCCGAAGTAGTGTGGTGACTTTGTGGGCCCTGCTTAGGTGGGGGAGGCCTCTTCTGAGGCATGGAGGGACACGAAGGAGGAGTTCTTACTTAGAGTGGGACCATAAGAGGGGCACGTCATGATGGGATTGGGAAACAGACACAGACCTGTGCGGATCAGAGAAGCCGCCTCCGTCTTGATTTAACATTCACCGCACGCAGTGACGGCTGCCCTGCACATTTAAATGCGCCCGCTTCAGCCCCCAGCCCGGCCGAATGCAAATATGGGATAATGAGGATGAGTGAAACCATTGGTTTGCCCTTATGACAAAAGCTGAATCTCAGAATGGGAGGAATCTTTGCAAAAATGTCACCGCGCCGCATTCCCAGACATAAGCGTCGCGATATTGACTTTTTCCTTTCTGAAACAACAGACACATCGCATAATGAAGTGAGGGGAAAAGACGGATTTTTTTGTCGATACCTAAAAAATGCACCTGAGAGTTTTGTGGTGGACTTTGGGTGACTTTAGTTTAAAGATCTGAGTATATCCATCTATCCGAAGTCTGCATTATCCAGTATAGGCTGGTATAACCTATTCCAGGCAGCATGGGGCACAAGGTAGGGGAACACCCACTGTGCCGGATCACTCTGTAGGACCTGTTGGAAACAGGCATTACATCATCGGGAGAACATGCAGATTTTACAGAACAACTCTCGAGGCATTGGTGCTGCCCACTATACCACCATTCGGAGAACAATGAGTCAGATTTTGAATCAGTTCGGGTATCTTCCAAATACCTAATATCAGTTTCAGAATAGTCGTGTGTGTGTGTTGTATTCACATGATGTCATTTCCTGTTGTGTTGTATCCACATTTCCTGCAGAGATGACGGTGGTCATGACTCATGTGTGACACAAATGTGATAAGCTGCTGCGGGAATGAGCTCTCTGACGTAGCGTTTCCCCTCATGTGAGCAGAGGCTATTTTCCCCAGGTGGTGGGAATGTTGCTGGCAGGCAGGGCTTCTCCAAACCGAAGCTACTAGGTTCACTGAAGAATAATGGGAGGCATTATAACCAGTATCTTTCAAATGGGCAAATCCTCAGGAATCCGGGTGAATTTTGACAGCTGGAAATGATGTAAGAGTTGTGAATGTATAGATTTCAAACAAATTCACCAAAGATACAAAAACTTGGAAAAAGATGACAAGCATATTTGTTCTGGAAAGTACTCCGCAAAAAATACGTCGTAAATCCAGTTTATGAAATGTATGTCATCACCGCTTGCTCTGCTCTCAGCACCATCTCCATAGTAATATATTTCCCAGAGTTCATTGATGTCATCAATTGAAGAGTGCAAAGATGTCTGCCTGCAGAGCCGCCTGTAACTGAGTGGACGTTGTTAGACGGTGCCGGACATGTACTCTCGAGAAAGAGGAAGTGTTGAAACCACAGGGGTCCATGTCAGCGCCTTCAGGCCAGACTCCCCCCAGCTCCTCCCCCCGCCACTCCACTGGAATAGTTCCCTCCGCTGAGAAATATGGAAGCCTGATGGTGAAAAGATGTAGCAGTTAGAGGTGTACATGACCATCCTAACTGTGACAAGTCTTTGACGTGCAGTGTAGTTAGTACATATCAAAGCCGTGATGTACACGAGTGGCTCTGTATCTGTCTTGCTGTCTAACTGTGCCATCACATTGCCTGATACCTGAAGGTAATAATCAGAGGTCTTCATCAAGATGTTCTGAAGGAAGTTAGACAACAGAATGCGAAATTTGATCCATTTTTTAAGGGCCACCCTGGCCGTGCGGGGGGCAGAGGTGGGGGTAAGGGTCTCCCTTAAATGAAAAACAGAACAACATTATAGTTAGAAAAAAATCCAGTGAATGAAGTCTAGTGAAGTTCCCCTTAATTTTTTTTTCCCCGAGTGAGTTTTTTTGTGCCTTTTTTGAAGACTGTGGGCTGGTCCACATAGGGGTTTGGGGGCATGGATGTGCCTCAGAGGGCCCGGGGGGGTGGGGGGGGGGACACACAAGCATGGAGCCATTGTGTGGGGCTCAGTCTCTGTGAGGCACGAGCCAAGCAAACAAAGAAGGTTCTGCTTATATCTTTTCGATATATATAGAAGCCGTTATTGTCAGAGAGAGCCAAAAACTGACTGGGGCGTCACAGAGATGTTAGAGACCTGAGGCACTGGCGGAGCCACATGGGCACTGTCCACAGCTGAAAGCTGATTGGTCCCCAGAGTGTCCTATCCCCTGTCACTCACCGATTCGAAACATATTATTGGCTAACGATAAGGTTGACCCCCTCTTATGCACCTCCATAAAGTCCTACAATCACCCCCGCATGATTATTGAAAATACTGAGGTCTCCGGAAGCCAATTTAGTGTTTCCCAGCCGATATGGGATTCGATTGCTCCACTTCTGAGCCGTTAATGGCTCTGCTTCTGTGTTTACCAAAAACCTGCAGGATTCTCCGTATCCAGTGCCGTCGCAGCCGACAGCAGTGCCAGCTGGGGTAGTCGCCAGCTACTGCAGATGCCAAAGAGGAACGACACGGTGCACAAGATCGAGAAGAACTGCACGGAACCAGGTAGAGCACCGTGCCGTGATCTCGCCCCTAACCTGAAGCGTCTCTCGGGTGAAATGTTCCCTTTCAGGGATTTTCGACTGACCGTATTTCACACCCTGAAACACACAGGCTTTCTGGTTTCGCTTGCTTTTCTGGGGGGAATCAGACATTACTGCGTAGTTTGTTTTCACCATTTATGACAGTACTGTGCAAAAATCATGGTCAGACAAAGAAAATGCTGTTTAATTGATCTTCATGTTGGTGTAATGCTGTGATATTAAAGTGATCAGCTTGGCCATTTCAAAACCTTTGCTAAAGTCTCCGCACCATTTGAACCAGCCAAAGTATTTTTTGAGTCGTTTGACTAATTACCCCATTTACTTCTTAAAAACAAATTAATTAATTAAATGAGCTGGTGGTGGTTTATCTAGCCATGTAACAAGATATCACTGATGTTTAGGAGAATGGAAGAAATTCTTGTTAGCTTTTATTCTGTTACTCTTAATTTAATATGTTCTAATGTGAAAATATACACCTAGTACCCAAATAATTAGCTTTAAACACTTCCTGTGACCACATAAGACTTTTGGACAGTGCTATATGTTTTTGTGGGCTCTTGAACCAGGCCAGAGTAGGCTTGCAACTGAAGACCCGTGATCAGGGTGTTTCAGTTTGCTAGACCTCCCCCAGGGTGGATCATATATCTCACAGATTTATTCACTTGAGACGCATCAGAAAATTGATCGCGGGCGGGGGGGGGGGGGGGGGGGGGGGGGGCGGGGGGGGGGGGGGGGGGGGGGGGGGGGGGGGGGGGGGGGGGGG
>JAODKC010000064.1:8132120-8152122 GCA_026777985.1 Mormyrops attenuatus
GCATAGCCCCCCCCCCCAAAACCCAGCATGGGGGTTACTGGCCAACATGCAGTCTCAGTATGGAGTGGCGACAGGCATTTGCTCTACCACCATCTCAGTTCCGGCCCCATGGAATTTACCCCTTGGGTTCCTGAGACACAGAATATGCAACTCGGTGTTGACAGGATACAAGGAAAACTGATTTACAGTGTGGCAGCCCCATCCACCCCCACCGTCTGTCTGTCTGACTGTCAGCAATACAGTATCCGCTGAACATTAGCATTAACACTGGGAGTGACCATTCCCTGAACACCGTGGAGTGTGCTGGCACGCTCGTTTGACAGTGGTTCCTCACTCACTCCATTTATCAGCCCATTAGGGTACCCTGCTTCTTGGGTTCCTCTGTAACACCAGTTCATCCCTGGCTATTTTCAGCTGACACTCAGATCAACAGTGTCTTCTTTTCTCATGCAGGGACATTGAATCCAACATGACATATACTACCTGTGGACTGTATGAAACATGGACTGGAACCTGGACAGACTGCTCTAACCAGACAGGAACATTTCCTCTTCCTTATCCTCCTCCTGATCTTCCCACCCAACCAGACTGATCCTGTATTGACTCCTCATGTCATGTGCCTCAGCTAAAAAGCTTGCATTTACATAATGCCCTGCCTTCATTGGGAGGGCAGTATCAGAATTGTTTCTACTATCCTGTCTCTGAGATCTATTCGATTACAGCTGCCAAGTGTAGAGTCAGCACTAAACTTGTCAAAACACAGTAACTGAATACAGATCCAGATACATTGTCCTCCATTGCAGTCAGTATCTCTCCACTGTAGACTTGGGTGGTGACTGGGGGGGTGGGAGGGGAAGTGTCTCCCCTGATACAATTTGCCGAGCGGCTAATTTTGACTCAGAGATTACAGAATACCAAAGTATACCCAGTTAATTAATTTTCTTATATTAAACGTTTAGTACCCATGTACATAGAGGATGGATGGGTGGATGGATGGATGGATGGATGGATGTTAGACGTTGGAAAGGTGGAGAGATAGGTAGAACAATGTAGGCAAGACTTTTAGTTCCTGTACTGGGGGAGTTGGCCCACATTCATTCGCAAAGACGCCAGTTGTTTTGTAAAAGTCCCCGAGTCGATCTCCCTGCTGTCCAGGCTATAAGTAGATCAACATCGTGGGCAGTTTCGCGAGGGCTGCATTCCCTCTGTGGTGGTTTGTGGGTTGAGTGGGGTTGCCCTCTCCTGCTAAGCTGTGCGCTCCTCCTTCGCCCTGCACAGGCGATCCGTCTCTCCTACTGGGCTCTTCTGAGGGACTCCATGTACTACACTATAGCCGTGGCGGCATTAATCCTGGTGAGTAGACCTTCTGAGTACGAGCAGAGGGCGTGAGGCTGGCACCAGAAGAATGTGAATGCGTATTGGGAGCCTGAAATCAGAAGAAAGCACTTAGACTGGGATTTTAGCGTTTGGGACTGGGATTGGAACCTGCAGCGTTGATCTGGCCATACGGAAGTGCAGATGTGAAAGCGGGTCGGACGTCTGTGTGTCTTGGGTTTTCAACAAACTAGAAGGAAGTGGAAATGGATAAAATTAACTGATTGGAGCAAATATCTCATAAAATATTACCAGCCGTATCCAAAAAGGAAATTGATTTTGCCCTCATTCTTCTTGATTTGTTCGTAATAAATTATTTTTATGGATTTCCATTAAGTCAGAATTTAATTATGTTGTCATTATTTTAACAGCTGTCATTAGCCCCATTTTTATTGGGAGTATAATTACGGTCATGTGTATGTGACCGTTGCTGGGCAAATTAAACATCTTGGTCTTGACATTGGTCAGCCCATTTCATGCTGGTGAAATGCAGTCTGGCCTTCATCCTAGGGAGTGATTAGCCGTGAGCGACGCCCCCGTCCATATGGTCCTCTGTGTTGGCAAACATTTGCTTTGTGGACTGTGACCTCAGAGGCCAAAGGCCACTAAACCATCTCCATGTTAGTTTTACACAGCTTGCGTCAACAGGACTGACCTGCAACTGCCAGGATTTAATTGCTCTTAACATTTAACACCACAAATCCCGTATCTCATGGCTCTAAAAGGTTGCCTTTTCCCATCCAGTGTACCTGAACATCACTGACAAAGGGAGTGACATATGCTGATCTGAGATCAGCTAATCCACGCTGGTCGTGAACATTTACAGTATGTGAATCTTAATTATGGCTGCCAGTCGTAAACATTTGCCACTTCAGTGCAGCTGCTGGTTGGCAGAAGTTACAAGCACTCCGCTAAAATGCCAGGATAAAGAACATCAAAATCAGTGTAAGCACAAACAAGAATTCTTGTATTTGGACATTATCTGTAAACTTGGAATAAAAGTGGTCACGTCCTGGTGGTGGGATGCTGCGAGCGACTGACATCAAATGAGATGTTTGGCTTTTCAAGCGCAAGCTGTGGGCTAGTGTGCCCCCTGGTGGTGCATTTCTGAAATGGAAGGTCATGCCGCTTTTACTGGTGCCCGAAATGAGAGAGAAGCCCGAAAGTACAGACGCCATCTCTACTTACAAACTTTCAACTAACGAACTTTCAGACATACGAACGAAGAGGACTGTAAGTCCAAATTGTGTTAGTTGGCCTCCCGTTTCCTGTCCACAACATCAATTTTTTTTTTCTGCGCACCAATTCCGCCTAGTACGAATTCTGGCCGCTACTCCCGCCGCACCAGCAGCGTAGCGTGCGTACTCCCAGCATCCTAGTTCTTTGTATGTGTGTTTACCCTTAAAATGATGTTGAATAACAACTTACGAACATTTCAAGTTACGAACAGCCGTTCGTAATGTAACTCATTCGTAAGTAGAGGAGCGTCTGTATAGACCTTCTTCAAAATGTATCAATGTGCACAAACAGTTAAGGCTTTGGTTTTGTAAACCTTTTTCTGAATTACAGTGTGTCAGGAGAGTCACGGCTTACTTTTATTCCCCTCCATTGCAGGTTATCTATGATGAGAAGGTTTCCTGGTAAGTCCCATGTTACCGTCCTCCTGGTTTATCATAAATCAATAAATTTACTTTATTTTCTGTAGCTGTGGGAGTAAAGCTAGTGTGTTTGAATGGAACCTCTCATAGAACAAGGTCTCTTGTTGAGATGCACAATCCATTTTTCAATTTTAATGGCTAGCAGACACTGACTTAAAGAGATTGTATTTAAGTAGCTTAAATTTTGACACTTTTACCTGCAAATGCAACTGGATATTCTGCTGAAGCTGAGAGTGGCTCCCGTCCTGGGATTTAAGTTTTCCATCTCGCATCACAGCTCAGGCTGCCTTGTTCTTTCGGAAAGTCTTTGTAGTACTGTATATGCTAATCTGTCAAATATTTATTTCTTCATTCCAGGCAGGAGTCTTTGATCCTGATTCTAATGTACTTGGTCTACATACTCATCATGAAGTAAGTGCTGCAACTCAGAGATTGGATTTCACCCTGTTTGAGATGCCCTGTGGGGTGGGTCTGGGCCACCCTGTCAGAGATGGGGGGGCAGCGAGCGAGGCTGAGCTCCTCCTTCTCTCATCCTGGATGAAGGTTCAACTCGCCAGTGCTGCGCTACTTGGAGCAGAGGAATAAGGACTCGGCAAGCCTGGCCAATGGGACCAGCGGCAACATGGACGCCGACGACGGCAACTGCGACGCCACAGTGGTGCTGCTGAAGAAAGGTGAGGCTCTTATGCCTGTTTGCGCCGATGGTCCCTAGTTAAAAGAAGCTGGCAAACAGACCCAAGGCCCCCAACTATTTTTCCCCAAGGGCCAAATTCCATCAGCAATGCAAAGCCAAGGTCCACTACTCTTGATAAATTTCTGGGGGGGGGGGTGCAGTGATAAAATTTGCTGATTTTCGTGCTAATTGGTGTCACTAGCTCCTTGTGGTTTTTGCATGTCCTACCTGCCTGCTCTGTGATGGTTGGTTTTGTCCACCACATTAGCCAGTTGTGACTGACCCCTGATTCTTGCCCGCTGTGGTGTTTTAGCCAGTTTCCGTGGCAGACAGTCTGTGCTGATGGTGGACGAGCTGCTTTCGGCCTACCCCCACCAGCTGACCTTCTCCGAGGCCGGCATGCGCATCATGATCACCAGCCATTTCTCCCCCCGCACGCGCCTCACCATGGCTTCCCGCATGCTCATCATGGAGGTAAGGGAGGCTTGCCCACTCAGAATGCACACTGTTCCTAAAAGCCACACACACGGCCTCCCGCTATTGTTCACTGTAGGCTATGGTGAATTCAGACTCACAACAGTGATAATGACCATGTCTTACTTTTAGCAGATGCTTCTTCTCCAATATAGAGAGGATGAGAGAGCAGGCTCAGTGCCCATGTGACATTTGGGGTTATGTGCTCAGTGGTGGCATCACTTTGTCAGCCAGGCACCCTGACCCCCATTTTAACCCGTAGACCCACACATCATCCAAAAATGTATGCATGCCGGCATAAATCAAAGATTGTATGAAAAAGTACATCCTGCCAAACATGGGATTTGAACTAGCAACCTTCTGATCATGGGCACAGGTCCTAATATAGAGGCCTAACCCACAGAGCCACACAGTGGATCTTGGCGGTTATGACAAACAATGACAGTGGTTGGTGGTTAAAACTGAAGTTATATTATATGTGTGTGAAGAAATTATATGTGTGTCCGTGTATGTGTGTGGGGAGTGGGGGTATGCATTTCTTATATTGTGGGGACCAAATGTATTGGTCCCCAGTCTTGTATTTTGTTTGGTTAAGTTTAGGGCTGGGTGGGGATTAAGTTTGTCATTGTTCTGATTAAGATTATGCCCATAGAAATTAATGGAGAGTCCCCAGAAAGATGTAGATATGTAATCTGTTTGCGTCTGTCTGTCTGTCCGTCCCCCAGAGGCAGAGACTGATCAGTGGCAAGTCCTTCAGTAACGGCGACTCTGATGTGGTGGGCAAGGTCCCCGGGAGGCGGAGCTTAGATAACAGGCTGAGTGGGGCAGAGAGGGGTGTCAAAGGCCGACATGGCTGCCACGGCATGGAGGATGGGGAATGCATGGAGCCCGGCACCGACACCGAGAACGAGGACAATGAAAACGAGGAGGAAGAGGATGAGAATGAAGGACCCTTTGTTCCCTTTCATGTTCCAGGTACCTTTCTTTGCCATGTTCTTCAAAATGTTGTAACAACAAATGCTGAGTTCACACCACACAATTTTAGCCCCGACTTTCTGCTCACCAACAGTTTTTGGAAATTGCCAACAAAACCCCCAAATCAATTACTATGTGGGAACAGTGTCGCCAATGCATCACAGACACCAATCAGATATCTAAAGCAGGCTAAATATCTGGACCTGTCAGCGACTCCAAATCCTGTAATGTGAAAAGTGTTGCAACTGGCAATGAGTGTGGCGACAAGCTACAGCCAATGAGAGAGCTAGACACAGGGTGAGGGGAAACCCAGCGTGAGCTACAGCCAATGAGAGAGCAAGACACAGGGTGAGGGGAAACCCAGTGTGAGCTACAGCCAATGAGAGAGCAAGACACAGGGTGAGGGGAAACCCAGCGTGAGCTACAGCCAATGAGAGAGCAAGACACAGGGTGAGGGGAAACCCAGTGTGAGCTATAGCCAATGAGGGTGAGGGGAAATCTGGCAGAGGAGTCACATGCTAAGCTCATACTACACAATCAAAGTCATCAGATTGCTGTACAACATCAACATCGTATTGCAGCACAGGTTTTGTGATCTGTTTGGGCGTAAGAAATGGAAGAAAGTTTGGCTGAACTTTGGCAAGAGCACCAATGCTTTTTTGATGTTTCCGATGACCTGTATCATATGTCCGGTCAAGAAAGAGTAACGGTGGACAGATATTTCCACATGACACTTCTCGTGTGTGTTTTCGTGACAAAACCAGACGGACTTGGGAATTCCTCCGGATGAAAGATCTTGTATTGTGTGACCCCCTGACGCTGATCAGTTAGGGGGTGTATAACGATATGTCTGAGTGTGTTTATACTGTATGTGTGATGCCGTTTTACTTGTTATAAATAAGGGTATGTGTGTTTATAATCATAATAATCACTTTATTAATCCCCATGGGGAAATTGTCTTTACGACTCGCTCAACTCGTTCTTTGTAAGCAAGCTGCCTGCGAAGGGCAGGCAGTTGGGGGTTGAGGGCCTTACTCAAGGACCCGCAGATGTGCTGAGGCTGGGTTTGATCCAGCAGCCTTGTGATTACAAGCACACAGGCTTAGCCCACTGACCCACACGCTGCCTACGATATCTGGAAGTGTGTCATCTGTGCTTTATATATACACGTAAGCAGTGGAAGTCAGTCAGCAAAATCCTCTCTGGACATGTGACTGATGGAACTGTTTGAACTGTTTTGAAAAATATTTGAGTACCCCTGCAGTAAAGTATCTGATGTACAGCCGCATATATAAAGTAAATAACTCACAAAACAAAGAGGAATAAACAGACAGTTCTGTGTGCGTGTGTGTGTGTGCACGTGCGTGTGTATTTCAGTTAACCTTGTCCTGCTGTGCAGGTGTTGCCTTCTAGCCTTTCTGGGTACCTACAGGTGCCCGTAACAGTGCCCTCTGTCTCGCCCTGCACAGAGGGGCCCTGCCCCAGGCTGAAGTGGGCCTTGGCGTGGCCACTCAGCCTGCTGCTGTACTTCACCGTGCCCAACTGCGCCGAACCGCGCTGGCAGCGTTACTTCCTGGCCACGTTCTTCATCTCCACGCTGTGGATCGCCGCGTTCTCCTACGTCATGGTGTGGATGGTGAGGAGGCACCGTCGGCACCCTTAAACATTCCTTCATCTAGTTTGTGAGGTAACATGATGTGTTACCTGAAATTTGACCTACATTAAATAACATCTGTCTGTCTGTCCGGGGGGGGGGGGTCATGTATATGTCCTCACAATGTGATATAAACCTGTTATTTAGACCACTTTGTCAGTCCTTATAAGGGGAAACTCGAATTTATAAAAATCTGCAACCACAATCAAAAAACGAAAAATAACTCGTAGCTTGTTTGGTTACTTACATGTACGGTTATGCTTAGGGCTGGTTAGGGGTTAACATCGTCATAGGATTAGCGTTACACCCATAGAAGAAATTAATGGACGATCCCCACAAAGATGTGAATACAAATGAGTGTTTCTGTGTGTTTGCATGTCTGTGTGGCTGATTGCTTCCCCCTGGTGATTTAGCAGATTTAAGATGTCCAAACCCATGGTATGTCTATGCCCATATAGCTGATTCTGCCTTCGGGGGGGGGGGGTTCCTCATACGCTCCTCTGTCATCCTAGGTAACTGTGATTGGATTTACACTGTGGATCCCTGATGTCATCATGGGCATCACCTTCCTGGCGGCTGGCACCAGTGTGCCCGATTGCATGTCCAGCCTCATTGTGGCGCGGCAAGGTACCGTGGCAGCCTGAAGCGGGGGGTTTGTAGGGGTGGGTGAGGCAGTCTTCTGGTCTCTGGGAATGAACATCATGGATGGCTGGGAACCGAGAGAGCAGGAAGTGAAGGCAGCTTGTTTAGGTTGTTTGTTGGGATGCCTGGAGCTCACCACCTCCCTCTCCTTCCCGGCAGGTCTTGGAGATATGGCCGTCTCCAATTCCATCGGCAGTAACGTCTTCGACATCCTCGTGGGGCTGGGCTTGCCTTGGGCGCTGCAGACGCTAGCTGTCGACTACGACTCCTACGTGAGTGCTCCCACCTCCCAATCGGACAGCAAACACAACCTTGGCGAATCTCCATTCAGTTACTCACCACAGGACCAAATAGTCGCCCCTCGCCCACTCCCAATCGACCAATGAACTCCTAGTGTTTATGTAAATATCCTGTAAGTATGAGAAAATCAGCATTCCTCTTTTTTTCTTAACAGATTCATATAAACAGCAAGGGACTTATCTACTCTGTGGGGCTTCTGCTGGCGTCAGTGTTCCTCACGGTAAGTTTGGCCGAAATCCACTCTAAAACCTGTTGCATAGGGAGTCCTTGACAAGGCAGCCTACAGACTAAACTTTAAACCTAGGTCGAGCTTCAGTTTGCCATCTGCTTCACTAGCTATATGTTCACCTTCCCCCTCTACCGGCTATGTCTGAGCCTAAGGAGGGGTCGAGATGCCCTAGTGTCCTGTGTCTGCACTCTGCAGTAACGTGAAGCATTATGAATTTTAGCATTCTTAGCAATGCTCACAGTGTTAGAGCTGTTGCTTGCAGCTCAATAGCGTTAGCTCAATAGCATTAGCATTCACAGCACTAACTGTCAGCAGTAATGTTAGCATTTAGCTACCTGCCGTACACTTTGCAGTCTTCACTACCTTGTCTGCCCCAGATATCATCTCCGTTAGCTCTCTCTTGCCTGTAGGAGTTTTACCAAACTGTGTGCTGTGTGTAGTAGCATTAGCGGCGTGGCTGCCTTGTTCAGCAGTATTAGCGGTGATTAGCGTTGTGTGGTCCTGCTGATTCTACCCATAACTTAAGCCTCTCTCTCTGTCCCTCAGGTGCTGGGAGTGCACTTGAACAAATGGACCTTGAACCGGAAGCTGGGGCTGTTCTGCATGCTTCTATACTCCGTCTTCCTATGCGTCTCTATCCTCATTGAGTTTAATGTATTCACTTTCATCAATAAACCCACGTGTCGTGACCTGTGATTCCACCCCCCCACTCCACCTTTCACATTTATACTGCTAGCCATAGGCAGCAGCAGGGAGGGGTGACTTGTCTCTCTCGCAACCCTTTTCTGTGTCCTTGGATACGCACCACAGCTCAGCACTCAAGGGTATGTCTTTGAGCAAAGCCACTCCGATAGGACAGAGATCGATATTTTTGTTGACTACTGCCTGCTTTAATGTGAAACCAATAATGTTTTTAAATTTGGGATGAGTGAGTAAGACTGAATCATAACTATTTATCACCACTACCTTTTGCAGTAAGATTCATTCTACTGGCTGCTGACTGTCTGGCTTTGAAGCTATAGACTGAAGAGACTTGTCACTTTTTGCTTTAACCGTTCTGCGCAGTACTGGAATTTGCCAGAA
The DNA here is from genome assembly GCA_026777985.1 of Mormyrops attenuatus. Lineage (NCBI taxonomy): Eukaryota > Metazoa > Chordata > Actinopteri > Osteoglossiformes > Mormyridae > Mormyrops > Mormyrops attenuatus. The sequence continues at coordinate 8,141,183 of JAODKC010000064.1, forward strand.
AAAAAAAATTGGAATAGGAAAGTACGGATCACCTCGTGCATATGTAATTATTTGTGGAGGGAAATTTGGACATGGGCTGTTTGCACAGAAAGGATCTTCTTGCTGCAGAAAGGACACCCGGTTTCTCCAAGGATATGAGAACCTCTGTGATTTGTGGCTTTTTCTGCTTTTGTTTGCACCCGTGTGCTGCCGAAAAGACTACTGTTTATTTATTTATTGAAGGTTATTTATGTACTCTTGCCTTTTGTTTGAAGTCGGTCTGCATCCTTGCTCAACCTGACAGCATTAATTGGTCTTTTTTACTTTCCCTGGCCCTTTCAGACTGTCCCCTTTCATTAAATAAACTGGCATTCCTCGTCATTTTATACAGATCAGTGTTGATGGGACAGTAGCATATATACATCCACATGTATAAACACATGATTGGATACATTCATCTTTACGCAAGACAAAAGTTATGGTGAGGTTTAGAGTTTTACTTGCACAAAAATGTTCTGAGGCCAGAAATAAAAATGATTGGTTATCTGCCTGAGCCAATCAGATTGTAGAGGAGGTGAATCCAAGCAACTAGAGGAAGCGGGACCAAGATATGATTGGTTGGTCCCACCTCCTGTACAATATGATTGGTTATCTGTCTGAACCAATAATTTTTCCTTCTGCCCTCAGTACATTTTTGGGTAAATAAAACTCCCATGAGCTTTAAAGCGGTGTCATTGGCCTTCATATATCTGTTCCATGATCAGCACAGCATTGTGGCACTGTTTTTGTGTGCACTGACCCCTGCTGGCTGATTGGCAGGATTCCATTCCTGGTCCATTGCAGTTGGCTGGTTGATAGGATCCTTTCTTGAAGCACCTCTCCATGTGAAGGCATATAGAGGTATTGTCTCTGACTCCAGGCTCTGTGGATCTTCCTGTTTAGCTAAGTGCTGTAGTTAGCACAATAAAGACCTTCAGGCCAATGCATTAGGTTGCATCCATCCGTCCGTCCTTCCTCTATCCATCTATTTTCTGTAACCGGTTATCCTATTCAGGGTCATGGGGGGCCTGGAGTGTATCCCGGATGCTATTGGTTGATTCCAGCTTTTAAAAGTATTGCAGAAAACATAAGTCGATAACTTAAAATAATTTTTGTTAGCTGATTCACACTTTAGTAATGCTTTCAGCTGGGCTGGATGCCAGTTTGAATGCCAGTTTGCTTTGGCGTTCATCCGTCTCATTTCTGAGAGATCAGCCCGACCAGGAGTAAATTGGTGTTCAGGATGTCCCAGGTCCAGATAGACAGGTTTTTTTCCCCCCAGAAGCACCAGGCTTCAGCACACACCCATGCATGGACTCCATTCGTTGTCAGAATCACAAATGGCAGAAACACGATCCGCAGTTTTATACGCACTATTACTGCTTCATAGCCTCTTCTGAAAAGGCTGCCACATGTCCAGCTGGGTTGGCCACCAAGAGCTTTACTGCCGTCTTCAGAGCCGTCCCTGGGGGCCGTCTGTGCTAGGGTGTCACTCCTAGGTTTCATTATCCGATTTTTTAAACATTTATTATCAGTTTCAGTCAAAGAAACTAGATTAACATTTTAACATCCACGTATATATATATAGCTACATGGATATGTGAAGATTTCACACGTCAAGGTGCAACAACATAAGCCCCCCAGTCATACAACGTTCCATTTATTCTTAGCTAGTTCTTTGACAGTTATCGTATTTGTGTTTTTATCAAATCAACTGTATGGAGTTGCACCGCAATGATTCTATGTAAAGGGGCGTCTATCCCCTGGCTGTTGTTAACAGTAACCTCTGAAATAGCCTTTTGGGTCACTAGCATTGCCAAGATACTTGAAATATACTGTTACAGAAATCTGTGTGTAGAGAATCAGATTTGATGCTTTTGGAACGTCTCCATTTTTGGCGGGAGACTCTTTGACTGTTTTGTCCTTCTTGCCGATGTTTTTTTGTTTCCCTTCCGTAATTTGATGCAATTTTAGGTTTTGCTGTTGTGATATGGTTTTCCCTTTAAGTTTTTTGTGTTTGTTTGTTTTTCTGTTTTTTTTTTTTTTTTGAGGGGGGGATCCTGAAACAAACACGAAAACTAACATTTAAAAGGACATAATACTGTTACCAGGGAAAGTGCTCAGTAACCATGAAAGTTTAATGACTTTTTATTTAAGGCAATAATTATAATATTATATACAAGAAATATATAATATTTTTACAAGTTTTTATAACTATCTTTGTGTGTATATTGTGTAATAAAAATTAAATTACAGCACACATAATAGCATGATAGTGCAGTACATTGTTTTTACCACTAGAGGTAGTAATTTTACTACAACGTTGTAGCAACCTGTTAGAAGTTTAAAGATGACCCGCATATTCCAGTTAATGCATGTACCCATCTCTGCTTAACTGACCAAACATTTAGACTTTATTTAGTTAGTTTCACCACACCTTTGATTCACAGATTTTTAATACTAAAAATTGTATTTGGAAAGAGCCTCAGTGCTCATGATCAAAAAAGTTTCATATTATGAAAGCATTAAATCTTTTTGAACTAAACTCATTAACTGAACTACAGGATTCATATAAGTATATTTTATATGAAGACAGTTTTAATTTGACATTTTAGTATGGCTTTCCTCCATGTCATGTGGTAGTACTGTATGCATGTATGCATGCATGTATGTGTGTCTATGTGCCTTTGCCTGTATGACTGATGTTTGTCACCATAGTTACTGTCAGGATCTTGCTTTTTCTAGAGTTCAGGAGTTCTATTTTGTGTTCAAAATATTTTTTTGTAATATTCACAGGGTGTATAATGCATAAATATATTTAATATATAAATTTGTTTTAATTTATATATGTTAATTACATATAAAAACGTAAATTTGAGCTAGTTTCTTGGTCCTCTGCACTATTTTGTTTAGATTTGTCATGGAAATACCTTTAAAAGTCAGAAAAGACATTTGGTTACTAATAGTAAAATTGAACTGTATGAATATACTGTATTTCTGTTACTGCCATAGCCTGGTAATTATATTGTACATTGGACATGGGGTTCTAACATCAATACTTGCATTGATTTAGGCCATTTGCAGAGTCCAAGGTCACATGAGGTACAGTAGCATAGCAAATACAATATCAGTAAGGTGCGCTCCAGACAGGGCTTTAGTAACTGTCCTGGATGACGTCAAGAGCTTTCCTCAGGCTACTTCGATGGACTCGGTATGAAAGCGTGGAAATGGTCATATCTGAATCTCTGTATGTTTTGGTTTCTACTAAGTGGGGACTAGACGGTGCGCCCTATATTCTTACAGTTGTCTTATAAATCGTATATGTTTGTATAAGTTGTTTTTCCTGGAGCCGAGCTCATTTTGGGCAAACAGTTGCAAGACCTGTCTAGTTTTGGAACATTTGAGGATTTCTGTCATGAGGAAGATGATGTGTGAATAAATTATATATGGAAATTATGTGTATGCCTGCCCTGTTTATTCACAAAGGCGACAATTACAGAAACGTTACGGACAAATGCTGCACGTGGGCTCTCAACTGATGTTAAGTACTTCCTAGAAGCAGGGGGAAAGTAGAGGTACTCTATTCTAGATATTCTAGATAGAGTTCACACGTATTGTGCGGGCTACTCTACGCAGACATTTATTTATATATAAACTCTTAAACGTTAATAAAAACATCTAATACCAGGCTTTCGTTTAAAAGTCATAGACCTGAATGTCGATCTACGTCCGAAACTGCATGAATATTTATTTCGGTACCGTAAGTCTCGGTAATACGCTCACCAAGAGTTTCTATAATTACAATAGCCTATTATAATTATAATATAATAAGTCAGTTGAGGTCAAGTCAGCTTATTTCTATGGCATATTTTAAAACAAACAATGGATGACCAAAGTGCTGCACACAGAATCAATAGCAGATACAATAGGAATTGCCACATCATACCCCATACTCTCTCTCCTACTTGTCCCTGTAACCCTGACTAGGATAAGCACTCAGATGATGAATGGATGGATGCATAGCCTATATATAACCTACACTCCACTTGTACTGTTCTTACGCTTATCATTAAAATTTTACGGAAAACAGACGGTCATACGTGCTTATAAACCTTTCCGGTGAAAGTCCCGACAGTTTCATGTACTAAATGCTGGAGTTAAATACTGTGCTGGGGTTGTCTTATATACGTCATTTCAAAAAATAGCAATTAAAACTACATATTTCTTAGCTAGATGGCAGCCATAAATTATATAATGGTAATATTTTTTTAAAACGGTCCTTATATTAAAAGCGTGTTAGATATAACAAGGATACCGTAAGAACTGTGAAGATGTCCACCAAAAATTTACAAACACTTTCGATCAAAAAGTTATGAATTACATTGTTTTACGATTAATTTCTGGAAATCACATCGTCAAATATGCGTTATTTTAGATGTAAACAGGTCGACCCGTATTTGATATCTGTCTATTCCAGTTGTTTCATACACGGAAATAGAACATTGACTTTAGTACATTTACGAAGATACATATCATAGCAGCGAAAGTCGAAAAGAAACAAAGAAGCAGAAATCTTTACATTATATATTTTTTAATTTGCGCTAGATCTCGTCTAACTTTCCCAGTCGTCAAAAAAAGACAACCTGGAGTCAGGCAAAAAAGAAAATTATGGGAATTGTAGTTAATGTACGACTTACAACGTTATTGTAACGTTGTCGTGACGTTGTAGAAACGTGGTATCGTGCGCAAGCAGGGGATGGTTTGATCGCTACTTCCGCTTATTTTCCTCCCCAGTCTGTTTACATCAGTTTCCTAAGGTGCCTTTTTAGGCTATTTTAATAGATCCCTCTTTTTGAAAACCGAATGGCTCAAAACAATGGAAGCGGTGCCCATTGGTCAATACAGCGACGCGTGGAAGGTTTGGTGAACAAACACATGGCAGACATGGCACTCGAAACACTACAGCACAGGCTTTCTGTCGTGTCAGAAGAGATGAACCATCTGTCAGAAGAAGCGCAGAGGCGTCCGGAGGAGGACCCATCGGGACATGCAGAGGATGCATCGCGACATGCAGACATGAACTTTGACGCGGAGTCACAGTCGGAGGCGTACGGCAGCGGGGGCTCAGAGGGAAAGTTATCGCAAATAGCGGCATCCTCAGGTAAACATACACCACTTGGAATGAATATTGTTAAGTTCAGCATTGCTGAATCGTGATCTCACTGTATTTTGAGCGGAAAAGTCAAGTTTTAACAAAAAATAATAATGTACAACATAGTATAGTATAATTTAGTATAGTTCATAAACTCCAGTGTTTATTGATATACGTATCTTTCACATGCATGTTGATATGTTAATTAAAAGTTTATATCTAACTAATTTTACATTAAATTGTGTCTATACGGTAATTGTTTTTCTCCAGAGATTAGAACCAAATCAAACCTATCATCTGTGCTTATTGTTATGTTGAAGAGAGTTAAAATAGTATACAAGACCAAGGATCCGTGATGATATTCGGTCGTTTTCGGACGTATCTTTTCGTTCCAGTTTTATCAGGCCACTAATTCATTCTGCTCTTCCATTTCCTAGAGACGGCAGCTCAAAGAAAAATCATATCGCTTTTGATTGAGATTAAAGAGGAGCAGCAAAGGCAGTGGGCGATTTTAAAGGAACTGCAGGCTAGGATGCAGGGACCCGTGTGTGACGATGATGATGAGACTTTGGAGATAGATCTTCCACTTAGGTCAATGGAACAGCTTGATGAGACCGAGAGGTATCTGGAGGATGCAGTAGCACAGAGAAAACTGGTAACTGCTCTTACAATTTATTTGCTGTTTCTTGTGTGTATCCTCCTGGTGAGAGTTTTACTTACATCAAATTGTTCAGAGGGCAGAATGAAAAGTGATTGTTTCAGAGAGATAACCAATCAGATTGTAGAGGAGGTGGGTCCAAGCAACTAGAGGAGGCGACCACAACGTGTGATTCGTTGGACCCACCTCCTCTCATCCTGATTGGTTGTCTCTCTGAACCAATCATTTTTTGTTCTGCCCTCTCATGAGTGTGTATTCTTGATTGTACATGATGGCTTTGGTTCTTGTCACTGCATGTAGCTTTGTGTCTTGATTTTTTGAGATGTTACCTTTTCCCCATATAGTGGTTTTCTGGCCTTATTTCAACAGTGTGCTTGAATTCTCAGGTGTTGCACCTGTCGCGGATGGGCGGGGCCACAGTAGATGATGCCATCCGACGTCTGATGCAGGCCGTGCTCTCCTTCGGAGTCGGCTCTGAGATGAACTGGGCGGGCCGTGGGGAGAAAAGAAGCTTCCGGAACACTAGGCTTCAGGGTGTACTTTTTCGTAAGACATCTTTTGTTTTTGTGTGTGTGCATGTATACATTTTTGGACGATGTGTGGCTCTGCGGGTTAGGATTGGAGTTAGGGTTTTCCTGACCAGATGGTTGCTGGTTCAGATCCAATGGCTGGCAGAGTGATGCCACCATAGAGCCCTTGGGCAAGATCTTTAACCCAAATTACTCCTGGGCACTGGACTTTGGCTGACCCTTCACTGTCACCCCCAAATTTGTTTTCACCTGTATATGTGTCTGTGAGTCTAATGGGGACCAAGATGGCATAGGCAAAAACACAATACATCCATTCATCATCCACCTATTTATCTTTGACAGGGATAGGCTGGGGTTGGGGGTGGCTGGGTCCTATCCCCGGAAGTTTAGGGCACTAGGCAGCAGGCAGGGGTACACACTAGGTAAAATGCCACTTCATCTTTGGAAACATACGAGGTAGATAGTTCACATCCAGAAAGGAAAAATCCTGACCAAGGTTTTGTTTCAACCAACCAGTTGAGTACTTTGTGACTGTGACGCTTTATGCTAAACAGGCTGGTTGAAACTAAACCTGGTCTGGATCTTTACTTTTCTGGACCTGAACTATCCACCTCTGCCTAACTGCATACTGTATGTGTATACCACAGCACCCAGAGGAAACCCATTTGACTCAGGAAAAGCATCCAAACTTCAGACACAGAGCAATGGTGGATTTTACGAGATTTTATAACATGTGAATCCGAAAACGTGTACTATCCCAGAGGAAATTGTTATTATAGCCTACACAGTACACAGCAGCACAAAAACAGACAATATGCACTGCTACATACAGCAGTTTCTGTATAAAAATGAACATGTAGGGATGGAAATAAATAGATGGGTGAATATGATGGTAAGTACAGTAAATACTGCACTAGAAAGATAGATATATTTATAAAAACACATTATTGCACAGTAACATTACTACTTGTCCCTGTAACCCTGACTAGGATAAGCACTCAGATGATGGATGGATAGATGGATGGATGGATGGATAGATGCATGTGTGCATATGTTTTAATAATCTCTTACTATGGAGAGTACATGACTGTGATCTGCTCTGTCAAAATGTTCAGAGTTTAATCAACAATTATGGTATGGCGCTCAGGGATAAGACAGCAATCCCTGGAGAATTCTATGGTCTTGTACTCCCAGTACTGGCTGTAAACAAACGTCCCGGCTTCTGTCTGCCTTTCCAGGGGCTCTGAAGAAGACGCCAGTTGGGAAGGACGCCACGCAGCACCAATTCGCAGACGTTGTGAAAAAATGGCTCCGGTTTGCCCCCTTCAGGCAGGGGGGGAGTGGACGCCGTCAACATTACAAACCCACAGTGGAGTTCATCTGTACTGAGGGAACCCTGTGATTCACCTGCAGAGGGAGACCATTTATTTTAATTCCTTGTTTGTGTTTGAATTTTGTCACTATGAAAGTAAATATAACTTGTCACTTTAAAGTTAATCGCATTTGACGTGATTTCAAATGGTGGAAAACGTGCTTTCTGAGCATAAACATTTCTTACGTTTTTTTTCCTTACTCATATTAATCTGTGCTGTTGTTTATTAAAATTTCGAAACCAAAGTCTCGTTATGAGGCAACTGTTTGTATTGAATGTCCATTATTACCATTAAAAAGCACTGACTGGTTGAAATCAATGAGAGGTGTTATATGGACCCGGGGTTGGCAGTCTCACCTAGCATAGGTGTCAGAGCTTTGAACCCAAACTCTTCTGGTATGATGACATGTTGCTACCCGCCAGAGTACTCTCATTATTCTAAGGCAGTGTTTCCTAATCCGGGTCTCAGGGACCTACAGACAGTCCACGTTTTTGCTCCCACCCACCTGGGAGGTCAGAGGGAGCAAAAATGTGGACTGATTGTGGGTCCCCGAAGACCGGATTGGGAAACACTGTTCTAAAGTACTTGTAGCTCGTATTCATAATGGCTTAAAGATTTGCATACCGAGTTTCAAACACAAAATGATTTACAGCGATGGATGAAGGAACAATCCCTAATACATCTGCACAAATCTACTTAAAACTATAATGTGACATTTACAATGTAATTGAAGCCATAATCAAATGAATTGTATCATGTAATTAGGTCATCTTTTTGACAGTATAGATAAGTTAGTTATATAACTGTAAAATGACACGGTAATTTGTGCAGACTGCACGTCTTAGCATATTTGTGAAGCGTGATTAATTCCGTTCTAAAGCATTTTCTGGATTCAATACAAAATGTCAAAAAGTAGCTTTGTTTCTCCTGAACTTTGATGAATTTTGATTAAATTGTAGATGAATGGTTCACTCAGCAGTTTACCAAATGCTTATCCATTAAATATGCAGTTATTTCTTCATTGTTATTTTTAGTGTTGAATCCCCATTGTTATTAAGTGAAATACTTTGATAGCTCCCTGTCTGTTAACTAAAGGCACTAAAGACAGTTCATTTGAATACATGGGAAGTCTGTACAACTGAACTGCATAATGTCACATTGTAGCAAGACTCATGGTGCAGGACTTTGTGTTAGCTGATTACAAAAACAACCGAAATTAACAGATCTTTCTTTGTGAGACCTTGGAAAAGGCTACTTTATTTCAGAAATACGATTATTCCATCCATCCATCCATCTGCTAATCACTTATCCTGGACAAGGTTCTGAGGGCCTGGAGCCTATCCCAGGCAGTGGGGAGCTCGGCGGGGTGGGGGCTAGGGTGCAAGGCTGGGGTGCACCCTATATCAGATGCAAGTCCATCACTAGGCACATGATCACACACATCTCATCATGCACTATGGACAAGTTACAGTCAGTCTAACTGCCTGTCTTTGTAAGGCATAATGAAGCCAGTGTAACTACAGAAAACCTAGACTACATGGGGAGATTATCCAAACTCCTCGCATACACAAGATCGCACATTTCAGACACGATGTGGCGCTTATTAGACAGCGGACATGATTTTGTGTTCCAATGTTCGGATTATATAAGTGGGTTTAAGCACCTCAAAAGTCTGCACAGCGTGATATTTTATTAAATATATAATTATATGCAGTGAACAGCGTCCTCAATAAGAAAAGTCGCATTTGGATCACCAAGCAATACTAAAATTACCTTAAAATTTTAATTAAGCCAAATAATATTGAAGGCTACACTACGTGTTTTAATTTTTTTATATGAAAAATAGCTTAGGACTTGTCAATATAGGCTATTTGTAGAAATCGGACATCCCACGCCGCTCGAATTCGCTCACTGGAATTCCAGCAGCTGACACGTGACCTGAGTGTCAATGTGAGATTTACTTCTTGTTCCCTGCGGTTTGTTGTGGCCGGTACCAGACGCATGCGCCGTGGGACTGCCCGGGGACATCGGCAGACGCTGAAGGATACATTTTACAGCATTTCACTTTAAAAAGTCTCAATTGCTTATGTACGCATCCTTGTAGCATTTAAGCACAGAAACTGCGGAGGATCGACGCTGAAAGCCAGGTCGGTTCCCATTGCTCTCATCGTACTCAGTGCACTTTTCCTTGCCAGACAAACCATTAGATACTGTGGTCTTCGCAAAGTTACATTATTTTGGATCTTTTTAAAATGTCTAGGCGCAATTAACTAGTTTTACGCAACGGTTGTTAATTTGGGATTGCTGCTATTAATGATGCTTAGTAAATGGACCTGTTAACCAGCACGCTTTGACATAGCGCCTCAACTGTCTTGCGTTAACTTCACGTACAATTTGTATATTTTGGTTTGGCTGAGTATTTTAGTGTGTATGATATTTCATGTATGTTTAACATTTCGTTTATAAATGTCATGTTTGCATCAAGAAAGAAAACATTTTAGCAGCTTTAAATTTTCGACGAGCATTTTAATACTTAGTAATTTGTATCTAATATTTAATGTCGTGAATTGTTTTAAACCGCTAGGCGGTGGCAGTGAGCTGATCGTACTACTAATAGTTCGTTTTACTATCCATGTACGGGTTACTCCATCGCGTGTGTTTTTGCTAATAAGATGGATAATAATAATAACAATAATAGTGAACACCGAATAATAGTATTTTATAGTATTTGCATCATCTACATCTCGTTATTTGTCAAGGACCGGGGCAGACTTGGTGCGCGAACAAGAATGTGGCATGGTGCAGGCAGAAGGAGTCGACGACCCACTTTCGGCGCAACGGAAAGGAAAAGGGTTTATTAGAAAAAAACTGAAAAAAACACCACAAACAAAAGGACCACGAGGCGTCAAAAAGCAACTGGGAATAAATAAGACTAATAACAAAAAGGGGCAGGGCAACAAAGGGTAGGCAGGCAGGTTTCAAAATCGGATGGTCAAGGTGCAAAGGTCTAACAATAACCGTACCAAACCACATAACAATACACACCATTAACAATACACACACAATACACAATGAACCACTCAGGGACAAAACTCAGGCAGGGACTTAAATACTAAATTAAACCGGGTAAGAAGACAGCAGGAGTGAGACAGACAATTAACCAATCCAGGAGGGGGCAAGACAACGAGCAATCAGGGAAAGACACAAGG